>CAOLHI010003865.1:0-149222 GCA_948474755.1 Ctenosaura bakeri | reverse complement strand
GCCTAAATCTAAATCTGAATGTTTTAAGTGATGAGAGAAAATTACTCATTTTGTACTCACGAACTCAGTGCATTCCCAGATTACATGAGGTGTGTCCCATGGATTCATCTCCTCTGACAATGCTAAGATGTCTGCCTGTAACCTTTAATTTGTACACTCTATTCTTTTTCACATCAGCTCTAGCTATTACTGCCAGACTTATGTGTGGAATTTTATAGTGCATCCATACCACACAATTATAATACTTTGATAATACTGTGACTCCCTTCCATGCAATCTTGGGGTTTGTAATTTGGTGACATCCTTAGAATTCTCTGCCAGAAAGTTCTCATGTCGCAGTTCCAATTAACGCACTACAAAGCTGTAAGGTCTTCACCATACCACAAATTTCAGGGTTCCATAGGATGGAACTGTGACCATTTAAGTGGCATCAAAGTGCAATAATTGTGCAGTGTGGATAAACCCCTGGACAGAAAATACTACTTTTTCTACACTATGCACATCTTACAAACCCCTGTCATACTGTACTTATCATCTCTCTCCTTTTACATACCTTGTTTTCCAAACCAAATGTTTTGGGGGAGCTTAAACTAGAGATGTATCCATTTTGATTTTTTCCCCAGAACTTTCCTACTTCTGAAGCATTCTGCACAATTTATTTTTAGTGATTTATTTTTAGTTAAAACACAGCATGATAATTCAGATATGAGATCTCCCAATATGCACATTTCCATACATATAATTTTCTTAATGCCTAACACATAACAGACACACAAAAATACATACAGTGTCAGAAAAGTATACAAAAACACCACAGTGAAAGACTTCAGGTTTTAGATAAATTTCTCTTAATGTGCAAATTTTTGTATGTGTTTCAAGAAGCAGAGAACTGCATCACAAAATTTTGGGAAGTGCAAAAATAGGAGGCATTTGCCTGTGAGTTTGCAGTATGCAAAACAAATCAGTTTTATGCTAACATAAGAAGCAAACTTTTCAATTTTCTCTCTGTTTTATTATTTTATAATAATTTGATAGCATCAGCAAAGTGATGCTACTCACTGTTTTCTCCTGATAGTATACAAATAAAATTAAAGGCACAAATCTCAAAGTAACTTCATTGTGCCAAAGATAGGAGTGTGGCTTCTTACATCCTACCATGGAGATCTATCCATTTACTCCTATTTTCTCCTCCCTGGTTTGTTTTTAATCACTTATCAATTTGTAAGAGGGCTCTGAAATATTTTAAGACTGCATTGAAGGCTGCCTTGAATTCTTTGTGGGTATCAAAAGGGCTGAACAAATTAAAGACCAACAAAAGAGCAAGGAAGAGATGTTTAGAAAAAAATCTGAAAAATTGGTTATTGCATCATGGACAGCAATAAAAATTATTAAGCAAGCATTGCCAATCAAAAGTGAGGATACAATAGAAAGTAAAAGTCAGGAATAATCCTCATTCATGTTATTTTGGGCAAGCAATTTTTTTGCCTACCTCAGCTGCCCTGAACCAGTAAAGTAAAGATGTTCTACAGTAGTATTGACTAACTGAACCCTTCCTTTTCCTATGTGTACTTTTAAAAAGAGATTATAACAATTCCATGTAAAGTATGGCCATATATTTCAAGTCTTGCAAAACAGGTCAGCTAAAAACAAACTCAACAAGTTTACTCCAAAATTGAAAAGGGATTTTTTTTTTTTTGAATGATTAAGAATCTCATTAAGACCGTCAAAGCATTGGAAACAAAGGGTCAGGTAGCTTATTGGTCCATCAGGTTTAGTATTGCCTCCACTGACTAGCGGAAGCATTCCAGGACCTCATCCCAGTCCTTCTTGGAGAGTCTGCATCCATGGCATGCAGTCTACCATTATGCTACAGCACTTCTCCAAACAGACTGAATTGGATAGTTCTACAGGAAAGTATGTAATTCATAGGGAAGGATGCATAAAAACAATCACTGGCTACATTCAGGAATTAAGGATTTTAGTATGGAGAGCTTAATTCTTCACCATATGCAGTTGGAAGAAAAAAAAACAGCAGTAAGCTGATTTCAGAATTAATATATTTCAAAAAAGAATATTTATATTTTGTCCACTGCATTCAGTAGTTCAGTATAGAAATCAAAGCTACTTGATTCTAGTGATGGTGTATCTATTAATAGTCATTTAAGTGGTCATAAAAAAGGTCAGTTGATGTTTCAGTGATTCAGCTGTTTGCATCTGACCTCTCTAGGATGACCACATGTGCATCACCAAAAAGAGGCCAAAGAAAGACATGTCTTTGCATAACATTTGCATACACTAATTGATATGCATAGATGTCGGTTTGGAATTAAGTACTGTAATCCAAACAGAAATGTAATACCTGTCAACACAGGAGGAAAGATTATGTGATCAATTACCTTTGTGCCTACTCACCCTATTGTTCAGACCTAACTTTTGAGGAAAAACTTCAAAAATGCAGCCCTCCTTTTCCTCTTATAGGTCTTTATTCTTAAACTTGAGGTGGGCAGCATGCCTCCGCCCAGTTCCCCCAGCCTGCATTTGCAAGACCCAGACCTCTCTACGCTGTTGTTAGCAGTTGGGGAGACAAAAATAAGAACTCTCCATAAAGCATGATTCTCCAAAGAAATGGTGGGGAATGGCCTCACCACCATTAGACCAACCCCTGCTTTAAATGAACAATTTTACAAATGCAGGACAGACAAACAAACAAAAAATACCCTCTATAGGAGGACACACAACCATCTGACACTCTGTAGAATTGTGCAGTCTTCACTGTAGTACATTATGTTTTAGATTTCTTTGCTGGTGTGGAGCATTTGTTGACTTCTGCTTTTCAAGAAGTAAAGCCGATTTTTAGAATGCAAAAGTTAAAGCTGAACACTACCACTACAATTCTTACTCCAAGGGATAAGGCTAATGAAAATAATGACTGCTGAAATAGCAAATCTGAGTTTGCACTGCCGAGTTGCCCACAAGCAGATGTGAAGAGGACATATCTAGTAAACGCTACCTACTGAGCACTTGATGAAACATCTGTGTGATGTGACATTTATTACCTTCTTACAAGTTCAGTGTGAGGACAAACTGGTTTCTTCCCTTCATGAGGGCACAGTGCCTGCCTGGGATATCAGAGGGCATAAACGCTTTGCTCAGCAGGCTGGCAAATGCACGGTTGTTGAAACAAGCAAGACTGTAGCACACTTTAAAAAGTTGAATACAGAAAGTACAGATTGCCTCAGGAGTCTTAGGCCATTTTTGCACGAGACTGTTATAGTGCTATTATTCCACTTTCAACATCCTGGCCCCTCCCAAAACTGCAAACCCCAGGATTCCACAGGATGTTGAAAGTGGAATAATAGCACTATAACAGTCTCGTGCGGAAATGGCCTTACATTCCTGAATCCCAACATTCTGAAAGCAGAAATATCACAGTTTTCATCAAATAAGGCACTGTGTACAAATACGTTTTTAACAAATGATCAGTGTACATTTCATAATTAATTACAGCTTGGAACAACCCCCAGTACTATTCATTCTACACAAATATAGCCACCACTGAAGCAGAATAATAAATTGCATTTGTATAGCAGCTTGTCCATTCTCCAACAAAAGATAAAGGTTACTTTATACCTTTTGGGTCCTGACTTATAAATTATGAAAACTGCACAAATATAACAAGGATTTTGATCTGAAACTACAAACACAGACATGAAGAAAACCCTTTATTATGTGGGTAGGGAAAGAAGCTATGTGTAAATCTGCTACAGATGAGTTTGTGATATTGGTTTTTATGTGTCCGATTATCTAAGAGTAAGAAAACACCTCCTTCTTACAAAGGGAGAGGCAAATATGGATTGTCATTCCTGAACGTTCTGGTAAATACAGGGTTGTTGTTGTTTTTTAAAAAATGCTACAACGATTAAGGGCCTGACATACTGATGTTAATTGAAGCACTGCTGAATGAACGTGCTTTTTAGCTGTGACAAATAATTTAGTCTCCTTGCTGGCACCATACAGCTTGCTGGCTCAGTGTCATAAACAGCAGCAGCCTCCACTAACTATGTAAAATGACTGAATACAGCTACAGAACTCCATATTTTTGTTTACTTTTGCAGTATTGCCTTCAAAAAAAACCCATCTTTTGTTAAACAGGAATCATGCATGTCCCCCACATAAGGTTAATTTAATTTAAGTAGTTGGAATATCTGAACTTGCATAAATTTCACCATATGTAGCATTCTTGTCAATATAAAACGCCACATTAAAACACCTGTTTAATACCCTGTTTACACTAATCCATTGTCCAGCTGCTTACTTGCTACATGAGTAGATTCATCTTAAAACCTCTAGGGAACCTGTTTAGCTTAAAAGAAGAAAAAGAAGAAGAAGAACGGGGAACAAAACTGCTAACTAGGGAGTCTTTCAAGATAATGGCAATGAGACCTGCTTCACAGAAATCATTAAAATTAAATCTGAAGGTATTGAATCCCAGCTGAGACCTTGTTTAATGTGTGGTTTTAGTGGATTGGCTAAGTGGATAAGAGACCTTGAGTCAAATGCGGAGAGGCTAAGGAGCCTGAGAAACCAAGAACATTTCCACACAACACTCTTATAGCGCGATGATTCCACTTTCAACCTCCTATGGAATCCTGGGGTTTGCAGTTCCGGGAGGGGCCCGCGGCCCCTCCCGGAACTGCAAACCCCAGGATTCCATAGGAGGTTGAAAGTGGAATCATCGCGCTATAAGAGTGTTGTGCGGAAATGGTCCAAATCTGGAGTAAAAAATGATTGAGGCTTCAAACTTACATCTACCAGTACATACCAGGAGTGCATACCATCCAACATTTCACAGATGAAAACCAGGTCATGTGAAGCCAAGCACCTCAGTGCATGGTCATGATGGCAAAAGTTATTATTGAGGAAGAACGCACAAGCTAGGAGAGGCTGCAGCAATGTGCTTTTCCCTGGCCTGTTGAAATGGACAAGACTCCACCCCTTTCTCTCCTCTCTCCCTCCTGAGTTAACAGAATACAAACTGCTTTTCCACTTTGAAGTCACTTTACAGCAATTGAGGTGAGGTGAGGATCAAGGGAGAAAGTTGGAAGAGGAGGGGAAAAAAACCTGGGACATTGTAAAAGCATCTGAAAAACTGAAATAACAAGGAATTAATTGAGACTGTCTATGTTAAATTAGCACAGTTGGTGCATATGGGACTGGAACAATCTGTGTCATATTTAATTAAATTCCTAACTGGCCTAGATTGGCTGAAGTGTTAAGTGGGAATAAAGTAGAAAATGGATTGCACACCTTAAGAGTGCTCATGTAATATTGTTGGAGGAGGAGACTCGCTTCAAAAAGAAAACTAGGAGTAGCCGCATTAGAACCTTTCTCCCCAATGCCATAGATTGTGTTCCTGCTTCCTTTTTTTATGTGGGAACAAAGAAAAATGTTACACTCACCCCACCTACAGCCTGAAAGAGTATAATCCACTGCTCTCTCAGTTTTTCCTGTGAAGGACACACTCCCAATTTAACAATAATTGAACAGATTTCATAAAGAGCATACTCCTCATTAGGGTTAAACAAAATATGGCATTTATTTGTTGATAGCCGATGTTTAAACTTTTTGTATTTACTAGAGAGCCAAGCTGGTGGAACTAAACAAATGTATCCAACATATCTGCTGAAGAAAACCGTATCTTTTGAAATATTAAATTTACCAGTATAGGAGAACTATTAAAAAAAAGAGCAGACTCGTAGGAACTTGCAGGTGCCTGAAATGCAGACAGTACTCTTTAATAGAAGAATCGCCATGGGAATGCATCCAAGGGACTTTGATCCTCCTGTCACTGATGTCTGGAACATGTTTGCTATGGAAATTCAATTAAGTAAAAGACCAAGCCCAGTGAGGGAAATGTCATAATAGATGTAAACTTGTGACAAACTCCACAGCTTTGATTATAGGACTGGCAGTGTTGTTGTTGTTTTTAAAAAAGCCTGTGTCTCTTTCATTGTGAATTCAGTTCCTATGTTGAGAGGGCACTCCAGAACAGAGACAAAAATGATTGCCCGGTTTTCCTGTATGTATCTCTATATGTTCGTACTCAAAACCTTTAATTCAGATAAATAACTGGAGCAAAGTGACTACAACACAGCATTTCTTCCTAGGATACATAACCACTATCCTCACTAAATTGCTTAAGAGTATACATAGATAAGAGGAATTGGGTGGCAAGTGTTAAGGATGGCAGTGAGATGTATTTCCAAATGGAAGGAGAACTGCAGCTCCAGGAAGGAGCACAACTGGGGTCTGAAAATGACTCAGTGACTAGAGAACAAGATAAAATGTCAGGCAAAATGCTCACTATACAAAGTGAGCTATTCAATGGATGTTTAAGTTTCTTTGCAAAATGGTAGGAGGAAGTGGTATGCAGCATTTCCAAGGACACTTTCAAGGACAACTAGACAACAATGGTAAGAACAGAACTATTATCCAGTACTTCAGCCCCACTTCTAATCTTATCTACCACAAAACACACTATCAAGGGACAGTGCTATTTTTATTTTGTTTAGTTTTACCTGGGAAGGGTAACATCCATGACAATTAATACATTAATGTCACTTTGAAGAAAATACATTGGATTAATTCAGATGCAATCAAACTAACTGCCAGAGGGAAAAACAAATAAGGTAAAACACAAAAGCCACTTGCTATGAATACATGACAAATCCTATCAAGCATGAGAATTCTTCTGAAACAACCATTGTAATTGCCATTATAAGGGGAAAGGGGAGGGGGAGGATCTCTCAACTCAGCAAGTGAGCAAACCTTAAAGCTTGGAAGCAAATCACAGACCAACTTTTTGTACATTAATGAAGCCATTCTGATGAGGCAAGGCCACAAAATGGTTCTTGTGATCTTGCTGAAATCTGCAGGAAATCAATGTAATTTGCATGATCATGCACCATTTTTATAGCAGTGTCAAGTGGTATACTAATGGGGACCCCATCTCTTTGTGCTTATTGCAAAAGGCAATGTGCCTGCAATGGGCAATTTAAGAATGCAACAGTTTCACTTTTTAAAATTTTTAATCCAAAAATGAAACATGTAACATAAACACAAAATAGAAAGGATAACCTAAGGAAGCATACAAAACATTACATGTTTACAAATCACACCACAAGCTGTAAATTCAGGTATGTAACATTTTTAGGGCAGTGAGGTTATGTTCAAAGCAGAAACCAGTTGTAGATAATATACCGGTTAATTTCCCTCCTGTGATGTCATCAATAAACTGTCCTTTTATAACTAGGGGTAGTTTTGCACTTTTTAAAAAGAGGTTTCTTTTTAAGTAAAATTAATAATGTAAGGAGTGAACAGATTAATCATGGATACTCAGGCAGCTTATTAATATTTTTAAAAGGTGAACAGATCACCTAAAGCACGTCACAGGAGCACGTCATAACAGAGAGCTGATCCAACATTTGGTTCACAGCTATTAGGACAAGCATGAACAAAAGGAGACCTTTGTTGCTTCAGAAGGAAAATGACAATATGGCAGTGAGCACTACCCCTTTCTTTACAGTCAATGGAGTGGCCCTCAGTGGCAAATGGTGGATCCAGTATCAGCGTGGCAAAGAATCTATTCTGATTTTTAGTCTGAACGTTTAAGGTATTATCCAAGCTCCAGAACGCTGTCCACAAAAACAGCTTCAACATTTTGGATAGCCTCTATGAACATTTGAACAAAGGGCCTTTCTGCACTATGCTATTTTAGTGCTATTATTGCACTTTCAACATCCTATGGAATCCTGGGGTTTGCAGTTTAGGGAGGGGTATTTAGAATTCTCAGCCAGAGAACTCTTTGGCCTCAGTAAACTAGGGCCATTTCCATACGGCACTCTCGTAGTGCGATTATTCCACTTTCAACCTCCTACGGAATCCTGGGGTTTGCAGTTTTGGGAGGGGCTGGGCAGCCGCTCCCAAAACTGCAAACCCCAGGATTCCATAGGAGGTTGAAAGTGGAATAATTGCACTATAAGAGTGCCTTGCGAAAATGGCCTAGGATGTTGCAAGTGGAATAATAGCACTATAACAGTGTAGGGTGGAAAGGCCCAAAGTCTCAGGTGGATTCACTAACCCAACAACATCAGAGTCACCATTTTACTTCAGCACTAGTGAGAGGATGGCACTATCTCCTGCAGCTGAGGGCAGTAGGTTAGCTTATGGCATCTAGGACAGGCTGTTTGGCACACACACTTCACCACTCTACAATTCCCAACACTTGCTCTCTGAAGGTGTCTGTTTCATTCCCTCTGATGGCAGACTTAACCCTGATATGGATACATGTTTGTCATTTCTCTAGTGAAGACAAGAAGAAGTTCTAAGCCCACAGCTGAGAACATACTACAAACTCTGTGTTATCCTGTGTGTGTCACTGTGTCCTAAACGTGGCTTAAAGCACACTACAATATCCTGAGTTGTTCTGTGGAGGGAAGAAGTTCTAGGAGACATTTGGTCAAAAAATAAAAGTCAAAACAGCTATTTTGTTACCCATTCTATGTTCATTTGTCCAAGCAAAGGTAATCACAAAAACCCATTCATTATTATGCAAGCTTTGTATGTGGGTTTGGAGAACAATCCAATCTGTTTTGTTGAGCTAAATTCAGTTGTGAGTCTCAACCAACCGCCCATTAATATCAAGGGGAACTTGGTAAGTCAACATTTATAGAAGTTGCGTTAATTCAATTGGTTTACTCTAGTCAGGACTAACAATTGGGTTTAGGCCATAGTATAGTCTTCTGCGTGCATTATTTTATAAAGCTGACATTAGTGGTTGTTAGTCTCTACTTGCTTTTAAAAAAATTGTAAGAATTCTTTGCATGCCTTCATGGTTATCAAGAACTCCACTAAAATAAAATGTACCTTTCTCAGGATATTTTTCCAACTCATTTGAATAAGGATTTCTTTGCAAGCTACAGACTAAACCTCAGATCAAACTAATAAAATAGCATGGTTCGAACTGCACACTAGTGGGATGTGTGTATAATATCCTTCCAGACTGAAGAAATCTGGGTAGAGACTGTTGAATTATTTTCAACTCATTATTAGATGGCAAACACATCTAGGTTAGTAGCCCAGTTCACGCCAAAGAAAGAATAGGGATACACAACTAGAGTGTGCAAGCCCCCAGTACATATTCTGTGTCATTTCTTGATTTTTTTCATGTCAGAGAGTGCTGTATGCAACATTCTCAGCCTTGTTCCTCAGCATCCAGAACTTTTAGGGCTTGTTTGTGTGGTTCTTCACTGTAGTCAGAAGCAAACACAATAGCACACATAGTTAGTGCTGTCACATCAACTGTCTATTTGGAAGGGACAGGGCAGAAGACCAGAGTGAATGAAATGGTCACTTGGATTCAAGCACTCAGTGCTTCCTACCGAGGGCCAGATTCCAGCTGCCTTCTGTTGCAAATCGACAGTGCCAATTATTTGTTGGGTGAGAAGACAAAATGCAAGAGGCTGTTTAGTAAGAATCACACTTTTCTTAGACAGTGCATTATGAATATCCAAAATAAATAAATAAACAAACAAGGATTTGGATATATATCAAAAGAAACTACAGATTAAAAGGCAATAATGAGAAATTTCAGCATTTAATTTCAACAGTTAATTGGCTACCTGAAAGAAACACATTTGACTTAAGAACTCCTGGAATTGGGAACTCAATAAAATTAATATTAATGCACATGATTCCAGAGTGTCCTGAATTCATACAGTTATCTCCTGTTAAAGGTTCTTGGAAACATACATTCGATGATATTATTGATGAGGCCCATTGTGGATTATTTTAAAATGCTACACTTAGCTGTGCCACTAACTTAATATGCAAATAAATTCAAATATTTACTGAGCCATGAGAGAGCGCTACTAGGCACATCTCTCATTCGTCACTGATAGGCAAAATAGATGGAGACCACCAAATGGAATCAGGAGATAAGATATATGCAAAATATTTCTCTGTTGCAAGGGCAAAGTATGCAGTTTCAGTAGCATTAATGATAAATAGATTCTTCACAATAGTCGCATATGCACATATTTTCCTCTCTGTGTGCCCACACTTATGAGCTGTAACATTTTCAGATCATATAATCACTTACACTGCAGATCTCTCTTCATTGAACTGGAGCACCTTCCCAGCCAGCAATTGAGAGTTTCAGAACTATGCTCTGTTTTCCAATTAGAGTATTTACAAATAGGACATGTACCAAGTTTTCACAGTGTGGTTTCTTCCAGTCAATCAGATCTGTCTCTTTTTTGGGTTATTCTTTCTTACTAATCTTTTAATTTATTAAATTTCTCACCTGTCTCAAACTATCAGCAAGCATTCTATTATCTATGCGCATGCTTAGTTCTTATTTGACTGCCCTATGCATACATCTTAACATTTGTTTTCTAAAGATTATACATACATCTGTAAATCTCAGATTCTCCAACTATGCTGATAGACAAGCTGTTACTTTTTCTGCACAAGTCTCAGATTCCCAAAGTCAGCATCACCACCTAATACTGGCCACACAGGCTGTGAGATTTCTGTGAGTTATAGTCCAAAGAAGTAGGTTTTTGGACCTCTGACACTTTCCCTTTGTGCATGGTTTTTTTGTTTGTTTGTTTGCCATTTTACCTGCATAAAGGCCAATGATAAATTACTGCATTGACTACTATGTATATGATGAAGACTCACAATCTGGTTGTCAATTTGCTTATCAGCACTTCAACATCAATAAACAGATGTTTCTGTTAGTAAGTAGCATTGTTTTCTTTAAGCCCTTGAATTCCTAAATCTAGAACCAAACTGTATTTTCCATAATGTTTGGTGGAGGAAAAAATAAAACACGAGGAAGAGCTTCTAATTTTTCTTTTGTCCTGGAATAGTTTGATACTAATTGAAATGTACTTGGCAGACTCTTTCCTAACACCTACAAGAGGACCCCATGAAAGATCCTGTTTTATGTTCTCCTTTTTCAAAAAAATCAGGAATCATTGCAGCAGTAGTATCTCAGAAAGCCCTCTCCAGTTTCCGCACCCTTTTTAAAGTGCAAGAATCTTAGCAGCTGTACTTTACTCCTTTTCTCTTTTCCTGACTTTTTTTCCTGCCTTAAGAATCTTAGCATCAGTGCCTCAGAGAGCCCTTTCCTGTTTTCTAGCCCTTGAATTACTTTGTGGCTTTTAGGACACCATCCACACTCCCCAGTTTAGAATTTCATCTTGAATCTGGCCACTGCAATTGGGGCAACTATCAAATTTATTCTGTATGATATTTGACCCTGACATACAGATGTTATCTGTCATTATTACAGTATACATCTAGTGAATAGTGTCTAAATAAGATAGTTATATGGCTTGGGTCCAAACTGTCTGAAAGACCATGTCTCCCATGAGCTTGTTCACCTCTTTAATATCTTCAGGGGATAACTTTCTTCCTGTCCTGCTGCCATCACAGGTTGGTTTGGTGAGGACAAAGGAGAGAGCCTTCTCACTGGTGGCTCTCAGCTCGTGGAATTCCCTCCCACAAGAGCCTCAGTTGGCACCCAGACTACTCTCTTCCTGCAGACAGGCAGGCAAAGACCATTGTATTCAGCCAGATCTTTGGCTTTTAAGTTACTGTGGGAGAAGGATCTCTTTAATGGGGTGTATATTTTCACCTTGTTTTAATTTGCGTTTAATAGAACTGTTTATTTAATTTAAAAAAACCCTTTTGTATCAAATGTACTTTATTTTTAATTTGATGTGAACCACCTTGGGTGCTGCATCAGGAGAAAGGCAAGATATAAATAAAATAAAATATAAAATTGTCACCAGTAGCTTTCTGCCTGCCTTCTCCTTTCCTCTTGTTCCCTTTCATTTTTTCCCAACATTTGTACCTCTCCCTCTCTTATTTCAAGGAACTTGGACTGGCATATATAGAATTATCCCTTTAACCTCACCACAGACCAGCAAGTTACAGTCCCTCCATCCAGATGTATTTGATTCTGTTCACTGGGAAGCAGTGGAGACCATGGCTAAACTCGATGATCATGAAGTAGCCATGTTCAGCTTCTGACAAATAAACAGGGGAACTCATAAATAACTGCACAACTCTGTGGTTAAAAGCATGTATGAATCTGTTTGTGTTTGAGGGAAAAAATCTATATATGGGTAAAAGGAGAAACTACAGAAAGTATCTATACATACATGCAGTTTACCATCTTTTTAATGGGAAGATAACATCTACATTGGCCAGAATATTACACTGCAAATAATTATGCTTTGCTTCTGCTTGTAGCCCTACGTAAACAATGATAAGGCATGAGCAAAAATTATTCAAAAAGGCAAAATGGTGATTTATGCATCATATATGAAGCCTCTTGAAGAAGACTGGTACCATGACAAACATGCAGGAGTTTTATATCATTCATAAACCACAGAGTATAAAACAAATAAATAGAAAGTGGAGTCAAGGCAGAGAATTTCATGGGATATGGTGCAGGACAGTGGATAAATAGAACCCGTTCCTCACTCTCCTGCCAATAGCAATTCACTCAGAAAACTGCTTGTCTAGCTCAGAGCTTGGAAAAGTTGCTTTGGGAGGCTACAACTCACAGAATCTACTTTCCATAACAACAGTGTTTACTAGGTCTGTTCTGGATAAAATTAATTTGACGTTCTTCCACATCCACTTAATGATCATGTAATGAGGAAAGTGGTACTTTGTCCACTAGCTGGGCCCCACCAATTTCTCACACTCTGTCTACCCTGCATTAGGGAGGAATTTGTCAATGTGCATAAGAAGAAACACTCAAACAGGGCTTTTCTGGGAAGTTTTTTTCTACAATTAAAGGTGATACTGGAACCTGCCACATTTCCTGAGACCATTTCAGCCTTCCATTTCCTCCAATATCCTTTATGAGAGGACATTGTGCTCTGATCACATGGGCAACAGAAGATCTCTACCTGTATGTTAGTCTTGGGAATCAGTAATAAGCATTCTTCTACATTTAATGCTTATGGTACAAATTGTGAAGCAGCCTAAGGAAAAATTAATTTTCATACCTGGAGGTAATGTGATTACCTGCATTCTGCAATGTTATGTAGTCACAAAATCTGGCCACACATCCTGCCTCTGTGTGTGTGTGTATGTGTGTGTAATATCTGTTTAATAAAGATATGTCGATCAACTTTCATGAAACAATGAATGCAGCAATAGCTAATCTTTTAAAGTTCCTTCACAATCTCTGGTTACCTAGGCAATACCTGTGATTAGAAGATTCCTTACAACATTAGCATTTTCCAGTACTCCAAGTCCACTTGGAGCTCAATGGCATAGGCTTGAGAAATTTTTCCGCTTACATGGTAATTTATCCTCTGGGAAATTCCTAGAGATGGAAGAAAGGGGAACTTCTTATATATTTTATAAGAATTCTGTGAGATTTAATAAAGATGTAATCCTAGTACACAACACAGTAAGATGTATACAAATTCTAAAGATTATGTTCTCTTTCAGGTTCTTGCACTCCTTTTAAATATGAAATTCTTTCTTGGAATAAGGATTTCTTTCACCCTGCTTTAGTAGCCTTTTTGTTCATTTTCATATCTGCAGACAGTATGACTTCTTTCATGGGCAGTCAAATCATTTATAACTATAGTTTCTTCATGAATAGCGAGAAGGGGGGCTAAAATTAAAGTGCACAAACCAACCACAAAAAATGAAAAATTTTTGGAGGGGAATGGTCTTCAAAATCTTATATGTGAGATCCAGTATTTCAGTTAAAGAGAGGACTACAAAAAGGAAGGGGGGATAACAATGTTGCAATATCACCTAGCCATAGACTATGATTATTTTTATGTTAATATATTTAATATATTTATTAAATTTTTATCCATTCCATTTTATATTCCATTTCAAATTTTATATATTTCATAAAATCAACTTTTGTATAATTATAATAATCCATTATTTCTGATTTCAAGGCAATAAATAAATAACAGACTGACAGAAACAAATCAAATTATTCTGTGTTTCAGCCTTCATTTATTGAAATCCTTAATGTTTTTCCACACACACACATTTTCATCCTAGGCATTCCAGCCTCGCATTTCCAAGAAAATTCCAAAATATTAAATATTATTGATTTATTTTTATATCCAGGGTATTTCTTATGCATACTGAAAAGTCTCTTTAAAAATGCATCCTGAGTAGAGGGAAATGCCATTTCACTAATCAGCACATCTCTGCTGCAGATGTTAATACATTCCTGCATATTAATAATGGCTAATTTCACCCATTTAAAAGCAAGTGGGCAGGGGAAGAGAAATTAAACAGAAAGAGGTTAAGAGATTCTCCCACATACACTTTTTAACTCCTTCTCTTTACTATCATTTTTGGTGATGTAAGAAAAGGGATATATTGTCAAATGATATGATTTTTTAAAAGGACGTTTGACTGTCATGTATCACCTTGCATTGAAAAAATGTGAAAACTGTTAGCTCTTTTGGGAACTGTTCAAGTTGGAAGAGTTCCTATAGTCATGTGTTCATGAATAAATCCATATATTTCTCATACATGTAAGTTAGACGTACTCTCTGTCATTATGAAATAGCATTCTTGCTCGGGTAAAACATGTGAACCATTTGCTACACACACCTTTCTACCAGTTAATTCTACTTTGGGTCCAGAAATGTAACAGAGTGTTGCACCCAGGTGTGTCAATCCACCACAAAAATGGATACTATTGGCAGCCTCTTGTGTGCAGCTTCTCACAGATACAGGGAAGAGGACAAAACATGGAAGCCCCATTGCGTGTTGAAAGTCTGCTTATCTAATGTTGGGTGGAACATCTAAGAATCCTATGACACCTGAAAGACTAACAATTTTTATTTCACATAAATGTTTGTGGACTGTAGTCCATTTAATCAGTTCCATGAAAGCTTATGCCAAATAAAACTTGTTAGTCTTAAAAGTGTCATGAGACATTGCTTCTTGTTTTTTGGTGCTGTATCTAAACTCCTGGAATTGTCTACAAATGTTGGGAACCACTGACTAAGTAGATGGGAGTGGGATGACAGATGCAAAAGTCTTCAAGCAAGACAGAAGTCACATGTGGTACCTTCCTTTTTCTTCTTCCCTTTTTGTCACTAGGTTAACAAGGCATGCCTTGGATTTTGGATTTGATTTACTCTTGAAGGCATCCAGGTTTTGGACACCGATCAGTGTAACATTCTAGATACACTAGGTAGTTATACAGCAATGTACAAAGACACTTAATTTGATAAAATTAACTCCTTGAGAATGGAGTTTGAGAAGATACATGAAGCCCAGCATTTGTTACTTGACAGTTGTGAGCCTCCTTTGCATTGCTATTCTTCCTGCATGTAGAAGGGGAAATTTCAGCAAAGTGAATCTTGTGTGACACCCAGTACCTAATGAAATGCCCTCTTCTGTGCTACTATTAAAGATACAGGAGCCCTGTCTCTTATTTCATCTAGCAACTTTGGATGATATCACTCTCCATCACTGGAATCTCCAAAGGCTATGCTGAACTGCATTGTCAGCTTTCCCTCCACCCCCATGCAAGGAAATGGAGCTATTTCACCTTTAAACGTATGTGGGAGTGACTTGCCAAAAATGTATGGAAGGGGAGGAGTCTGGTCTCTGCCACAGACTCTTTTACCTCATAGGTGGGATTCCATTATAGTCTGGCTGATTTTGGCATGGCAGCTCCCCTCCCCATCAAGTTAATGGAGTGTTTTCTACATTTACTTGGTCTTTTCAGGGAGAGGAATTCTACATTGTTGAAAAACACCTGGAGGGGAAAGTCCCACTCCACTCATGAACCTTTCAGGCAACATAGTTTTGAGCATAGGGTAGACTCCCTCCTTCAGGAAGGGTTGCAGGAAGTTTGTTTGGCTTTGATTTTTGGACAGGACAGTTTTTCCAACAGGAAGCTGGTGACTCTAACATCAGTGGCATGCTGAATCCACTCTGGTTTTTAGTTTGAATTTCGGTAAGGCTATCTGAGTTGCCCTAGAATAGGTTCAGAACTTTGGACAGCTCCTGTAGCAATTCACATAGAACAGATTCACCAGCCTGCAGACACTAGAGCTACTATCTTCCACTAGACTCAGGTGAATAGACCAAAGCTTATATTCTCTTGAAAGGTAAAGATGCAAAACTCTCCTTCACCAAGGACCCCTGAGACAGCAGATTCCTTGGTCAGAGGAAGAGGGTTTCAGCCCCAGCTTCCAGCAAAACAGATTTTAAGAAGTGGGCAGGACTGGGACTGTGAGATTGACTTGCTGAAGGCTACTGACATTATGGAAAACATGAGGTTTGACCCAGAAGCCTCCTGCTTCACAGCTGTGTCTCTTAGCCACTGCAAAGCACTTATTCTTATCATCAGTCAATCAGTCTGTTTGACTGTGCTTAAAAGATGTGAGTGTTTAAGGTGGAATGAAGTTTTCAGGGTTTAAGAGAGAACAAAACCACACATTAGAATCCTAGAATAAAGCAAGTATTCAGCTGCTATGGACACAGTTTGTCCAGGGCAAAAGAGTATTATTATAAAGTACGATGTCTTGCCCTTGGTCTTTCTTGTTGTAACCACAGTCTTCTAAATGCTTCAGCTTCCAGTGACACATAAGAAAAAAGGACTTAAAAGGGGGAAAGGACTTATAAGCAGAAAGAAAGCTTTGCTAGATCAAACTAAAGATGTGTTTAGTCTAGCATCCTGTTTCCAGCAGTGTCCAAATGGGATCTTCCAGGACATCATACAAAGCGGATATGAGGAAGACAGTCCTTCCTTCTTTGTCCCCCAGCATCTAGTACACAGCTACAGAGGTTTTCCTTAGTTCTTATGGCTATTGATTGATTGATGCTATTGACTGACCACAAATTAGTTAAACCTCTAATTCTAAATACACATTGCTTAGAAGTCCCTTCATACCATCTTATAGTGTATTTCTTGAAATATATATACAGATATTTCCTAGCATTTATTTATGGATTTCAAAAAAAAAAGAATAATATGTAAAAGTGGTGCTGAACCACTGAAATTAATTCATTGGGAGACTTGTTCAAAGCAGAGGAAATAGGCACAGAACCTGTGGTACTCAGAAGCTAAAAATCATAGTATCTTTCTCCATAGTATGCACAACTTTGAACAGACTGCAGTTTAAAATGTAGTTGAAAAATATAAGTTCTAAGCCAAAAAGTGGGGTGAAGAGCATCACTCTCTGTTTTCTGTAATTCACCTTAAAACACCAAGTTCAACAAGCAGGATAGGGAGCAGATCTGCAAGAAATCACCTTAAACAATTATTATTCCTGTATGGAAATTGTAAAAAAGAGGGTGCAGGTCAAAATTAAGTCTCAAAAATGTCCAGGTGAATGTGAGAACTATCTTGGCAAGCACCTGAGAAAAATTACAGGCTGTGTGGTCACTGTTTGTTCATATACAATATAAACTGTTGCAGAAGACTGTGCAACCTCACATATCAGCTTGTAGCATTAATTCTGTTCCCCTTGGCATTCACCTGTGTATTACAAAGTGTTCTGCTTACAAATGCTTCAAACAGGTCTCTGAAGACACTGAGATATCAAATCTATCCAGCTGACACCTTTGTGCAAAGCTATGTGTCAGGATTGATTCTGACAAGAGATTCATCTCAAATTTTTGATCTAGCACAAGCATCATTCCATTCGTTTCCCCTAGAAGTGGAAATGAAACAATTCTCACCATTTCTTCCTTCCAGCAACATTTGAACTGTTTTTTTTTTACTGTATAATCACCTGGAGAGAATTCTTTAAAACGCATGCATACAGGTGGACAAGATGAAACTGTATTGAATCTAACGTTGCTAAAAGATCTCTCTCTCTTCTCAAAACATTTTTATTCTAGAGGTCAACAGATTCTTTGCTGATTAAAGTTGACATATGCTACTGAAGCTTCTCATCCTGGTCCACAGATAGGCTATATCAGAATAGTGAGATGTAGTAACCCACTGAATTTGTTGGACACCCAACAACATAAATCCAACTTCTCTGGCTTTATTGGTTTGGAGATCACACATACCAGATCACAGCTCTAAAGGCTTGTTCTAAACACAACATAGTATTTTAGAAAGGTACAAGCCTTTTTAATCTCAGCTGCTATTCGGGCTGCAGCCCTGCACGCACAACACACAAAGTCACTGCATGTTCTACCCCTCCTCCACCCCCCAATCTGTCTCTCTCACACTCACATCCTCCAATTTTTCTGTGGTTCCTGTGTTAAAAACCGAAAATAGTCAAGGTTCTTTTTGTTTTTGTTTTTAGAAGCATCCATTATTCAGCAGCTACTTGACCACAAATCCACAGGCATTCTTTTTTAAAATAACAAATATTTGAATTTCCTAAAAAATGCTACAAAGATGCTAAGAGAAATATTCTGTCTGAGTGAAAACCTGTTCACCTAAATTCTATTCACAGGATCTTATTTACAAACTCCTATGAGAGAAGGAAAGACAGCAACTTCCAAAAATGTCCCTTGTTTAATTACTTCTTGATGATAATTGTTCTGGTCTAAGGTGGCAGGTAATGATGTTAGTAACATTGCGAGAGATTTATGAAGTCTCAGATGATTTTCACCTGGCTTGTATGGAAACCTTGTTTTTGTTCTGAGTGTAAAAGTGAATAGCAGTTAAGCATACATTTCAAAATACTGATTTTAACACAGTGAGAAGGAATTTTAAAATGAACCAAACACACCCCCTAAGCTAAAAATTGCATTCTCTGTAAGTTACATGCTGCATGGTTTCCAAGTTGCAATCATTATGCTAAAAATGCAGATAAAAAGAGATTTCCTCTTAACTTCACCAAAGGTATATTAGAATATTTTTTAATAAATAAATAGATCATGTTTGGACAGAATGCTGAAAGGCATTCATAGCCTGGTTTTTAAAAAAAATCCGTGATGTACCTTTGCTTTTTATATTCTGCAATAAGCAGCAGATACAAAACACACCCACCCCTTTACTCATCAGAAATAAGGAAAGTCCAGTTTGACAGATATAGGAAAAATCTTCAAGACACCTAAATTTATCACCAGACACATAGCGTCACACAGGCTGCCAGTCAGATACATGTACACACATTTAGAGAAAAAAACAAAAACAAATCCCAAATATGCAGGTGTGGGAAGATATGTTCTTTCCCACTCAGCTCTTCCAAAGAAGGCACTATTAATTAGCCTTAAGATGGTTAAACTTAAGATCAACTTGAGTCTTCCCCTGTCATCGTACACCTTCAGGCATATATGTGCAGACATGTACACATGCACAAACCACATGAAGATTGGAGCTCTTTAGAAACATTGAAGTCTAAAGCAGTGTGTGCTGATATAATGACAGCTGATTCTTTTTTTTTAAAAAAAAAAGAATAACACAACTCAATGGCAGCAACAAAGCACAGGGAAAAACATATACAGAGAGAAGGCTTTCCCCTTACCTATTGCTTATGTTTAGTGATGGGTTGGCTCCTTTACAGATACCAGGTATTTTGGCCCAAAGTGTAGAGGACTTGGAGCACGTGCCCACAGACCATTCCACAAGCCATCTTTTCCCTGTCTGTTAGCACACCGTACATCTCCAGCAGCTCCGCTCTCCAGCTGCAAACATCTCATTAGACTAATGCATTCAGCACAGGCAGAAAACTCGATTTACCATAGCTACAGCAATGAATTTCCATTACGATGACAGCTTCAACCACATCATGTCCGGAAAACCAGCCAACCACTGCCTTTTTAAGAACACACACACACACACACATTTTACATGCAGAAAACGTGGCCTCTGTGTGTGTGTGTGCGTGTGTGTGCGTGTGTGTGTGCGCTGTGTTTTCTTCCTCTCTCTGCAGCTAAACTAAGAGAAAAAAATGTGTCACACTAAAAAGTCTGCATAAATCAGTAAAAGCTCTGGCACTTTAGGGTTGTTTGTTTTTTAAATTTTTAAAACCATGTTCCTTGCAGCAACAAGAATTCTTTAACAACGGTGAGAGTGGGTGTTTGGAACCTTTTTTTTTAAAAAAAAAAAACTATCCCTCCTTTGTTGCCATAGTAACCAGACTGTATCATCATCTCTTTGTCCCAGTCATGCAGCAATGTGGCCCAGTATTGCGCTTTATACGACATCAGCGACATGAAGGACCTGTCATTTGACTTAGGGTAACAACAGCAGGTGGCAACAGCTTTTGACGCAACACAATTGTCATCGGCTAACAGCACTGCTTCTGCAGGCTAAGAGTTTTATGTACTGGGTGCTCAGTGCATAGATCCAGGAGCATCAGCCAGGTATTACACAATGCAACAGTGGTGGGAAAGAAAATGCTACCCAGAGACCAAATCCATTTAAAAATCTGCAGACAAACTTGAGAAGAATGATGCTATGAGCCAAACTTGGGGTATGGAGTCACTCCCCGCTCCACCTACGTCACAGTCTGAAGAGGGGATCTTATCTCTATTCACCTCGCAAAGTGCAGAACTGAGAAAGAAAGCCCACCCACAATAAAAAGTTAACAAGAAAGTACTTTTCCATGGAACATTGCCATATTGGTGGTAGCTGAAATTTTACTACAGCTGTTTAAAAAAGTACTGCACTGCCTTTTCATCACAGAGGCACTTACATACACTTGCTCTGGTTTAAGTTTGTTATATACTTAAAAGGTGCCTTCTGGAATGTATAACCCCTGGGTGGAAGTAATAGACAAATATAAGAACTGCCTTGTTAGTCTCAACCAAGGTCCGTGTAGTAGCACCACATTCTATTTACCACAACAGATCAGCCACATGTCTCCAGTAACTTCCAACTAAGTCACAGTGGTAAGAACATTTCCAGAGAGGCAGTCTGATTAGTCTGTTGTACCAAAAACAATCAAGTTTTGTGGCATCTAAACAGTGGCATAAGTTTCATGGACTGCCACCTGGTTCATTCAATCCTATGGTGGCAACAACACTCTATTGTTTTCTCATTTGGTTACAAGGAGAGTACTGAGATTAAACATGGACATTCCACTAAGCTACCATGATTAAGAGGCTGGATGACAAACAGAGACCTTATATACTGATAGTAAAACCATTCTGTAACTGTAAACCCTTACAGGGCAAAACAGCACCTTCCATGCACAAGATGTGAGTAGCAGCAAGCTTGCTGGAATTCCAAAATTTATAGAAGTAACCATTTACAGGGGAAGCAGTAAGGATGGGAAATGAGTTTAATGAGGACTAAGCATACATGGGATGGAAGGGAAAGGAGATAATTTAGTGAATTAAAAGCTCAACTTCTGAACAGGAGTGGTGATAATACACAGACACACACAGGTCCTGCCTGAAAGACTGGATAGGTTATTCCTTCCTCTTCACTCTTTCTTCTGCCTCCTCTTATATGTGTTCTAAAATTATGTTATTATTCTTGTTATTGTATATTTTTATTATTGATTATATAGTTTTAAATTGTGAAGAGAATAAAATAATTTTGACTATAATTTAATAATCTAATTATTAATAATTAGCAATACGGAGACAAAATTAATTTAATGCATAATTATTTGCACAGGTTTTGAAATGTATAAAGCTTATATGTTAGGGATGTAAAAGGATTACATGTCTTCAAGACTTATAGTGAACAATCCACATGCCAGTCTTTTGAAGAAATTTCAATTTATTCTATCTTTACATCATTCCAAATTATCTGTATCAGCTAATACCCATATTATATTGCCCCTTTGCAAACTGAATAAATGGTTTCCAATTGTGATTTCAAAAAAAAGTCACATCCTTTATTTCATTCTCTCAGTTGGTAATCTTGGTGATCATATTTGGTAATCTTCATCTGTTGGTAATCGCACATGGTAGTCTTTAACCTGTGTTGTAATATTCTATATTTTTTGCTAATTGCATCTTTAACATTTATGTCTGATTACTTCTCTAGAAAACTATTTTTGTGACTCTTAAAAGATTCTAGATCAATTTGTAAAACTTAAAGTTATCCTATATGCTAAGGTCAATTCAGCCATACACTTAATATATTGGAACGACATCACTGTTTTCAAACAAGTTCACCATATTTTTATTCCAACTTTATTTTAATAGCAATGGTTATAAAAGTTTTGAAAGAAAATTACGGTGAAAGAAAAACAAAATGAACAACAGTAACAACTATTAATGGGGACAAAAATATGAGTAAAAAGAAAAATGCATGTTGGATCCACTGGGGGAACACAACATTCCACTCGACGTGTTCAGGCTTTTGGAAAGAAGTGAGAGCTCTTGCTATTGAAAACCTCACTTATTACCCAGGATGGGATGGAAAGAGAGAATTGAGAGTTCCTGGAAAAGAGTTTTCAGTTCATATACATTTCTTCAGCTAGCAGAGAAGGGAGAGAGGATAAAGGAAACTTGGTTAGCCAATTTGGATAATAAAAATTCAAATTTCATAATGGTATAGACAATTGGCCAATGAGGGACCTCTTTTGTGCTTTTGGTCCCTATTGGCTATGGAGATCTGGAAGGCCATGCCTTCTTTTTTAAAGGTACAATGTTCTAAAACAAACAAACAAAAAACACCTTACTGTTCTAGTTCAAAAGCTCTGTGCTCCTACTCAGATCCAGTGAAGAGACATCAAAGAACCTCACTTGTTTAAAAATGTGATTTTTGGCTGTGATTTGTCATGCAATGAAAAGAATTCGACTTCTACACAGAAATAAAATATTTCTGCTTGTCCTGGGACTTGCCTTTGGAAGTATCATGGAAAGGAGAATGTCATGTGGATGTCTTTTTAAAAAAACCTCAACAACCTTAGCAACAGATAGAGGAAACCGCAAGAGCATTTCCTCCCTCTCTTTTCCTTCATTAACATGAATCTTAGGCAGATAGATAATTTTTGTTTCCATTAGCATATTCAATAAATGGCAACCAAAAACCAGAAAAATGATCAGTTCAGTGAACGTACATCGGTGACTTTATTTAAACAATCTATTTTTCCATGAATACCAAATTCCATATGATAGTTTCTTGAGATCTTTCCATTTTGATAAATTTCTAAAAACAAAACAAAAATCAAATCCACCAGACATAATAAATATACTGTTTAGTGTTGCCTGTCTCTGACACTGGTCTACTCCCCTTTTGAAAAATTTTCTGGGGTCAGATGCCATTAATAAAGGATTATTTGTTTTAGTAAAAGTAAACTGTCATACTTAATCTGAGATTATCATTCCTACTATTCTCTCCAGTTATTCCTTAAAAAGAAATACTTTCTCCAAGAACTGCCGCTTTGTTCCAGAAAACACACTGAAATCTAAACTCAAATTATTTTAGGAGAAAAAAGGCAGCAAGTACTCTCCTACTTAACCAGGCAGCTTTAAGCACAGGAGAGAGACCTATTCTGTTTTGTAGTCAAGTTATGCAGCTAACTCTGTACATCCAAATTCCAGGATGTATTAAATCACTGAAGAGAACTGAGAATACATAATAGCACAAAAGCAAATTTTAAAAATAATTTCTAGCTAACCTTACAGTGATACAATTCCTCAAGTAGGTTTCAGCAGCTTAACTAAAGCATGCTCTCCTTCTACAGGGGAGGATATATTTAGGCCATTTCCACACTAGACTGTTATAGTGCTATTATTTCTGTGATAATGGGGTTTCCCATAAGGGAGAATAGTAATAGTAATGGGGTTTCCCCATTATCTAGGTAACACAGTTTAAGGGAGATAGTTCTCCTTCACATCTACAAAAGGTTAATGGACTGTTAGGGTTAGGTCACATGAGATAGTTGGCCAATCAGGGGGAAGAAAAGAGAGAAGCTTCTAGAAACTTTGACGAGACCATGAGGAGGGTGAGGGATGCCAGTAGAGGAAGACAAGGCCACCTCCTGGCCCTCCCCAAAATACTATCTCAGAAACAACCCGTTGCTGTGAGTAGTTTAGAATGGGTCTAGTTAGCTACGTTAGAACTTTGTTATTTTGGACACTTTGCCTGATCTTCAGAATTTATCTGTGCTTATACTGCTTGAAACTACCAAGTGAACCTGAGGGGAGAAGCCCTTTCATGAATATTATTTTCTTGTTTTACCTTGCGTGTTTAAAATAAATACTTCCCTGTAAAGCCTCTGTTCCTCTCTATTCCCACACATTCCTCAGCTCACACATGGACAGCATGTCTCTCATTCAGAGTGGGAGGTAAGGGAAGGAAAGGGACCTTTGAACATAGAGATTGTGAATTCCCATGCAACATCCCACTGCAGTGCTATAGAGGGGGTTAAATCAATGGGTAGTGGCGGGGGGAAATTAAGAGAATTTGGGGACAATTCCCTAGCTCCTATTCAAGGCCTAAGTCTGCATTAAGAAGGAGGAGGGCCTCCTTTTTCCACAAATCTCCACATGGTAGCAGCAGCCTATGGAATCCTGGGGTTTGCAGTTTAGGGAGGGGTGTCTTTGAACATCTAATAGTGATCCATTGGACAAACAGAAAGAAAGGCACACTAAAGCTAACCTCTTTGCAAAGATAGTTGGGAAGAGACAATGATTGGTACAGATTCTCTTGATGCCAATCAAAGGATCGTGAGTCTTTCCAATTCTAATCCCTGTGCATAGAAAATAAGACCATGATTGCTCAGGGCCAGACCTACAATTAGGCAGAATAAGGAAATCACCTGAGCACACCCTCCAATATTTCACAGGTGAAAACTAGGAAACATGTGGCTGAGCACAACAAAGTGTGGTCAGAAGAGTGTGACCAGGAAAAAAAGAGGGCAAAAGTTATTAATGAGGAAGAAGACATAAAACTTCTAGAATACCAAACCACCACAAACTAAACGTTTGTTTTCTATGGCAATCTTCAGCTGTAGCCTTTGTGACTATTACCAAACTTAGGTGGTGAACTAATAACAATTGCATAGCAAGAACAGGGCTACAGAGAAACAGGAGAGAGAATCACTGAGCTTGGAAGAAACATGAGCTTTGGAGAAGGACAAAATAAATTTGGGAGGAAGGGGAACCTACTGGAGTTTCCCCCTGGTCCCGCAACAAACAAACAAAAGAAGCAGACAAAGAAACATGAATAGTCCAGTGAGACATTGATTTGTTCAGTAACTGCTAGGGCAAAATGAAAATTAGCAGAGAGGGAGAATGCAATGGAGTATTATTGAACGAGATGTGACTGTCAGGCTGGGTGGGAGACTGAATAAGAGTGCTTTGCGTTCGACATTTTGTTACAGATACCACTTGTGAATGTACTGCGAATCAACTTTATTGGGCTATGAGTATGACAAGAGAGGAAAAAAATCCATCCACTTTTTTCATATCATACTTAATTTCACATATTACTGTCATGTGCTCACTACAGTCAAATTAGATGCTAATGCAAGCATATCTCTGCTAACAAAACCTCTGACAGCAAAGTTCCTTTTCACAAAGGCCCTTTCTGCAGCACCCTCCCATCCCGCCATGGGGACAGTAGAAGGACAGGACTGGGGCGATGCTTCTGCATGATGTTGTTATGGTCCCATTCCTCTCCCATCCCCAGGTGGTGTGGTCACGGGTTATATCATTGACAGGTTTTCCTCGTCAATGACACGTGATTGCACCACCATTGCACACTTACCTATCCTGCAGAAGGGCAGGAAGTGCAGTGGTGGTGCACATGGGGCAGCAACAAAATGGCCACGGGGACTGCTATGATTCAGGGGACAACAGTCATCTGTGTCAGGAGAGAAACCTGTTCTGCCAGTTATTTAGCTGCTGGCAGGGCAACTTTCTTTGACAACAAAGATTGTTTTCTCTGCTATCTCCCCCACCACCTCTGTCCATCACTCCAAAAAAAGTCTGACACTGGTGGGATGGGTTCTTACACCAACATAAAACACTACAGGATTCCAGCCTCCCACAAACTTTACAGGATGCAGGGGCATTTTGAGGGGAGAAAATTAATAAATAAAGAAATTGAGGTGAGTTATAGGAAGCACAGTGGGGGGTGTCATCTTCTGTGGTACAGTGAGGGGTTAATGCAGAGTTGCCCAACTGTAAGCTTTCTGACCAGGAAGGAATTGGCACATAGGAATTTGAATTTGAACATTGAACATTCCCAGAGCTAGCACTCTTCTCTGTTAAACTGAGCTGACTCTCACAAATCAAAGTGTACAATATAAATGGTGCCATGGATGGCACATGTTGCAGAAAAACAGTGCAACGATTAATGTGATTCATTTGCATAATATGAATACTTGCAAAAAAATTGGCTATTACAATGTATCATTTGTGTATTATATAGATATAGAAATTATGCTTCCCAGATTTGACAAACTAGAATATGGCAACTCTTAAGAGCTCAGGACTTTTTTTATATATGTATATATAACTCTACACAGGTGAATTAGATCTTCTTCAGTCACACCAGCCATCTCAGCACTGGTGTGACCAGGACGCAGCGATGAATATACAGAAAAGTGCAATACTCCCCAAATAATGTAGAAGGTAAATTGCAATTCCACATGCAGTTTACAGATGAAGACCAAGAATTAATTAGCACCAGCACCTGCCCATCTCAAAAGCCATTGATTCTGCTAACCGACCGCGGGGGCATATTTCTGGGCTGGTCCATACCCTTTAAAGTCTGTGGAATATCCTCATTTAAAAGAAATATTTTTTTGAACATCTATCACTGTAGCTTGGGGGGGGGAACTCTGAGGGATTTAACCTTCCTGATCTGCCTCTCAGCTTCATTTTAATTAATCCTATCCTTCTCCTGAAATTAAAGCAATCTCCTCACAGATTTGCTGCGTGGCCTAGTTGGGCCAGGAGGCAAAACATGAACAATACTGACTGCTGCTAATAAAAACACCACTGTTCAAGAGGCCTTAGCTTAAGATTAATTTACTGAGCAATCCTATGGTGTTCCCACCACTTTTTAAACTCTTGCCAATCCACATAGGCAGCCAGATGCAAAAGAATAGTTGGAAGGAAGAGGGAAATGCAGCAAGTGCTGCTCATCCACTCACCTATTAAAACTGACGAGATGCCCCTTCTAGCTACCCTAACTGGGCATCCAAATGGGCTGGAAAAACCAGCAAGTGCCTGGTTTCCTTCCTTCTTCTTTCCTTCCTATTTTTTTTTAAAGATCTACATGATGTCTTTCTCATCCTGAGGTATTCCCAGGAAACTCTCAGCATGCACAAAGACTTTTACTTCCACTGCCCATGTAATTTCCCTAAATGAAATGTACCTCTCCGTGATGGTCTGGCTGTGTTTTCCCAGAACCACCTAAGATGTCTGCCACCAAGAAACATGGTGAAATTTGATGAAGGAGAAGAAAAGAAAGGCACAGCTCCATCATGCTTAGTCCCAGAAGAAAATGAGAGGCCCTCCATTCATTCCAAGTGCCATTGCCCTGGCCTCGGAGGGAGAGAAGAATAGGCAGATAGAGCTCCATCATGCAAACTGCTGGACTTAATTCCCTATCCCAGTGCCATTCCCTTTTCCTTGTGTGTCCTGCCTTATTTAGATTGTAAGCCTGAGGGCAGGAAACTGTCAGATTGACCATTTGTAACCTGCTTTGAGAGCCTATGGCCCTTTCCACACGCAGGCGAAGAAACGGGGGAAACCATGCTGAAATGGAGCTTACCTGAGTCCGTTGCCACGTGGAGCAGCGTGTTTTCGCTGCTCCACACTCCTCAGCATCCCGTGGCGTCCTGTGGGGCCCAAAATAGCAGCTTATGACTGGCGGAGGCTCTCCACCAACGGGAGAAGCTCGCCAGCCGGAAAGCCCACCCCCGGCAGCTCTGCAGGCATGCCCTTGTGCGCACCTGCAAATCCACACCGGGCGCTGTGACGGGGCTACACGGTCGTCCTTTTTAAAGACCACATGAAAAGTGGTTTTCAAAAAGCACGCGGCGCTGCCACTTCTGGGTGCCCTAGCGTGGATTGGGGTGTGGAACTACGCAAAAGTAGTCTGCCCCAATCCACTTTATGGTGTAGACAACCTCCATCAGAGGTCACTCTACACCGTTTTTAAACCCCTGTGTGGAAAGGGCCTATGTGGCTGAAGAGTGGGGTAGAAACACTCTAAATAAATCAGTCAGTCAATTTCTGGAAAGTTGCCTGAGTCTAGATGCGATGTGTGTTCAGTGAGAGAGGGAGGAGGAAGAACACAAGGGATGGGGGAAGGGAGAAAACCCAGGATATTTCAAGAAGGTTCGGATGCCAAATCATGAATATGCAGATATAGGCCATTTCCACACGGGGTTTTTAAAACGGGGCAGAGTGTCCTCCAGGGAGGAGGTCTGCACCTGGGAGCGGACTGGGTCGGACCTACTTAACATAGATCCACACCTCAGCCTGCTCCGGAGCGACCTCAAGTGGTCGTCCAGCGTGCTTTTGAAAGACTGCTAAAAACAGGTCTTTCAAAAGCACGGAGAGCACCAGTGCAAGCCTGCTCCCTTATGCACATTCGCGGGCTTGCCCCAATGCGAGCCTGTGATCTGCCGGGTTGGGCTTTAGGCTGGTGAGCTTCAGCAGTTGGGTCGAGACCCTCGACCAACCAGAAGCCGCCATTCTGGACACTGGAGCAGTGTGTATCGACGAGCACACACTGCTCCGGAGTGGCATGGACCGGTCTGGGGAGCCAAGAAGTCCGGTAAGTAGCATCACGGGGCGATTCCCTCACCCCGTGCAGAAATGGCCATAGTCAAAACAAAAAGAACTGGAAAGGCTTAATTTTACCAAGGACTTTTTTCCTTTCTTGCTAAGCCCTTAGTGCCAGCAGGTGTTTTGGGACAACTCTCATGTGTTCTCATCACTGGCTATGGCTGCTGGAGGTTGCAGTCCAACATCACCTGGAAGAGCAGTGTTGCCTATTCCTTGTACAAATAAGATACCCTACTGCATCCAAGTGTGTCCCTCATTCAAACCTGAAATATAGAACTGTATCGAGAATGTACATTCTAAACCTGATGGCTTTTTCTTAAAAGGATGCCATGTAATGAACAAAATGTTTCAAACACTCATGTTAAAGTGGAAGCTTAACTGATTATTCACATTTAGCACCTCAGGTTATGCATCGTACTCCACAAGCTGGCCCTTGCCTCAAGGTTTTGCTCCGCAAGTCCCGTTCTTTTCTGTGAGACTAACATAGAGGCAAGCATACTTAAGCATTCCTCAGCAGAATCTTACAGAAAGGGTGTTTTGTTTTTCTCTCCATTCAATGCTGCAAAAGTTTTTTTTTTAACCATAATTTCCAGCCACCCCTTGTCATTTTGCATTTCCTTAGCAGATGTGTCATTGTCGTGGCTTGTCATGTCCAGTTATGTCAGTCATGTCACACTAGGTTACCAGTGTCATGTAACATGAGCTGGCTGACACAGCAGCCCTGAAGACTGGCTTTGGCCTCAGCCTGGTTTTATTTGTTTTTTAAGGTGGAGGAATGGAATTGCATTCCCTCTCGGCCTCACCAACACACTCCACCAATGCCACTATTAATTCAAGATCCAGTTCTTAAATACAGAGCTGAACTCATAGTTTCAATAGATAGCTTTCATGGATAAAATAAGAATTGATTATAAATCATTTATGAGTTCCATCAAAGTCCTTCCAAGCAATTTACTGGAATGGTATGGTATTCTACACATCAGCCATTTCTGCACCTAGCCTGTTATAGTGCTATTATTCCACTTTCAACATCCTATGGAATCCTGGGGTTTGCAGTTTCGGGAGGGGCTGGCTGGCTGGCCCCTCCCTAAACTGCAAACCCCAGGATTCCATAGGATGTTGAAAGTGGAATAATAGCACTATAACAGGCTAGTGCAGAAATGGCCATCATGTTAAAAGAAAATGGACCTGAGGGAGAACAAGTATGGAGGTGGGGCTAAATGCACTGGTTTATGTAAACATGTAAACAAAAGGTGGAGAACCATTTCTCTATCATGGGCTGAATTCCTTCAGAAGTGTCAAAAAGTCTCTCCTGCCACCTTTGCTTGCTTGCTTTCTATCCTTCCTCCTTCCCTCCCTCTTCCTTCCCCCCAAGGGGGCTGCCAGTAGGTGGAGGGGGAACTTGCTCTTGCCAGAGGTCTCTGAACCAATCATTTGCAGATGGGTTTTGCAATTAAATGGTGGGAGGAGGATAAAGGTAGACGGAAGGTTGCCCACCCTGAAGTAAAGCAAAGTCATTAGGGAAACAAGATGCAGCAGGCAGATGTGCATATTTTTTTTAAATTCTAGCAGAGATTTCTTTGTGTGAAGGCAGGTTTGGGGAGGGGAGACATAGAGGAGAGATTTAATGCTCCCCCACCTGAAATCCAGCAGAATTTCTTTATGGGAAGACAGATTTGGGAAGAGAACTGTAGATCAGAGGTTTAATACTCTCCCAGCATTTAATTCTCTCCACACATATACACACATTTAAAATGTGGATTTCTTCGTGCAAGTATGCCTCTGCATCCTGTTAGCAGAGAGTTTTTGAAACTGTTGGAAAGAAGGAGGGGTGTTTTTGTTTTGGGCTTTTTGGGTGATTTTTTTGTTGTTTGCTTTGTTTCTTTGATTGATTGATTGATTGATTGATTGATTTATATCCCACTTTTCTTCTGAATGGGACTCAAAGTGACATTAGTTGGCAGACCATTTGGAGCAGAGAAACTGTGGAAAACAGCAGAAACACTTTCTTTCCCTGTAGTTTTCCACTATATATTTCCCCTTCATAAAACTATTCTTCTATACACAAAACAGGTCAAGAGGTGTTTGCATCATAGAGCTAAACTAGGTGCCACATTCAAAGACCAAAATATTCTGAGTTAGACTCAGGGAAAAAAAGAGGTAAGTAGAATGGGTCAAGGTATTTCTTTAAAACAAACAAACCTGTTTAATTGTCATTCCCATTTTCCAGGAAAGCTGGAAAACCTGTGTGAGAGGAATGGATCTCTCAGCACAAATCTCAGAGGCATAATCAAACTCCCATTTGCAGGAGTCTTGAGGAAAAGGTCTGAGAACTAACTTGCTATAAAATGGAGGTTTGAGATGTAGCTGAACCTTCAGAAGCTGTACTTTAATCTGGTGCTTGTACTTCGATGCTTTAACTGTTGTCTCGTTCTGCAGAAGGTAAAAATCATGTAGACAGTCAAAGTACTTATGTGCATTTATGTTCCTAAAAATAAATGAGACTTATGTGTGTATGTTATTGAAAACCCTAAACTGTAACAATGTGGAACTAGAATACAGACCCAAGTATTGAATGTTGTTATTGTTGTGTGCCTTCAAGTTGTTTCCAACTTAGGGCAACCCTACTGCAAACCTCTCACAGGATTTTCTGGGGCTGAGAGTGAGTGACTCATCCAAGGTCATCCATGGTTGAGCGGAGAATCAAACCCTGGTCTTCATGCTCAAACCACTACACCATCCTGGCTTAAATACCGAATATACTAAACTCAAAGTCACTATCATGGATACATTGTGGGTAGGTTTTGGGGACAAAATTATGGAATTTGCTATGACCCATAGATAAGCCAGCAGTAAAATTTAGGGGCAAGTAACAAAAGATGTAGAGCCAATGTAATGCGTTGGACTACAACCCTGGAGACCAGAGTTCAATTTCCCACTTGGCCACAGAAACCTACTGGATGACTTTGGGTGCATCACACACTCTCAGCTTCCAAAAAGTCCATGATAAATTTTCCTTGGGGTCACGATAAGTCAGAAATGACTTAAAGGCATACAACAACAACAACAACAACAACAACAACCACAACCAAACAAACAACAACAAAACAGATGTAAAGGATGAACCAATGGAAAATGATGTCTAAGAATTGAAAAATTCCAGCAGGTGTTATTGCTCTTGTTCACCCTAAGGGCTGGATGGATGAGGAGGGAACTAAACTATGTCTATGCAATATATATAAGCCTTCAGTACAGACATGCAATTAACTTCCATCATCTGTACAAGGAGTGAACCATCCATGCAAAGTCACAGGTAACACACAGGGGAAAACTGCATTGTTTTTAACCAATAAATTGGTTAATGCTTTCTTAGTAATGTAATACACCTTAAGATTTCCACATCAAAACTTTGATCTAGCATTCTCTCTGCTAAAATTTAAATGACAAAGGTTAGCAAAACATAACTCTGGAAAAACAGACTTGGTGCATCTAAAAGCAACAGGGAGAATAATGTCTCTGATCACTTACAGAATGCCATTTCATGTTGCCTCCCACCCTTGAGTAAACACAAGTATCTGAAATTAAGAGTTAGAACTCCCTGGTCACTGAGCAAAATATCTGCTTGGGGGTGGGGAAGAAAGAGAGGCGAGGTTGGGAAGAACTTCGGAAACTTTTTTTCACGTCTCATCCAAAACATAGGTGGTATCTTATCCACCCCGTAGCCTAGCCTCAGCTACCTAGGCAGTCAGGCTCTTGATTCAGTCCACCTCACCTGCACAAGCCATTCCTTCCACACACAATGAACCATACCATTCCATCCCAATGGTGCCCCACTCCCACCTTACAATGCATGCCTCTGCATACATCTCTCTGCTTGGGCCATGCCAAACAGCAAGAGTACCCAGCCGCCTCCTGATGCCACCACATTTGCACTTCACTCACCAGCTGTCCCCCTATTAGGTTCTGTGCATGTGTGGGGAAGAGAGGGAAAGGCATTTCACAGTGACTAGCAGCCAGGAAAAGGAGAGATGGCCCAAACCAGACACACAACCCAGCTTTCCTCCCCGCTCCTATGTGTAGTATATACATAACACACCTGGAAACACTATCAGTGCCACAATGCAACCCGCAATGCGACCCACCATTCTTTTCTAGCTCACTCTTCTTAGGAACTAAAGGGAATGAAAAAGACTTATTTTCCACCACCACTAGTGCTACCATCGGTCTGCTGCTTCCTCTCTGGAGCCTTTTCAACAACCTCTTTTTGGCAACTTCGACTCCTAAGGAAACAGCATTGACCCACAGATTGTCGGCTCAGGTTTTCATGGTTAATTTTTTTGACTGGTTTTTTAAATTTTATTTTGTTTTGCCTTATAGTTGAGTATATACTGTAAGTATAAAAACAATTCCTTTTGGCATGTATTTGGAATTGGAATCTGGCCCATCCATTAATTTTAGCAACAGAAACCTGCATAACGCCCTGCAAAACCTAATCCAAGCCTATGAAATTCTTCCACTCTGTTGTAGGACTGGGAATAAATACAAACTTTAGAGCTTTACTCTCAGACAGAGTCAACCCTACCGTTATATGGAGTGAGGTGGTCACCGCAGGTGGGAAGTACTGTGGGACAGTAGCAAGATGCTGGAGGGAAAATTGGGTGCCATCTGGTCTCAACTGGCCTGCTGTTTTCAGGTCTGTTAGAGGACACTGTCCCATCACCATAGCTGAGGAAAAAATTAATTGGCAGTCCAGTCAGCCACTGTTTTTGTGTGGGAGTAAGATGCTTTCTTGCTCTTTGCCCCAGGTGGTAAAATTTCTTGGGCTAGCTCTGATGTTAAGCCAACTTTTGTTTTCCTATCTCTCCCCACCCCCAACCCCATCCAATCTGATTTTACTTGACATCCAGACTACTAGAGAATTCTGTGAAACCCAAAAGCTTGCTCACAGTTTGAGAGTTTGGACAAGTTACTTTTTAGTCTATAGTAGCCATGCTGATTCTGGGAGTTGTAGTCCACAAAGAAAACATAAATTGCCAAGCTCTATTATTTTGTGAAGTTAGCATTAATCCTAATAAAGATACTGTCCAGCAATGGAGTTCAGTATTTGTCTAATTAACCAATATGTTTTTTATTGTGCTTTTTTTTTTAAAGCAAATACTGGAAAACAGCTGACAGGCAAAAAAGCAGTCAATTTAGTCAATTAATTCATTTATTTACTAGCTGGCCCTTTCCTATTTAACAAAGAGAAAAAGCCTACTGTGTTTGTTAAATAACTGAGTACTGTCTACTCATTTTATCACAACACACTGTGCTTGGTTATAGGGCATAACATTATCTTTTGCATTGACATTTATAGGTCAAGCTTTCATAGGAATCTGAAACCCAGCCTCTCATTTTCAACATTCCAATGACATATTTATGGCTACGTGCCTTTTCTACAGTTTCACAATCTTAAAAACTATACTTGTCCTTTCAAATAAAATTTGTATGTGAAATGTGAAACTGTTTAGCAGATCTAGCTAGGCATGAGAATCCTACCAAATCCAAAAACATACATTTACTGCAAATGAAACTTCATGAGTGATTTGAAAAGCTGATAGATGTTAACACAGCAGAAGGAAAACTGTGATGTCGTGAATCCAAGAAATCACCAAAATCAAAGTGATAATGTTCAAGGACAGATCAAAGGTCCTTTCCGCAGCACCCTCCCATCCTGCCGTGGAGACGGGAGAAGGACAGGACTGCAATGATACTTCTGCATGATGTCATCATGGTCCCATCCTTCTCCCATCCCCAGGTGGTGCAATCGCAGATTAAATCATTGCTGGGTTTTCCCCACACTTACCTGTCCTGCAGAAGCCCCGGAAGCATGATGACTGTGCTTCCTGCCTCAGCACAGACTGGGGAAGTGCCTGGCTGCACGGTGGAAGGAAGAGGCATGGTCATCATGCTTCCTTCAACTGGGAGCCAGTTGGTACAGAGGAGATCCCTCCTGTCACACTCCTTTCCTGGCAGAGCCACTGCGGGGATCACCACCAGACACTGCTGCCACTAGTTTGCCACTAGTGCCAACATGGTCACTCAAACATACTAGAATCCTTTTGATGACTTATGTTGCATTAACAGAGTGTTATAACAGTATAAGACTTTCTCAGACTCTACACAAGGAGGTATCCAGTATCTCTTTGTGCGGCATTTTTCCCTGGCTGTGTGATGGTAGTCAGCACAGCTCCCAAGTAGCAACAGGGATGCACCTAAGTGTCATCTGGCCATGGGGAGGTATACAATTGCTATAGAACTAGGGAAAAGCGAGCAGCCTTTTCTCACCTGGATCTGCAGCAGAACTATTCTGGTGGAGCTTTATGCAGACAAGGTTAAAGTTGGTGTGTGTGTGTAAAACATAGTGTATGGTCTTTGGTCATGCTGGCCAGAATCCTATATGGGAAATACATATTCATAAACACTGTAAGTAGGGTGCTACGTACTGAATCCTGGTCTGACCTCTGTCCCATCTCTACTTTCCAGGAAGCAGATGCTGCAGTGAATGGGGGCCTGTTACTCTGTCACTGAAGAAGCAACAGACTGTCATTTCCATCCCGTCCTGTGAGCAATCCCCTGTACAACAGGCAGAAGCAAGACCCCTGTCAAAATTTCCCTTCACACCAGAGATTGCTTGTTTCTGAGGGAGTGGCAACATCAAACAGCTGCTTCCTGAGTAACAGGGGAACAGACCTCCTTGGACTGCAGCAGCTCCTGCCTGGTTAGTAATGACTGGGGGAATTTCACAGTTCCTGTGTAGCACCTAAACTGAACAATGTATGAGCTACTTAAGGATAGCAAATACATACATTTTATCAGTGCATAACTCTAAGTTATACATTCATAGAGGATAGAGGATTCCAGCTGAAGTTCAGGAGGTGCTATCTCCCACAGCCTCAGTTTCATATCTGTAACATAGCAATAATGATGGGCTGTAGTTTTGCACAGTTAAAGTAATAATGATTAAAAACAATTTGCTCATATAAATAACCAGCTGCTGTCACTACTCTCAAGTCTCAGTTATTTAAAAGTCTGGCAAAGGCACATCAACACATCTTGACTTTCTCATCAAAAAAACAATATCCATTCCCAGCCATCTATAAATTTCTAAAGCCTTTTTCAGTCGTTGCCTTTTTGTAGATCTGCTTCTGAACTCAAGAACAAGCCATAAACATTAACAAGTTTAGCCATATAATGCTCTGGGAAACATTTACAAGTGGCTGCACAAAAGAACACGTAATGAATGAACAACATGTTCAAGTCTGCTCAGTGATGCTGTTCATCATAAAAGCATTCCTGGTGACTTTGAATGTCGAGTGCTGGCAAATTCATAAAGCATAGTGTCTGTCAAGTGGCTATTAGTCATAATGGCTACATAGAACTTTTGTACTCAGAGACAGAGTATCATGTGTGGAATTCTGCTTGTATAATGGGCTTTTCCTGCCTCCTCCTGTCTTTCATCCTCCTGAAAAGCCACTTCTGGGGTTCGGAGAATCCTCCAGAACAGCATGGACTGAGGCAGGGAGAACTGAGGCTGAACAGAGGAGCTAGTAGAAACTGGAATGTCCTACATACCCAGAACACACCCAGAAAGGAAGCAATTTGCATCAAAGTAGGGTGTGGTTGTTGTGCATTCTGCCATTACATCTTTGAATAAAGGATAATGATGCTGTCGGGCATGTTTTAGATGTGTATTTTCTGCATCAGCAGGAGGTTGGACTAGATGATGCAGTTTGGGATGCCTTCCAACTCAGATTCCACGATGGCAGACATCAAGAATTGGACATCGCTTTGTGCTTGGCTTTCACACTTTCTATCCCACTGGCTCTCGTTAGAAACCAGCGTGAAAACAAATGGAGACAGGGAAGGGATACATCTATGGGGAGAAGGCAAAATGAGGGCCTTGGTCCCCCTAATTAAGAGTTCAGCTACCCCAAATGAAATTCATCTTCAGTCCCTGGGTTTCTAGCATTGCAGGAATATAAACCTTCAATCAAGTATTTAGAAATATGGAAAGGGGGCAGGCACAAGTACCAAGAGAATGCAGATACAGCAAATATAATAGTTCTAGATATGAACTATTTTCAATGTCTCGCTGTCTACGCTGCTAGAAATTTGGGGAGGAAAATTTCATTGAGGGCCAGAATTCTGACTGAGGAGGTAATGCCCTCATCCTCTCCTTCTGGTAGCTACACAGATGATGCAGCATCCCCACAAATAGCCAGAGAACCAGTTAGTGAGTATTCATAGCCCAGCATCTTTCAACAATGTGACTGGACAATAGAGGCAGAAGTTCTTCCATTCACACATTTTGAAAACAAGAAAGTTTTATCAATCACCTTTGAAGGGGGAAGTAATTTGGACAGTAATACTTGAAGCAGATGGACAGGCTAATTTGGAGCATTCTCCTGTATCTACTATCCATGGGTCATTTTGGCCAAAACAAAAGCCTGCCAATTTGACATATGGTTGTAACTTGCAAGAATGGAATTTGAACTGACAAACCTCACATATTTTGCGGCATTCCGTGGTGGCAATGTCAAAGCAAGGGACATTGTTGCTGGATGAGAGGCAACCATATCTTTAGGACTGAGACCTTTTTGCATTTATTTGTCATTTTCCTGGGTATTATTGTGAGGGTGGTGGGGGAGCCCTGCATGCTCCCTTCAACTTATTGTAATGAAGGGTCTGTGGCTTTGGGACTGCAACATATCAGTCTCACTATGTTTGCTTTGAAATTTCTTCATAATCCATAGTCTTATTTTTTCTCTACCTTTTGAATACTCCCCAACCTTGCAGCCTCTTACTTCTATGTATTCCTAGTTTCTATGTTCTTATCAGCAGAGGACAGGAAGAAGGAAGGAACTGTGTGTCTAAAGATGGAAAGAAGTTTTCTTATTCTGCAAAAAATTTGCACATGGTTGTTTTGTGCAGAAAACAGAATTTTCTGCACAAACATAAAATATTTTCTGTGCAAATCAACCGTATGTGAATTTTGCTCTGAATAAATCCATAATTACAGTGTTGTCTATGCAGGAAACAGCTTTTTCTGTGTATTAAATAATATTTATCTACAGAAATGTTATTTTCTGTGAAGAAAATGCTGTTTCTTTCACAAACAACCAAGTGCAAATTTTGCACAGAATAAGTTGTGGACTCTGAAAATTTTCTTCGGTATAGGAGTGATGTCATTAGGGTTTCTCAGCACTAGAAAAACATGTTTTTCAACCGTTCTTTAAACATTTTTTAAATATTTTGCATAGAAAAAGCTGTCCCCTGTGCAGAAAATGCTGTAATTGAGGACTTATGCTAGTGAGTCATCTTGAGTTCTGTGACGGGAGAAAGGTGAGGTATAAATTAAATTAATTAAATAAATACAATACAATACATTCTGTGCAAAATTCACATGTAGTTAATTTGCACATGAGGTTCGTTTTATTTTCTGTGCAGAAAGTGCTGTTTCCTGTGCAGAAAATGCCCATGCATGAATTTTGTGTTAAATAAGTCCCACACTGAGAATATGCTTTGAAAACTGCACAGTTTTCAAAGACTTTTTGCAACAGGGGGAAAATTGCTAGAGATTCTTACTGCTTCCTTCTAGAAGAATAATAGTAAAGTATTCCATGATTTATTCATTTTCATTCCAAAGTAAAACTTATCAATTTTATTATTAATATGTTATAATGACTGATATTTATTCACTAACATTTAATTTGCTTTTATTATTCCCATCTATTTTCATTTTCTGTTGATTTTAGTGACAAACCCAAGTACTTTTCTCTTTTATATAATGTCTGTGTGTGTAATCCAAAAATGATGAACATTTCAGGCATTCTGATCCAGGGACTCAGCCTTGCCAGTTCGGATGGATAGTGGAAAGGATCTCTTCTTTATATGCACACAGACACACATAAATGAACTGCTATTTAGAATGACATTTATTTTTAGTCCAGGTGAGGACATAGTTGCTACCACAGAGTAGAGAAAACCTCTACCTCCTTCCTGTAACATCCGTCTAATCTGTTCTTGCTGCTAGGGGAAAATGAAAATAAATGAGTTCTAAACAAATATATGGCCACTGGGAACTTGTTTGTTTCCCCCTTGTTTGTTTGCTAATGAATAATTAATAAAACAAATGAGCCCTGTTCAATCCAGCTTTTCATTTGTTACAAAATGGATGCATGCTCCACTGAAATATAGACTTGCTTGAAGTTTCAGCTAATTGCTAGCAAGGTAACTCCATGACTGACTCACAATCCTTAAAGAAAGAACAATGTATCACTATGATTTTACCCTGTATGATAAATATAATATTATATGGATAGCCTCTTACATCATTATCACAATGTAATATAATATATGATATTCTGCAATATAATACATATGGTATTAAACCACAGGAGGAGGAAGACATACAGCCTGTAGGATGGATTGTGTCCTGCTCTCAGTTGCCTTTCCAGGAAACTCCCAGTTCATTTCTGCTATCAGACCCTGTTGTCTGATTTAACAGCACAATCCATAAATACTTAACACTGAAATCTTACTAGTCCCCATCAGCTTAAAGAGTTCAGTTTCAGTTCTTAAGAAAGCTGGTGTGCTTTGAGAAAATATATTTGGAATCAAAACTGTGACAATTTAAAAATTGCACAAGCATGAACATTTCTTACTTGATGTCAGTGATCCAGTCTCAACACACAAAGCTGCACCCTTCTGATGCATAAAGTCCTTTGTTGAACTTACAGACCCTTTTGGCGGGACAGCACTCTCCCGGCATGGGAATGAGAGAGGAGTGAGACTATGGCCATTTCCGCACAGGGCGAGGGAGTCGCCCCATGCTAGTACTTACCAGACTTCTTGGCTCCACGCTCAGGTCCAGACTGGTCGAGAGCAGTCCGTGGCCACCACTCCGCACTGCTCCAGGGACAAAAATGGCAGCTTCCAGGTGGTCGAGGCTCTCCACCAACCGCTGAAGCTCACCAGCATAAAGCCTGCCCCCGGCAGATCACAGGCTCACACTGGTGTGAGCGTGCAAATCTGCACCGGAGTGCGGGAATGGAGTGGCACACTCCATGCTTATGAAAGATCTGTTTCAAGCAGTCTTTCAAAAGCATGCTGGACATCACTTTGGGTCATACCAGAGCGGGCTGAGGTACGGAACTACACTAAGTAGGTCCGACCCAGTCCGCTCCCAGGTGCAGACATCCTCCCTGGAGGACGCTCTGCACCTTTTCTTTAAGCCCGTGCGGAAATGGCCTATGATGATGCTTTTGCATAACGTTGTTGACATCCTGCCCTTCTTGTATCCCCAGCCAACATAATTGTGGAGTGTATCATTGACAGAAAAACTCCGTCAAATACTCCCAATTGTGTGAGGCTTCCATTGCTACCAGCCATGCAGAACAACCAGAAGTGCTATCACACGCTTCTTTCCCCACTGCAGCATGGGAAGAAGGCCAGCTGCAGTGTGGAAGGAAAGGGCATGTCCCTCGTGCTTCCTTCCATAGGCTGGTCAGGTGCAGAGGGGAGTGCTGGGGACATTCTCCCATCCCAGCAGAGAGATTGCGACAGGATGACACAGGAGAGAATCATCATGCGGGAATGGCCACAGTCTCTCGAGAGGTAGCTGTGTCTTTCTTTTGTAGCAAAACAGCAGAGTCTTGTGGTCCCTTAAAGGTTAATAAGTGTATATGATTTTAGGAGATGAGGCTGTAAACACTGAGGTCAAATAAAACAGATAAAGTATAGACAGTGATGATTATTTATTGCATAATGGTCATTTACAAACAGTTGGGTTGTAACTCAACAATCTTTTTGGATTGCTACTGTTAAAGATCATTATAACTACAGATATATCTCAGTTAACAAAGTCAATATGTTCCTAGGTATTATTTCTTTAACAGAAAATGTCATACCAGATGCAGAAATAACATGGAAAGAATGGGGATAGGCTGCTACACCACAAAAAGGAAGGGAAATTCAATATGTTTCAAATACTTTCAATCCAAAACTGAGGCCATTTCCGCATGACGTTGTTGTCCCACAATAAGGGTGCATTGGTGGCAGTCTGCAGGTCATGCTTTTGCATGACATCATGGTCCTGCTGCCAACACATCCTCACCTGTAGCAATCATGGGATATTCCATTACCAGAAAAAAATCTGGTAATGGCCCCCAATCATGCGATGCTCTCATCGCCAGCGGCTGTGAAGAAAGGGAGGGAGTGTGATTTAGGTGCTTCCTTCCTCAGTGCAGTACAGGAAGTGGCTGGCTGCACTGCAGAAGGAAGGTGCATATCATTTGCACTACCCTTCCACATGCAGCTGGACAGATGCAAAGGGGAGTGTTCATGTGTTCGTGTCACACTCCCATTGTGACAGTGGCACTGCCAGGATCACAACAGGACAACAATGGAGATGGGTAAGGTACAGAATGACCTAACAATATACACATGCAATATGGAAGAACTAGGTCAGCTAAACCTTGAATGAGTTAACAGGAATACCTTAAACCTAGAGACCACTTGAAAGCTGCTTCCACAATGGTTCTGAGAATTTTTTTTTAATTCACCAGCTTCCACTTTGCCTATGATTTCCATTTTGGTGGCTAAATTTGTAGATCTAAATGTCTTTAACATGCTGGGAGTAGCAGACTAGTCTGTTCTCCCCCTCCTAATCTGTTTTGATGTTCATACATGCTCAGTAAGGGATTTTGGAGATAGCTGCTGTTTACCTTGCCTGTTGTAGGCAGACACAGATAGCTACAGTAGTATTGACTAAAGTAGTATCTCATTCTTTCCCACTTCCAATGTTTATGGCACTGATTACTGAAGACAAGCTGCTGCAACCCAACACCAGAAGTCTGTGTTTCTCCAGCCCTCCTTCACCATCTTCCTGATACAAGTAAAAACTGTGAGCTAGATGGAGTACAAGGAAGAAAACGAGGCTAGGGACATAAAAAATCTTTATAAAAAAAATAGCTTCTTTGTCAGAGACTTTGTTAACTGAGTTATGCCTGTATAAGTCCTTTTTACACTTCTTTTTCCTCTGATCTCATTGTTTACAGTCTTTCCCATCTCAGTCCAATATGTCTATAGCTGTAAAGGCAACACATGACTTGATGTCTCTGATGGGATAGCTTCCAGTCCACAAAACTTACACTGTAATAAATTTGCTGACCTTTAAGGTATCATGAGAGTCTGTTATTTTACTAAAGTGGACCTTGCATGCAATGTATAGACCAACACCTCAATTTATAGACCAATACCTTGAGTACATCTCAGATGACATTCTCTCACCACCATCAAGTAATCCTCACAGCAAAAATACAAAAAAAATTAAAACACTCCCACAAAATGTCATTTGACATCACACATTACCCTGTAATTACATAATTCAGAGTTTCCAACTTAATTAAGTCACATTATCTTAAGCTTTCAGTAGAATAATCAAGCTGTCAGGTTCAACCAAAATTCAATGTGTAATTGAAATCAGCCTAATAAAGACTGAGATGTATGACCAAAGCAGAAGGACTATGCAATATTAAATTCTACATGAGTCAGACATCTTGAAGGAGCAGATATTATCAACTCAACAGCAAATACCCCCCACCCCACCCTACACACACCATTGATTTGAATAGCTCAATATTCATTTTAAGCTTGCACAGTTAGCAATTCACTGAAAGTCACCCAGGCGTCCAACAATTTGGAGAGAGAAGAGAACTTTTGAATGCTGGTAGCCAGAATTGTCTCTTGACCCAGAGAGAAGTAAGACTGAAAGTCCTAAACCTGTGTCAGCAGTAGATGTGCAATCACAGACCAACATACAGACCACTTCTTATTTTTAATGCTTTTTTTTTTTTTCAAATGGCACTCTCTATTCTGGAAATCAGTTCAACATATTATGTATGCCTGTGACCAACAGAACATGCAAAATTGTTCGTGCCCTGCGCCACATTTTAGACCACTCATCTAAATCTATATACACAACCCTAACAATCAAAGGCTTTGTAGATTATTTTTTAACTTGAATATTGAACAGTATGTTGCTGTTGAATATTATGCATCTGTTATGGTAGAAATACAGAACTTAGTGTAACTTTACCAAAAATTTGTAAGCTATGAAAGTGTTTAGAGGGAAATATTAAGTGTTTGCAACATGTTTGGTTTTGGCATTTGACATCGATGTCATAAAGTCCAATTATCCTGCTTCAGCCAGGATGGCCATGCTTAATCATCTGCTTTCCCACTCTTCAAAGGGTGTTCAAATGTCCTGGCTTCTCCAATGTTCTTCCTACCAGTTCCCAGGACTGTTCACAAGATCTCATTACGAAATTCTTGATTACATTGGCAAGTAATCTCAGAAGAAGACATTAACCTCCTGTTTGGTCATTTTCAACCAGATATTAATGCAAACAAGTCATATTATCTGGTCTGGAATCCCGTTGGGCCCAGCTCCTCCCTCTCAATCCTTCTCTGTCATTTTTCTCTCTCTTCCTTGGATTGTCCAGTACTTAGTCTGGGCTCAAGCCTTTTGGAAGAGTGAGTAGATTTTCTGCTGTGTCTGGTTTCTCCCTCTGCTGGCTGGTCTGGAGTGAGTGAGCCTTGGGTGGTGGGATCTCATTTTTGTGAGGTTCTGGTTTTGGTGGGCTGACCTCCAGGAGCAACTTCTAGCTCTCATTCTTGTCCATTTGGGAGAGTTTTTCTTCTCTTTTCTCTGTTCCTCCTCTCTCTCTTCCTTCCTTCCTTTTTTTCTTCTACCTCTATCTTGCTCTTTCTTTTCTCTCCTTCTGTTTCTTCTCTCCTCCTGGTTTTTTATTTTTACCCTTTTTTCTTTCCTCACTCTGTCTTTGGTTACTCTCTCGGTGCTCTCTCTCTACTTCTTCTTCCCTTCCATAATTATTATTACCCTTCTCCCTGGACTCCTGTCCTCCTGCTTGGGCTGTGTAGATCTTTTAATATGCTGTTTATACTCCCCACTACCACAGCCATCACCACATAGGTAGTTTTTCCTTGGCTACGCTTCTTAGCCCCTACACTGACTTAACTCCTCCACTTTCTCTCCCTTATCCCTTAAACCCCTCATCCCTACCCTTCCCACTTTTTCCCTCCCCGTCTCCACCTGTTCCTCTTTGACTCCTTCTGCTTCCTTTCCCTCTCTCTGCAGTTTTCCTTTGTTTCCCCACCACCACCTTGGTTTTCTTGTTATTGCCTCACTTTTCTTATAACCCCTCCCCTCCACCCCACCAGCCAGCCACATATTTCCCAGTTTTCCTCTGTGAAATGTTGGAGGGTATGCCATGACATAGAAATTGTCCTTTGCTAATTATTTGTGGAACAGAGGGCTGTACTTGAAGCTTTTACTGACGCTTTGCTGAAGCTTACTTGGCTGTGCCATTTACTAATAAATATCAATGTTTTCTAAGAATTCCTTCTGGGTCTCTTAAAATCTCAAGAACTGCCAGCGAATATCAACACTTGACCAAATTTCCGACATCTATTGAAAATTATTAATAGTAGACTGTTAAACACAGCAAATGAAGTACCCTAAATACAAGACTGAATTTACACATGTTAGCATGTGCCTTATAGTTCTAGCATCAAATATAGAACTCTGTTTCATTAATATGCAAAGGAAGAAGATATGGTTCTGTATATAATACACTGATAGACAAAGGAGGTAGATATATTCTGCTACTTCTTGGGCAATTCACAGCACATGGTCTGCTACTCACCGGGGCATTTTATTAGCCATTAAATACCTGTTCCACAGAATGTTTTATTCCTTTGTTTACAACCAGTCCCGTCTCAGTGCAGGCAGGCTGTCATAGTATTTACCGAGGCTGTTTTCACCCTCTTGGGAAAAATGAATTAGGCCTCATTTAAGGCATTAATATGTTTCCAATTATTTTCTATTATCACAACTGTTTTATTACACAAAAGACTGCAGCCGACTACAAAAGAGGTAAGGTTTCATTTCATTTTGTGATTGTGATGGTTCAAAGCAGAAGATCTACATACAGAGATATGGTTGTCAAACACTAAAGGTGCATTTCTAGGTTAATACTACCACTGGAGGCATTCATTTGTTGAAAAAGGCAGACATATGAAAGTGGCACATTAGAACCATCGTTGCCCATGGTGTACATATCCTTTTGTTCCGCTGTGATTTACAGTAAAATGGAGTTATGCTTAAAAGGTCTACAAAAACTATTTGGCTACAGGTGGCCACTGGAGTAAAGAATCAATGTGCACACTCCACAGGAGGTGATAGATCTGATATGCCATTTTCAGTTCTCTAGCCATTTCCATTGAAAGTGGAATTATAGCGCTACAACAGTCTAGTGCGGAAATGGCCTCTGTTATCTCTCAGACAAAACTATTGTCTTGACTGCAGCCTTGCCCATAATATCTGAGCACCCACAAGTTTTAATAGGTAGATATAAACAGATTGCTTTATTTTTTAAAAAAAAAAATTAGGGATGGGGCAAATCCAGAATTTTCCAAATCTGAATCCAGAGCCGAATCCCTGGAAGGTTCTGGGAATCCACGAATCTCAAATCTTTCAAATCCTTTTTTAAAAAAGGGTTTAAAAAGCAACTATTAAAAAAGTTTTTAAAACTTTTAAAACCTTTTTTTAAACAAAATTTTTTTTTAAAAAAAACTATTTTTTGGTTGGTGGATTTGAAAGATTTGGTTCGCCTATTTTTGCACAGGGATTCAGATTTGCAAATCTTGAATCCTTGCTGAGGATTTGGTTGGCCCATCCCTAAAAATAATGTACCCACTGATTGTGTGAATAATATTACTCTTGTTTGGTCCTGACACTGGGTAAAAGGGGAAAATAGAAAATGACAGGGTAAATAAATTAGTCAGTGACTTTATTTGGGAGACATGGAGAGAAAGGAGATTAAAACTAAGGGTTTTTTTTTTTTGGTTTTTTTTTAACACAGGTAGGACTAGACCTCAGCTAGTTGTAATGAAGGTTGCCATTTCTGGCTGCGGAAATTGCTGGAGTTTTTTTCCCAAAAAACTGATTTTTTCCCCCCAAAATTGTATAAATTCACTGATTCAGTTCCATCTCTCTAATTTGCCTTTTCTATTTAACCCCAAAACTGGAAAACCAAACCTTTAGAGACCAAAGAGTACCCCTTATTTATCTGTTGTTCTTGCTGCTGCTGCTATGTGCCTTCAACACCATTTCTGCACTACACTGTTATAGTGCTATTATTCCACTTTAAACATCCTGTGGAATTCTGGAGTTTGTAACTTAGGGAGGGCCATTTATAATTCTCAGCCAGAGAGCTCTTTGGCCTAAGTGAACTACAAACCCCAGAATTCCACAGGATGTTAAAAGTGGAATAATAACACTATATGGCCGAAGTCATTTCTGACTTGTAGAGAATTTTTCTTGGCAGAATTTGTACAAAGGGGATTTATCTTTGCCTTCCTCTGAGGACTAAGAGAGTGTGACTTGCCCAAAGTCACCCCGTGGGTTTCTAAGATCAAGCAGGGATTCAACCCCCGGTGTCCCAGTGTCCAGCAGACAAACCACTACACCATGCTGACTCTTCTTTCTTTCTTTCTTTCTTTCTTTCTTTCTTTCTTTCTTTCTTTCTTTCTTTCTTTTTCTTTCTTTCTTTCTTTCATATTTTTGGTTTTTTTGTGGCTTTTTCTTCTCCCAGTGTACTCTGTTTTCTTTCTGCCTGCTACTTTATTATCAATTTATAAAAATCTCAGGGGAAAAAACTTCAAAACATGGAATAGGTTTTTTTTTTAAAAAAACCAGCAAATACCCAGGGACAGTCCTCAAAAACAATGTCACCCTCTTAAAGTTGTTCTATCCTCCCCCTCTGCAGCTAGGTGGCCAGCATGACAATGTCATATTAAATTATTTGAAATAGAATGTGGTGCTTCTACCTTAAAGCTGGATTGGCTTGTCCTTAGCTTCCTGTTTTTAAAATTTATGTTAGAGATCACACCTTGTTATTTGCCCTGTACTTGTTCATTTTAAAAAGAAGTCTAGATGCTCTACACAGGTCATGCTAACTTTTGCTTTCACTTTCAGCTTGCCCTTCACAATGCTGTCAGTCACGCTGTTTCTGTCCTTCGTCCATAGTAGTACCATTATGTTGAAAACCATCTCATGGACCTGAGAACCTCTACCCATTTCTGATCTATGTTCTACTTCTTGGAGACAAACTCTTCCCACATGTGTTGTAAAACACAGTAGTCATCATACTGTACAGCGTGTCCATCCCAGGAATGCTGTAGAACTCCCATGTGTAGAGTACTGAAGCTAGAATCTGTCAGATTTGCCCATTTCACTTTGCTCTGAACTAAGAGTACTGACATCTGTTTTGTTTTGTTTTTTTAAAGTAGTGTTTCAATGTCATACTGTTTCTCCAGGTATACAGTGCATGGTGTCAATGTCTTATAAGCTTTTTCTCTGAATTTTCTGCCATCAGCTGGAGACACATTGTCCACAATGACTTAGGTTCAGCTTCCATAGAATTTGTCTTCTCTTCTCTCCTATAATTTGAATGACAGCTTGGAATTTTGTAGATTTGGCATTGTTACATTCCAGTTTTTCCATAGCATCTTGAAAAATTTTCATCAGATTGTTCAAAAAGTAAGCATAAGACAGCAAGAGAGATTTGTGCTTCCTCACTGAAAGCTACCCATACAATATTCATTCTTTTCCCCCTCAATAGAACAAGCATGCCATCAATGCAGGTCAATACTGTATTATAGCAAACATTCAATAGCAGGTGGATATAAGAACCACCTTACTGATATGGGCCAAAGCACACCTTTTCCATTTCTAAAAACCAGAGAGGGAGGGAGGGAGAGATTCTACCTTCTTGGCCAGGAAGCTATACTCAATGGATATCTTGATGACATAATATCTACATTAATACTCAAAGCCTTCATCTTATGTTTGAGGCAACTTTGATATATATGATATTTGCATTCCATTTGCATCAGGTGGTGTGTTTGTTTGTGTGTTTTAATGTCTGATTAACTTGCACTTTCCAAAATTTACAGATGCATTGTCAGCCACAAAGATGGAACTTTGGTAATGCCGACACCATTCCTCTATAAAATACTGGAGATCAATGTCACAATTGCCTCACTTGTCTCATTACTGTCATTGTAAAATCAAGAAAGCCATGCTTAATTCCCGCTGTCAGGGAAAAGTGAAAAGCAGTAAATGGGGAGAATTTCCTGTGCCCCTCATGGAAGGTGTCAGACTCAGATTTTAAAAACAATATGCTAATCAAGTACTAAAGAAAAATTTCTAGTGTTTTTGGTGCTGAAATATTTTTGAGTATAATGACTGTTTTTATCTGACCCTGAAAATGGCAGGGGGACCATTTCAGAATGAGGCAATGTTATTGGTAGCATTTTGGGCTCGTGTTTACTTTTGGGGCTAGTGTTTAAAGGGTGAGAAATACTGTGGTAAGCCTGCCCTGCTTCAGCAATTTGTCACACGATTGTTAGACAATATGATGAGGTTTGTAGCATTCTTTTCTATTGTTTCTCTAATTGCTTGTGTTCTATGCTTTCAGCATGGCTTTTCACTGATCTTCTTCCTTCATACTTCATCGGGAACCCTGATAGCATAGAGTGTATTCTTCTGTAACTTAGTTGACCTTGTGAAACCAGTATTGAATGCTGCTTCCTTTATACATACCATTCATCATTAAAATTGCACATACATCTTGTCTTTTTTTTCCTCTACCACCATCTGAAAGTTCTTTGCCTTCAAAGACCACTATCTGTCATCAGAGGAATATTTTTGTTTAAATTTAAAAAAGAAAAATTGTATGATTTACCATAGATTTGTAGATTACTGTTTGTAGATTTGTAGGTTTGTAGATTACTGAGGGGAAAGAACTCTCTGGCTGAAAATTCTAAATGTCTCTCCCTTAACTGCAGATCCCAGGATTCCATAGGATGTTGAAAGTGGAATAAGAGCACTATAACAGTTTAGTGTGGAAATGGCCATAGTCTCTATACAAGGAGCAAAGATAATTGAGAATAAAATTTACCCCACAGGCATTCCCTTGTAAGCTGCTGCTAAAGTCTTAATTGTTTCTGTGCACACCCTTCACCTATTTCCAAAGACTTCGTAACCTCCTTGGCCACTAATTAGCCAAGGGATCACATACTAGTCCTTGCAACAGGCAGAGGAAGGAGACTGCAAAGAAGTTATTGGATAGCTCCTTGTACAATGAATTTAAAATGACACATGCAAGTATAATACTTTGTTATTTGTGTAGATATCACCAATAGAATTCCAGCTATTGTCTATAGAAAAATATTGGAAGAAAATATGAAATAACTTGATGATAAAAATACCAACCTTCTTGCTACTTATTTATTCCTTTCATTCAAATTATAAACAAAACCATCAGCTTCAAGTCAGGCAGGACTGGGTAAAGCTTCTTGTTGTGGCATAAACCCATGTGGACTAAATGCTGTTTCATAAGGCACATCCGCTCCCAGTGAATTAAATGGAATCTAATCCAGCAAAAAAATGTAAGCTTATCCCGCTATGGCCCTTTTTGCACCTTACCTGATTCTGGCGTGGGCACGCAGGGATCACGTGAGCAGCCTCTTGTGAGAGGCACTCACGTTCTCTCTGCTTCTTCCCCACAGCAGCTCCCTGCTGGCTGGCAGGAAGCGTGAGGGCTCCACCTCTTCCTTCCGCAGCTCAGCCGGGTACTTTCCCAGGCTGCGCTGGGGGAGGAAGCACAAGGGCACACAAGGTAAGTGCATGTGGGGCCCCGGAGTGATGTGCGATTGTGCATCATTTTCAGCAAGAAGCCAAAAATGATATATTGCGTGATTGCCACCTGCTGGCCCCGGCAGCGTCACATGGTTGCGAAGATGTCATTGGAACGATCCTCACAGTTGTGCAATGCTCTGGAGGCCCTTTCACATGTGAAATGGCATGCGAAAAGGGCCTATAAGTCTGCCAGCAAGAATGTTTTAAAGGTGCTTTCCACTAACTGAATCAAGCACAATGTTAGTGGTTAAATGGATGGCAGACACTTAAAGCTGACCTGTTCCCCCCAAAAAACCCGTCATCCATCCATCACTCCATTAGGAATGAAAATGAGATATCTTGGCTGGTATTAAATGTCTGACACATTGAGCTGGATCCAGAATTACTCCAGGAGAGAAAGAACTCCTTTGATAAAATGAAAAATTGAGTCAACAAGGTGCCAGCACACTTTCTGGATTCATCCCATTCCTTTTTAGCCCTGTATGCCATCTCGAAATGTATTTTGAAGCATTGGCAATAGAGATTAGAAGGCCTAGGGGAAAAAAAGAAAAAATCCATAGTTCAAACTTTTGTGTCAGTCCCAACTACAGTAGATCCATTTAAAACAACAAGAACTTGGTAATTTAACACTCATGCAAGTCATTGATTCAAGGTCAAGTCTTACTCTAGTTGGAACGAACAGCTGGATTTGAGTGGGTAAGAAAATGAAGGCTTTTTTCTGATTCTCTCAATTCGTCGCATTTCTAAGTGGGGTACTCTGGAAACCCTGGAGAGATGGCCCTGAGGGAAGAAGAACGGGGGAGATGGGCAAATATCACTTTATTCTACCAGCAGGAGTAGAATTCATTACAGGGAATGTTTCTTGCAGCAAAAAAGGAGCTATATCCAACCAACTGACAGACATTCATGACTGGTGCACTATGGAACTATTTGCACAAGAGGTCTGTATGCTTCTACATATTTTCTGGTTATTTACTGAGCCACATAATCATATATTCCTAACATTTCTGAACACAAAACAAAAAGAATAGAATGAAATGCCCTCTGTTACCACAACAAATGCACAGATCTAGGGTTCATAATATCTGTTACACATAGCTATATGTCAATTGGATAACACCAGTTCTATTCTCAAGAGCCCCAAGGTCATCCAAACAAAGAATGCATAAAGCATTTTATTGATAGCATTTCCACTTGTCTAAATGCATGCAGCATCCCTGTGTTCTAACATTAATCTCATGCATTCTTTCTGCTCCAAGATATTGTTAAACTCCTATATTTTTCAGAATTTTTTATTAATACATCCACCTGAATAACACTTTTTGTATGACCAACTCCTGTCCTGTCATGAGTAATGTACATTGCAGCCATTACAACCTAATCTCTCCAAACTTGAATTACACAGAGTAATTACAGAAGCCTTGAAAGCTAATAAATCAGTCATGCTACCTGAATACAAATCATGGCAATTAATTAAATTATGAAAGCATATATTTCTACTGTACAGGTTGACAGTAAAAAATAGAAGAAAACAAAAATAAAAGAGAAGTATTGAAATAATGCAACCAGGACCCCTGTGATGATGTGCTGGAGTGGAGTCTGTTGCCCACAAGAGAGGGCAACATGTCTTTGAAACCAAATGAAAAATGTTAAAGGGTTCTATCTGGAAGACTATTGATGAAGGTCATCTGGGTGCTGGTGTAAGACAACTAGCTACTCCACCAGATTGGCATCCCTACTGTGGAAAATGTTCTGGAACCCTTTCTGCATTTGCTGATTTGACAGACAACCTAGGTGTTGCATTGTAGCAAAACCTAGGAAATATCTTAAGCCTCAGATCAACCTGGATGTTGCATAGGTCAGCTGGACTCCATCAGCACCCTGTACATTCTCTACAAAGTGGTTATCACTTTCTTATCCCTGACCAGCCACCCTATTAGAGATTCTGGGTCTCACCATGATAGAAACCAAAAGGGAGAGGGTGCTATTAGGTTTACAGATGTCGTCATCATCATCATCATCTTTCATATCCATCTTTTTTTCCCTACTCCAGGACTCAAGGTAGCTTACAAAGGTTAAAAATAGTTAAACAGTTAAAAACTTTAAAATTCATATCATACAAAAATGTAAAAGATAGTTATACTAACAGAAACAGTTAAAAGCAAATAATCAAAAACAGTTAAAAGCAAGACCATAAACAGTCCTGTGCTGACAGCCTGCCAAGGCCTCCAGCTCAGGCTGTTAGCAAGAGCTAGCTGGCAAAGTTTGTTTTGGTCAGTCTGAGTTTTTAGCAAGTTTAAAGAAACCAAGTCCAAATTTACCATGAGTCCAGAGAGAAAATGTCCAAGGGCAGAATCCATAGTACAGGTGAAGATCAAAGATTTGAGGAACACATGCAAGGAATACAAAAGTCAGCAAGGCTGTTACTATTTATGGAATAAATAAGCTCCAACAGCTTCCTGCCATTCTGGCATCTTTGTTCTATAGTTTTAGCATCCTATCCAGCTGTGGCCTGTGGCCTAATTAACAAATCCTTCTTATATAAGTGCTGCCAGAATCCTAGGCTCTCCTTTTTCCACCTACACTGGCTGCCGTAAGTACTGTACTTCTCATGTCACTGGGGTGTGACTGTTGGGAAGAGTCTTCTCTGGGACAAGGGCATAACAAAACCACATTCTGAAAGGCCCTTTTCCACCAAGCAATGAGCTAGTGTGGTATAGTGGCCTGAGTGCTGGACTAAGACCTAAAGACCAGGGTTCAATTCTCCTCTTGGCCATGAAAACCAAGTAGGTGACCTTGTGCACATCACATACTCCCAGCCCCCCCTCCAAAACCCATGATAGGTTTACCTTAGGGTCACCATGAATCAGAAATGACTTGCAGATACACAGCAACAACAAATCAGACATCAAATGCCTGCTAAAACAAAAAAGTGGCCCCCCAAAGAAAAACAGGGATGTGCTAGTCTTGCTTTTTCTAGGCGGGAAGTTCCAGGGCCTGGGAGGTGAAACCAAGAAGGTCTCCTCCTTTGTTCTTACCAGATATACCTGTGAAGGTGGTGGGAATGAGCGGTGGGCCTACCCAAGGACATTAAAAATTGAAGTAGTGTCAGTAGGAGTAAAATAGAACGAAAGGTAGTAATTCCGCTAGAACTGATAAGAATTCCAGTAGCGCACTTGCAGGAAGACATGAAGATAGAGAGAGAAAAAGGACTTTTAGAGCAATGGGTCCTCCTTACTTGCAACTTCTGGATCCATTGTTTTGAGTGACCAAATTGCATTGTGTCCTATACCTAAAATGACTGAAATGTGCACACTGAAGCGTCTGCATACACATTGCTCCATTTAGCTTTATGGGACATCAGCATTCATGTTTTTTCTTTTTCATGAAGGTTTCTGGAACAGATTCTCCATGGATATGGAGGGTCCACTGTATTTATGAAAACACTGCATCCCACCTAGATTCATATAAATAATTAATAACACCTTTTGCATCCTATTGTTGAACCACGTATCATACGTTGAGAACCACTGCTCCAGAACAGACTTAACAGATTCTTAAACTGTTCATTGCAGAACAATGCACATGGTGTACCAAGCTGTTTTTCAGGAAAGCTTTCTACACTTATGTTTTCCCATCTTTTCCCAGTTCAGGACTCAAAGCAGCTTACAACATTTAAAACAAAAATAGTTAAAAATCCACAGAACACAATTTTTTAAAAAAGTAATTAGACTATCAAAAAATAAAAGTGATTAAAATATAAATTTAAAAAGTTCAGCACACTATACTAAGCCCATCCCCCCCCCACAACAAAGTCTTCTCAGTTTCCAATATGTTCCAGGTATTAAAACTGATTATGTGAGTAGGGGTCGTTATAAAGTAAGTTTCTCCAACAATAATTCCCCACCCCCACCAAACCGATGTGCTTTTAGGAAAAAGAAACTCACTACAGAACCAATTTCATACTGTGATGATGTGGCTGAGACACGGTGTTCTTCACAGGGATAAGAAGATAAAATAGCTCTGCCCAGGAGGTCATGCATATAAACTGGTCCTCCATTGAAATAGCCGTTGGACACAGACTAAATCCAATTACTAGCCCTAACAGGACTCCTTGAATCAATGGGATTTATGTAAGTATTGACTTACAATTCAGGAATTAATTCTGCTGTGATTAGGACTAGCAATTGGATTTAGGCCAGTGTTAGGAATCATGCGACCTTCCAAATGCTGTTGAACTCCAACTCCTTTATCTATACTTACAAGGCCATAAGATGGACCTGGCACAATACTTCCCAGCTAAAAAATCTTCTGAGATGAGCCTGCTTGACATGAATGCAGATTTGCAAGCCTCCTAACATTCCATCTCAGGAAAAAGGTGAGGTATAAATTAAATAAATTAATAAATAAAATGGCTCTCAAAATCTTGATATATGCATTGCCCCCAGTGGCTAAATTCTTGGAATTTATCCATGTAATTTATTATAAATTTATTTTCCCATCCTCATGTCCCCAGAGAACATGACAATGATAAAAGTCCTAACTAAAAATATTGATTCACTTCAAAACACACTGAATTAGCTTAATTGCAAATACTGGATAGGTGAATTTATAACTCTTCCAGAAATGTTACTGGTAAAATCAAAATTGTAATTGTGCAACAATCATTATGTATTTGTCAAGTGGATTTACCAAATGAATCATAACTAAGATCATATCCTTGGAATACACTCCTATCCACACTTGTTTGTGAATGTGACTTATTCCAAGTAATCATGGAGATAATTATATCATGGGTTTGTGTTCAGTATTCAGCAAAAGCTGAGCAAAAGCTGGACTGAGGGGTATATAGTGAAGGGATTTCATTTGCTGGTAAGAAATTATTTAGAGTGTTGAGAACCAAAAAAAAAAAGTGTCCCAAAAGGATCTCTCTAAACTGGGAAAATGGGATTTAAAAAATGGTAAAGTGAACAGTACATGAAAACAAATGTTAAGAAATACATACTGGCCACCAAAAACCCCCAAAAAACCCCAAAACCAAATATCCTAGCTTAACATATACACAGATAAAATGTGGGCAGGAGCAACTGATTAAGGGATCTGTGGTCATGCTTAATACCTGTATGAAAATGTCAAACCAGTGTGTGGCTGCTGTGTAAAAAAGACAAAATCTAAGTAGTGTATTGATATAGGCCATATATATTCAGTTGTCGACTTCTCAGCTTGCTCATGTAATTTGAAAAGACAGAATTTACCCTAGTATAGCATATAGAGTGTAAGATAAATGGCGTAGGATTTAATTTAGGCAGTTAGATCAGTGAGAGTGTGAGTCTGTATCAGTCACAATCATTAAGAAACTGGCTACAGTCTGGGATCAGTGCCAAATGCTCTGGAATGTAAGTAAGGATAAGAAACATTTCCATGATTGTACACAAGAGAGGAAGATGACCTGGGAATAAACTTTTCACAGGTTCACTAACTGGGACAAGTAGGACGGTTAAAACTTTTACTGAACCCCAGACAAAGTTATAGATAAGAGGTGTGTAGTAAAGCTAGTGAACCTGTCTGATATGGTTTATTTTGGTTGATCAGCTGAGTAGGTATAAGGAGAGAATAAGAAGGAGCTAAAAATAAATAGCCCTTATCAGACTGCTTTCAGCACACCTGTTCATAAACAGAAATGGCCAAAGTGCCAGGGTATGCTGTAAGGCTACAGTAAGAATAGATATGGATAAACACTATATTAAATTGCTGAATGATTAATTGTTACCAAGCCTCTTAAAGAGCTGAATAGAAAAATGGAGTTTCTATGAAATGTCCTGGTGCAAATGTAACATTTTCATGGCCATATGATGTGATGTGATGCGATGTGATGATGCAGTACATGTAATGGAATATAACGAAGATTAAGCACCCAGAGATTGCTATGTCTGTGTTTTCCTTAAGGTGGATTTTCTGTTTATATACTTATGAAAGTTTATAATAAATAGCCTGAAAGAGTACAAAAAGATCCTACTTATTGCCCATATAAACATACTGAAATTCCAATACTTAAGAATGCTTGAGCAGAATGTTGATGGTAACTTGGCCTGTCTGGTTAGCCACCATCCTCACACTAAGGTGACCAGAAACTGATAAAGGTAACCTCAGGCAGAATCTAGAATTAGCTGACAAGTGGCTAAGACCCTCAGTCTAATAGGTAAGGATGAGGAACCAGGCCTGTTCCAGTATGATCAGAAATAACACTGCTCATATTGTACTACCCATATATAAATCCATAGTGTAACCACATCTGGAATAAGGTATATATTCCAGATGAGCTCACTGCACTCAAAAAGGATGTTGTACATATGGAAAAGGTGCAGAAAAGGGCAATGAAAATGACCAAAGGACTGGATCAACTTGCCCACGAGGACAGAGTGGAGCTGTTTAAGGTGAGACATAATAGAGATGCAAAAAATAAGGCATCTGTTACAGTCCTAGAACTCAGGCTCATCCACTGAAACTGAATGCTGGGAGATTCAGCTAATTACAGAAAGGATAAGTAAACTGTGGAATTCACTGCCATAAGATGGAGTGATAGTTGCCAGCTTGGATGACTTCCAAAGGGGATTGAATAAATTCATGGCGGATGGGTTTATCAATGGCTACTAGTCAGGCTGGCTATGTCACCTGCGATATTAGAGGCAGTGTACCTCTGTGTATCAATGACTGGAGACTCAAGATGGATGGTGCAGTTGCATTCATGTTCTGCTGGTGAGCTTTCAATAGCCAAGCGGTTGGTCCTTGTGTGAACAGAATGTTGGACCATATAGTTCCTCAATCTAATGGCTCTACTTATTGCTTAAATCAGCCACAAGTTGAAGAATAAAAAAAATTCTAAAAGAACTAAATAGAAAAAGCAAGAAGGTGGAAAAGATAATTTATGCAGAAACAAACCTTTGGAAAGAGTGAGAAATCTTCACAATCTAACTTTGGGTGATCATTTCTGGAGAGCACATCTCTCCACCAGTCTAGCCTAGGGGGCCTCAAGCCCCTCTTCCACCCCCACCCCCATACTTCATGTTCTGGGGTTCATTATTGAAGTAACAATCTAACAACATCTAAAAAGCCACACATTTACCATCTGAAAGTTCTTTCTGTGTTGTGCGATCTGCTTGCCCATTCATGCAAGCAGGCCATTTCTTAATACTGAAAACTTCAAGGAAGTGGCAGGCAGACAAGCCAGTCTCTATTACATACTGTATTTGTTCTTCAGTTTTATGGAGGTATGAACTAGTGTTGCTAACAATTAAGGCTGTCTTCCATTTGTACAACAAAAATCAATCAGGCAGCACTATTGTTTTCAATATAATACAAGTGAATGTTAGAAGATGTTGGATGGAGAATTCTTTGACCCATTAACATTTTATAAAGCAAAAAGTGATTCTAATTACTGTTACTATTTTTAAACGTGAAAGCTCCAAAATTCACTCCTCCTTCCCCTCTGTCACTTAAGTGTAAGTAAGTGCGCTGCACCAAAAGAGGCAAAAGCATTTTGGTACATTTTAGAAAGAAAGAAAAAATATAACCAAAGCAAGCACACACAGTTTGACAGAGAAGATTCCTAGTACCAGCTTTGAGCCCACTGCTGCTAACTATATAAAATTATACTTCATATTAAACCTCACTGTTGCAAACAGCTCAACCACCAAGGAGGAGTAATTAAATTAAATCTAGTCACTTAAGCATTTAACAGAATAGCAGAACCCAGGTTAGTCTGGCAGCTGATTAGTTCATGTTTAAAGGAGGTTATATTGGAGGTGATGGATTTTCTTTTAAAGCAGCACAACATGGGGGGCTTTACATTCATCACTACCTGCCATGGTCACTCACTAGAAGTCTGTCAGTCTTCCTGGAATTTGTTAGCAGCCTTCAGATACAAAAGACGAATGTTGCAACATTCTCAATTGCCAGTTTGGCTAAAGCAGGGGACAGCAAAGTATAGGCTCCAACATCTTGTTGAAATTCAACTCTCATCAGCATTCCTAATGGTGAGGAATATTTGGAATTACTGTCCAACAAGCTTCTGGAGAACCATATTAGACTAAAGAATGTGCAGTGATTCAAAACTGCAGATGAGGTACTCATGGGTTTCTCAGGGACAAGTCCATCCTGGACAGACTTTCAGAAAAAAATAAGTAGGAAAATTTTTTCTTGCTTTTGAGCTCTTAGAAGAACCTATTCCCTGAAAATGGAGACGTAGTTCATAAGTGCACATATATAGGCACGTGTACTGACTGAGTATGCATTTGAACAGGTCACTCAGTGGATAGATAACACATGGAATTCACAAATACAAGATACAATCCTAAATATAAAAGATTGCAACTGTTCCTTATAAACATAACCTTGAATGTCTTGAATGAAAAATACTATGTTGCAATGGCTATATCTGTTGTTCATTGTGCCATTAGAAATGTTATACCAGTTTGTGTTACTAAGCATTTTTTCTATGTATTTTTAAAATTTGAAATTATTATTCCAATATATTTGGTTGTGTTTTTTCCCATTAAGAAGTCTCTGAAGAAAGAATTATACTTTCAAAACAATTCATCATTCAGATATGTATGAACTGTTCCTCTCCTTTTCGTTGCATTTCTCATATGCTTTCCTTTTCTCTTGGTTTTGTAAATTGCAGTGACAACGAGCTATGATTGCTTTCAAAGGGGAACGGTGCTATCAAAAGTCATGGTGGTTAAACAGGAGAAATGTAAATCTTCAGGTATTTTACTCTCACACATAAGAGTGAAGAATTTCCAAAATTTTCTTCCTGTTGCACAGTATTACAAGAGATAGCCTTCCCAGTGGCTGCTCCCAAGGCCATTTCTGCACTAGCCTGTTACAGTGCTATTATTCCACTTTCCAACATCTTAATGGAATCCTGAGGTTTGCAGTTTAGGGAGGGGCCTAAATGTCCAGGTCTTACTTTGTCCATCATAGGTCACCATTTCTCTCCCTCACAAAAAGAACAAAAGACTGTCACTACCATCCAACTTGTTTCCTTTCCCATACCACCATTGCCCAACAAAAGTTCATGAATAATTAGTTTTATAAGGGACTTTTGAATTACACAGCTCATTCAAATCCTTTGTATATGTGGGCTGGACAAGATGTTTCAATGTAGAAGCAGAGGTAGGGTAAGAAGTAACCCCTATTTCTTTGCATTTGCCATTAGTGATCAGTCGCCAAATTTTTCAAAGTTTCATGGGAACTTGGTTCCAAAATTTTGCTAAATACATGCAGCGATTATTTACAACTATAGTTTTTAAAAATAAGTCTTTTGGCACAACTAGCTAGGTCCCATGACCTATGGTGGGCCACAATTTCCCCCCTTAGGCAACATTCTCTCAGAGGGAATGAATCAAAGACCACGTGCTGGGGGTGGCCACTTGCCAAACAAAGCAAGTGGATATGGGCAGAATATTTCAACACACACAACCTTTTACCCTATATTGTTTCCTTCTTTTCCCCACTCTCTTCAGAGCTCGATTGTTAAACTGTCATGACTAGCTTGGAATGGTGGGAGCTGTAGCGCAATACCTCCTGGAAGGCAATGAATACCCACCCACTCACCCACTCATTTAGATATTAAGCTCCTCAAGGCAGAAACCTGCCATAATGATCTCTATAAAAAGCAGTGTACACTAATGGGTTAACAATAGTTAGGAATTTCAAAGAAAGTTAATCAAAACCAGTTTAATTTATTTTCAGCACACCATACTCAATGTTTGCAGAAGAGAGAGGCTGACAATTTTATTTGAACTGAGGTTTTTTTTTTAAAAAAAAATCATATTAATTTTTTTAAGCAATGTTTTGATTATTCTCTATTTTAAACCTATGTGCTTGTGTCCCCCTACCGGAATGGATGTGATACTGCAGTGAAAGAATTTGTTAAGAAGACAGGTTTATTTCTGGTTTCCTTAACAGTTATCAGCCCAAAGTTGGAATGGTAACCTTTTAGTAAGTACAGCCAAAAAGAACATGGAATCCAAGATGCACCAGAATAACAGGAGCAGCTGTCCCAAGACGCACAATGTAAGGAAGTGTGCAACAGATGATGATGAGGAAAAAAATAGCAACTATCTCCACTGTTAAGGAAAAAGAGAGAATATGAGAGTGAAACCAGAGCAGGGTAGCAAGTATATGATTTGTAGTATAAGCCCAAAAGAGGAACACCATGCTCTATTTCCTTATATATATCTATTAGTCTTTTGCTGATTAAATGTATATTCCACCTTTCTACCAACAAATGCCACACAAGGTGGTGAACAGTTGTAAAATCAAGTAGGTGTAATTCAAACATGAAAAACAAGACTTAAAAATGCAATTAAAATCCATCTGTAAACAGAGAACAGCCCTCTCTCTCCTCAAAATGGGTGGAAGAGTTTTCCCTACCACCCAGTTACAATTTGGCCTGGACTAGAGCCTTTTCACACATTTGTGCATGAAGTTAAATGTATCTATGACAAACAAGATGGTTTCAAGTACTTGTGTCACTTCTGCAGGACTGGGTGTACCTCCTTCTAGAGGCCAGTCAGACCCAAATTGTTGCACACTATATGAAACTGCCCTTGGATAAACAACCCAAGGATGAATGTTTAAGCCACAAATCACAAGATGTCATCTCAAAACTAAGGTGCAGACTGGCACGAACATAAGAACCTGTTGCAACAGTGGCCAACCAATACCAGAGTATGAATAAATCAAATGGTAACTACACTCAATCCCCTTTTAAGCTGTAAGCGTTGTCACAGATCTCTCATTCACCTCTGGACATTAATCCAAGTCTTTTAGCCTGTCATCCAAGGCAAGCCTCTTCATTAATTGTTTATTCTGTAGTCAAAGATGTGAATTTGCTGCCCAAACTGTTTTGTACCAACCTCTTTTTGCTGGCAGGTGGTTCACAAAAACAAGTTACTTTAAACATTATAGTCCATCGCTGTAAATGCATGTGCTGCTGGACAGAAAGCTGACCTGCAAACAAGCCTGATAACATCTAGGGCAATTTAAATTTCAAACCTCTTACTTTAGTACAGTTTTGTTTGTTTAATGAAACCATTTTCACATTTAGGACTTTTCAAATTTTATTTGCAACTACTGCAATTACAAAGAAATATATCAATGTAAGTTTGCATTTAAAGTGACAATCCTCTATTTCAAAAACAAGGTCACAAATAAGTGAGCAGCTCATTTGGCCTTTGAGTGGCTTCCATTATATGGAAATGTTCCTGTATGACAAATTTATTTGTCACAAAATTTTTTACAGTATTTCAGTCTTATAGTTCCTCGACATATTTGTGATAAAAAAATTACTACGACTGACATTTGAATGTTATTTCTACAGCTTATAATTAAATTGATAATTATTTTTACATGTCGGAAGAAAGGCTGGAATTTATTGTAAGACTTGGCTTCTCCCTTACCAAAGCCTCCAGATATGCACTTAGAAATCAAAAGCAAATATTTACGTTGAGAATGAAGCCTGGTTCTCCATGCTAATATCCCTGTTCAGCCCTCAGAAGAGAGGAAAAGCTATTACAAAGCAAAGTTTTATCAAATTTAGTCCAGTTTATTTTGAATTGGTCTTGATAAACACACACAGACACACACAAAAAGAACCCATCTCAGTGTGCGTGTCCAATTTAAAAGACTTCTAATAGAGTAAGGTGGATTAAAAGCCAAGCTTTGATAGTTATACCTTTAGTAAAAGGCATTCAGTGTTAAGCTTTATTTAACACATGGTCCCACAATTATTTCATCATACAGTTTTGTTCTAAGGAATAAATCCTGTATGATTTACTTATTTTGGATACCTAAATATGTTTTAAGCCATTGAGAAACTGAGAAATAGTGTAACCTGTGTAAGACCCTGGAGTAAAATTCCCTTCCCCTAAAGTAGATTAATTCCCAAAAGATCAGGCATTATGACGATACGGAATGAACCCAACTGAGGGTAGGATGGCAATTTATGAAGTCCAAAGGAAACAATAAAGAGGTTTTAAAGCTATAAAGAATCTCAGTTTTGAAATAATCATAATGCCACTGCAGAAGATCTCTGTATTTTTCCATGACAGAAACCCCAAGGGATGTTAATTTCAAGTGGTGATTTCAAAAATGTGTAAAACAAATCTAATATGAAAAGTTTATTTAAAGATTGCTTCTACGTATTATCTCTTAATATATTGAACCAAAAGTCAATCAGACAACATAGCCCACACTTCTGGACATTTCGAATAAAAAAGCTTTTATTTTCAGTTCGAATAAATGCACTGTTCTGTACGTAAAGGCTGTAAAGAGCCGTAAGAACCTCCCAGGTTATACCAACTGATTGACAGACTTCCATTGGGAAGTTATGTAAAGCACTCATAATTGGTAAAGAGAAACTAAAAGAGAGGAGAAGAAGTAAAAATCCATCTTCTGTATTTCTAACACAGTTGTTTTATCCTTTTCCAGGGGTCAAGATTTGAAGAATTGTCCCACGTAAAACTGTTAGTTCCCAGTAATGTTTAGTCGTCGTCCTCTTCTTCCTCCTCCTCTTCCTCAAAGCTGTCTTCAAAACCCTCACTGTCTTCCTGGTCCTCATCGCCTTCTATTGCTGTATCCCACTGTGGATGATTTTCTGGCACTGGCTTAGCTTCATGAACTTCCAGCTGCAAGAAAAAGTTGGGTGATTATCCCGAATAGGAAGGAGGAGAGGAACACAAATTATTTTCAGGAGTTTATCACTGTTTATTCCATCAAAGACTTGTGAAATGAATAATGTTTCAAAGGCTGAATACAGATTGGAAAAGATATTTTATGTACAACATGCACTGTGATACAGAATCAACATCAAGGAAAGGTCTAGCCAGCCAATTCCACAAATGGCACGGATCTGTAACAGCCCAATTCTCAAACATCTTTTTAATGACCATATAAGGGGCTCCACCACAGGAGCTCATTTACAGGACCCCTGGCTTGTGTTATTGCATACCTTACTAAGAACATTACTACTTTGAGAAGTGGCAAAGAAGAAGGGCAAAAGCCATGACATACAGAAGTGCTCCCACACAAGTGAGATTACCAGTCCTGGAACTGCTGAATGCTCCTGCAAGTGGAATGGCCCCTCTTACAAGAGTATTTCCCAGCCCTACATCTTCCATTCAGTTCCCTTCCTTTCAAGAATGTCTCCCAATTGCAGTGCATTCACACTGGCACTGGATGACATATTGAAATATGACCCTTTGTGTGAATATCTCTGGATGACCTATGGAAGGTATGACCCTTATTTTCTAAAGACAGAAAAGTGATGCCTGCTAATATTGTTATGAGTACACACTGTCATGGTCCCAGGCAAGGCAGAAAAGAAACACCCACTCCAGAAGATATTCCCACAGCAGTGTGCTATGAAAACAAACAGCTGCCCATTCTAATCAGGCAGAGCCTTCTCTGTGAAACAAAATCTCTGGAAAAAGCTCTTCTCTTCCTTGAGAAAAGAGAACAAGCTGGATCTACAGCTTTTACAGAGCCCACTTCCAATTCTTTCCCCATCTGGAGGGAAGGTCTTGCTTCAAGACCCTTCTTAAATGGAAATGGTTTCAGTGGCAAGCAGATGCCAAGTGAGTGGCCCTGGGTATCAGGATCAATTTATGAAGGCAATGGTGTAAATTAGATCACTTGCATTTGATTACGGTGCCTAAATACAAACTTGCTTAGTTTTCATATTGTAAATGGCTTTTTCCATTCTGTGTTTTCATAACATGCTTAAGAGGTAAGTCACCAGGAATGTAAGACAAAGCAAGTTATATATTTTTAAAGGACAAAGAAGCAAGGTCTTAGAATTTAGGCCCTTGTGCTCCAGTAGAAAATGCAAATCATTATTTGAACAAATACCATCCAGAAGTGTTAGAAATCTTACCTTCAATGGTTTAATCTGGTCCAAGCCCATGTAGGAATCTGATCGTAAATAAACTGTATACTGGTAGTTTCCAGGTTTGCCTGGTGCAGGAAATTTTAGTTCTACCTAGAAATACAATTCACAGGCATAACTATGGAACAACTTCAATAAAGTAAAGACAAGTGTGGAAACTGCCAGACATTACTTTCTTCATTGTTTTTAGTGCTTAAAGCCACCAAATTCAATAAGTATTCTAATAAGAAAAAGTTGAACTATCTGCAGCACTGTTTACCAAAGACAGTTCTATCTATTCAACTGTATTCTTAATTCCTGTGCTTTTACAGGACTGTCCTACTAAATACCTGTTAGGAATATTTAATTCAGAGCTGATATGGTATAGTGGTCTGAGCAACAGAGTCAGACTCCAGGAGACCAGAGTTCAAATGCACACTCAGCCTTGGAAACCCACTGGGTGACCTTGGGCAAGTCACATACTATCAGTTTAAGAGGCAGGCAATGGGAAAATCTTGCCAGGAAAATGTTACGGTAGAGCCACATTAAGTCAGAGTCCACTTGAAGGAACAAAGCAATGGCAACAAACACATCTAATTCACGGCAACCACAGTTTTATCTTGTTAAATGCTCAAGTTTTTCAAGTTTAAGTACTTGAAAAAGATTAACCTATGAGGAACACACAGTACATAAGCAGCAGTGTGCAGAACAATCATCTGATCTTTTATCAGAACTTTACTGGGCAGACGAAGCTAGAAATGGCTGGGGAAAGGCTTCAAAAGAAGCACAAAAGAATAGTGGACCCTCTTGATGGATGAAAAATTAGCAGCCTAGTCAGTGATTGGAGAGTAGCAGCAGCATGGAGAAGCAGAGCCTGGGCAGCTTTCTGCAACAGAGGGAATGGAGTAGAGACTGTTGGAGTTACAGAAGCAAAGAGCACATATTGCGGCTTGTCAATGCATGGTAACACAGAATTCCTGTTTTCTATTGTCTCCTCCTGAAAGATTTCTTGCTGTAAACAAGGAAGGCAACATGCTGTTCTAAAGGAACCACAAAAATACCCATGATCTTTCCAAACCTGAATACTGTAAGGGAACCACAGATATTACTTTTATTTTAGCTGTGAAAGTTGCAAGTCTTTTCTTCTGGAAAAAAAATGAGATTTCCATGTGCTAGAGTTTTGATTCAACTGACACAGCTCATCTAAAAACCGTTCACTGAAATTTAAAGCAGCAAAAATGTTCTTACACATTTAGACCAAATAAATAAAAAAATAACTGCCACATTAGAACTGACAAGGTACTTTACCTCTTCTCGATCTTTTAGTGTGCACACATGATATGGCATAGATATTAGAGTTTGTTCCTTTCTATCTGCTATGTACAACCACCACCACTCTTGTTTTTCCTGTGGAGAAAAAAAAAACAGAACACTTGCAAATATCAGAAATCCTTATCTAAGCCTTATCAGGGAAATCAGAATTGATGTTAAACAAATCTTGGGTTCTGTATCCCCACCCCCCACCCCTCCTCTGATCTGCAGGTGCCCTGGTTGGGTTGGTTCACTCCAAGAAAAAGAGGAACTACAGACAGCTTTTTGAATTTTATCAGCAATTGCTTTTTATTGCTCCAAAATGCAAGAGGAGGAAGAAGCCAATTACCACCTCTGCACCAGGGATGGGGATTCTGTGGCCTTTCCAATGTTGCTGGGCTCCAGCTCTCATCAGCTTCAGCCAGACTATAGTCAGAGATTGGAGGGCTGTGGTCCAATAACATCTGGAGGGCCACAGATTCACCACCTCTGCTCTAAGCAAAGTAAAGAAAAGGTGCAAAAGGAATGACACCACCAAGAAACAGATATCTTGAAAATCTCCAAAAGCTGAAATGGGAGGAGAGGACCTTCTAGATGTCCCTCCAGATGTAGCTAGGCTGCAGCACTCATTATCTCTCATCACTGACTATGCCCATGAGGGCTGATGAGAGTTGCAACCCAAAATATCTGGAAAACCACTGCTTGTCTACTCCGCTGTAGAATATCAATATAGCATTCATTACATAAAAATAACTTTTTTAAAAAGTCAGAGAACAGATTTTGACTGAATTGAAAGAAGAAATAATGTTTTAAATTGAGTACAAAATTCTTGTTTTAAAGAGGTTTTTACCACTTGCTGCTGAATTTCCACAGTAAGCTGTAAAAGCAAGCACCTTGTTTGTTTTAAAAGCTAAGGAGAAGGTTGTCACTAAAGTCCAGTGGTAAAATGGGGGGGGCTGGGACCTATAAAAAGCACTGTGGGAATCATATGCAGCCTGGATCTAGTTTAAAGCATCCTGTAAGACCAAACTGACTGGGATCATGAGCAGAGACACTCCCCTCAGGGAGCAAGGATCCACTGTAGCCATTTGTTGCAGATCCTGCTTGTTTTGCTCTTTACAAATCAGATTTCTCCACTGGTTTCCAGCTCCCACGAAACAGGACTTGCTAAAGGTGAAGTGTCATAACTGGCACTCTGAATGACACAACACACTATCTAAATAGGGAGTGAACAGTGCCACTTTTTCAAAAAACAAAGGCAGCTGGGTCACTGAAATATCATAACAGTCAGTTACATTCTTCTGTATTTTATTAAGACAGATGGATGAAGAATAAGCTATTCATGGAAAGTAAATGTCAGTAAGGTATCTGAGCACAAATCTGAGGAGTTACACAGCCTGGCTCCAGGTTCCAGACAAAGCTGAGTATGTGGTCTCTGTATTTGAGACTTATTCACAATGAAGGTGTAGATTTCTGTTCTAAAAATGTACTCTGCAAGTAGATCATTGCTGGAATCTAAAGAACTTGTCTGACTTAAGTTGGCAAATTACTGTCAGATGGGCAACATTCCTTTAAAAACAGATGGAGAGCAAACAGAGACATGCCAAGGAACCAGCATGTGTAATGAGCTGAATGCCAGGGCAATCTGTAAAATTCTTAAATTTACTTCAAGAAACTATTTGTTTAAAACAAGAAAGTTGATCTAAATTGCATTTGCACATAAGCAATCCTAGCTTAATAAACCACAAAGTTCACAAGTAGGATGTTTATGCACACTGCCTATTCAGTCCTGCTTTGTTTTATCCTTCAGGTTAAGTGGCAAGCACACTTGATGGCATGGTTTAAGTGTAACCAAACAAGCCAAGATCAAAAGCTAGCTTCAAATCAAGATTTACTGTAAGCTTATGAATTTTTAGCTTGTTTGGATGTCATAAGCCATACAACTGAGTTTAGATGTCACATGAAGCTCTCCTCTTCTTGTCTAATTGGTCATATACAGGGAGGCATACAAGTGAGAGTGAACAAACTGCATACAGTATGATTCCTGCTGTATTATGCATAAACACAGGCACCGCCACTGCAAAAGCCAGCACAACCAAAGATGTTATCTCCAAGAATAACAGCAGATCTTAGGGACTGCAGCAAATGTTTGGGACTGAGAATGTGTCTTAAATGAACTGGGAGAGCAGAACTAACACATAAAGACAGCCAACGAATCACACAACTCCTCACACTATAAAAGTATACAGCAGGGTTTCTCAGCCAGGAGTCCCTGAAACTCTAAGGTTCCAGGAAAAGTCAGTAGGGGTTTTACAAGCAATTGTGATTTAAAAAAAAACCCTATAGATACAGTAATTTTTATGCAGGAATTTTCTGAGATCTGAAAATTATTTCAAGTGTTCCTCCATGGTAAAAAGACTAAGAAAGGCAGACATAAAGGTTTGAGCCCTGCTTCCCACTCCCTTTGTACAGAACTATTAAGGGATTTATCTTTCAAAGAATAAAGAGAAAACATTTAGATATTTTTCAAAAACTGCTTTTGCAACATTTAAAAAAACAGCACTGATCATTAAAACTGGCTTTGGAGCTTGTCAAAGCAAGGGTTACTTATCTTAGTAGTTTATTTCTTTGCTTACCTCAGGAAAGTAGAGACTGTAAACAGGATGGGTTATTTTTGATTTTGTTTCCAAGAGAGCCCTTTCTTTTCTCTGTATACTCTGCTGTAGCTCCTGCCACTCCTTATGAAAGACAAAAATAATTCAATAAAGTTAGCACTGATCTCTCATTTTAGGAACTGACTTCCTGAAATAATACAAAGTATAGATTGGGGGGGAAAGGAAATGCAATAGCCATCCATATGTCAACCTCAGTGATGAAGAACAGATTATGGGTCATTCTGAAATAAATTCTTACCAATTTATCAATTCATCCCTTAAAATATCTCCATATTTTAAAACTGCGTAATGGTCTTTTGTTGTCTGCACTGCATCCTAAGATCTCTTGTCCTGTGATGTAATTTCTCTTCTACAATAAGAAATAACCAGCTTCACACTGTCATATTTTTACTACTGATATTTTACTCTATCCATCCAATTTTTGTGTTATTGTATTATAACAAGCAGCTTAGGACAGGACAGGAACATATTTCATACACGCTTGTTGACCTCTAGTCTTGATTTCTATTTTTAAGAATCAGATGTTGGGAAATCTATAAAAACATTTTAAATAGGGAATTCTACATGAAGTTCATTATCAATAGGCACCTACAGAAATGTTCAGTCTCCTCTATAATCTCTCAAGCTCTGCTCAGCCAGAAGTAATATTTCCGTGGGTTCAGAGAACTTTGTGTATGTCAACAGAAAAGTTTTCCAAGACACATAAGTAGACCAGCAGACCAACATGCTATTTCTCCAGCCCTACTGCAATGGCATCTCAAAAAGAAAGAGCAAGTCTTACTGCTTCATCATCCTTGCTTTGCTTCTCATCTTGTTCTCTGTCAGAGTCTCTATCACTTCCATCATCTTTATCACTTAAAGAATCCCTGTTAGTATCATCTTCATCTGATTCACTTCCTTTATCAGAAACATCTTCTTCTTCTTCCTTGACAACTTCCTACACAAAAAAGGTAATAACAGTGTTATTCTTTTAAGTTTCAGAAAATGACATGATTCAAGAGCTCCAACACTGATAGTTTAACAGGATATGCAGTTAGGCACCTTGCAATGAACACTACATACCAAGTTCTTACACACTGTCTCTTGTATGGATTGTGCTAGAGAATCTCTTACAGTCTGTATCTGCTACTCAACCAAATACAGCTATGGTATTAAATGATAATGTATCCAAAACAGAAGAAAGAGACTTGTATTATGTTCAGTGGTGTGGTGCCTTTTCACTAACAGAATGGACATTGCTGAGGGAATTAATCTCTCCTCCACCCCTGCACAAATATTTTTGTTCCAGAGCGTTCAGGGATCCTCTATAGCCCATTGGTGGATGTGTGGGGGATCTGTGGGGGAGGAAAACTTCTTGCACAACAGGTGAAGGAGTTTTTTAAAAGAATAATATTATAAGAAAAATCAGGAAAAAAACTCTTGCTTTCATTACAGTACAGGAACATTTCATGGCCAATTACTGCTCACCTCACCCCTAGAGGTTCTGGCTGTCTGACCATCAATATTAAGGCCTGTCTACACATTTTGAATGAAAGTATTTGCCCCTAATATGGGAAAGCAATTAAATATTACAGTTTATAATTGAAAGATCATTAAGCTTGCTTTTAATTTCTATCATGCTTTTTCAAGAAACTAATTTCCAAGAATTTTAAATAAGATTTCCTGACAAACTTTTGACTGAAATTAATAGTAAACCCCTCCCACAAATTCCATTCAAGATGATACATACACTCCCAGCTACCCCATTTGCCTGCTTTTGTTTCTGCTGCTTTGTCTGCTGCAGAGGTACAGGGGCTGCCTTCTTTTTTACAAGCTTTTTCTTCTTCGATTTGGAAGCCTTCTTTGTTCCTTTAGTCTTTTGTTGCCATCCTTTGTTCTTCATTTTATTAGTGTCACCTTGCTGTAAAGTTTAGAAAGGAAGGTTATGCACAGCTACTTTAGTGTCAAGATACTTTTAAACGCTCTAGGTCTCAGGATAGCCTCAAGAAGATAGCAACATGGTAGGAAAGAGCAGAGCCTGAGAAATTAATTTTCTGGACAATTTTCAGAATATCCCAGCTGGCATGACCTTGTTGCCTCGTGATTCTGAGAATGGAAGTAAAAAAGTAACTCTCGCAGTGAGTGAGAAAGAACTAATGGCAGGACTCCACTGAGTCTTTATCATCCACCCCATGGGAGAACAGCTGCCTCTTTGGAGGTTGGCTAATATATGCACTTGACCAACTGACTGAGAGGGAAGCCAAGGCACTCAAAGAGAAAAGGACAGAGCTGAGACAAGCCTCCCATACCAAGTATCGCTTATTTAACAAACATTTATACATCACTTGCTCAATATAATCCAGTGGTTATAATTAAGAAATTATCTTCAAAGAACAAGAAAACCTAAATATGAAATACATACAAATACACAGAAGAACTGAACAAAATAACATAACAATGAATATCAAAGAAAAAATCAGTGGTAATCTGAGAAGTTTTAAAAGGACCATAAGAACCTCTGAAATAGCAGGCAACTGCATATGGAGTTCAGCAGATGAGGCTGATTACACTCCATTTTCTGAGACAGACCTCACTGCCCTGGCAGCAGGAGGGTTCAAGAAAGTATTACACCGATACAAGCAGTAAAGGAGCATTGTCTTGGATAACTCCATGTAATAGATTTAATATAATGGCTTCACTGAGTTACAAGACAATGACTGAAAACATTTAGTTTTTAACTTACACCATCCTCTGCAGGCTGCTCCTCAGCTGAACAGGTTGACTGCTCTTTTTCAAACACCTCCTGCATCGAGAGGCAAAAACAGTTGGTTAGCCTTCTCTACACCATCTATGTATAAGAATACTAATCAAGTAAAGTGCCTGTTTGCCTTCCTGTTTGCTTAACTTTTGCACCACAATGAAAACATTTTGCAGCTTCGTGGTGTCAAATATCTTGTGTTCATGAAATGATAACAATGTAAATTAAAGCTATTCCAGTTCCACATTGTAACACAACAAAATGTGGAAAAAATCAAATGGGGTGGTACTGAATATTTAATTGCAGGGCATTGCATATATTCAGAATGATTAGAAGTGGCTCACGCCTCTACATTTGAAGATGCTAGTTTTTATCAAAGGATGATTCTCATTCAACAACCAGTCTAGACAGGGGTGAGCAGGTTTTATGCTTCTGGAATCTTTCTGGATAGTTTTACTAGAAAATCAAGATCAGGTGCAAAGTAGCAGATCAGAACAAACACCCAACTTAAGAAAAAGGATGCCTCCAAGCTCTTGACCTATACAAAAAATTTTGCTTCTTCTACCCACTTGACAAGGAAACTGGCCAACAATATCAAATAAAATGTGTGCTATCCATGGGTACTGCTTGAGTTCTGAATCACTGAGGACTGGGAGATGAATGTATATGGGACAACTGTAGTGAGAAGTTGCACTGAGTGCAAGAAGCTATGAAAGGGTCCACCTTTGGTGCTGCATCTGCAATGGCCCTTCAAACATCCAATCATGGCTGAATGTTGCACTTTTCAACTGATAAATGTACATCTATAGATTAAAGATAAGCTGCTTTGAAGATTTTTGAGGGGGAAGGAAGGAATGGCACAGAAAGATTTTAATTAAAAAAAAAACCCTTGAAGTGCAGAAAACCTTTACAGACTAACCACATTCAATACAGAGACTCTCAAACACCCACCTTGCTTGAAAACCATTCAAGGCTACAATTCTACACACATGGAATGCATCCCCAGGCCATAGAAAGAATCAGATATCCTACTCCAAAATCAGTGACAATGCTCCAACTCAGAGGAGGAGATCCAAGCCTTCTCTGAGCCCTGCCCACCACTGACATCCTTCCAAGGTCAGAATATCTACCTTAATAAAGGGGCAAATTGGTATCAGGGAAAAGCAGTGGATCTAAGAATAATATGCACAAATAAGAATACTCACTGCCATTGTTTGTCTTGTTAAGGTGACCAAAACTGTGACTAGTGATCCTACTGTGATATTGTTGCTATCTTCATCATCCAAAACTGAAATTTAAGAAGGGCGGGAAAGGGGAAGAAAAACATACATCAATGTGTACTGGTTCCTTTGTTATGCAGCTCTTTTGTGAACAGGTGTTTCTAAACCGTCAAGAATGTGCTTAACCTTGTTTAACATATTGTAAAATCACCAAAATCCTCACCTGCATCTTTGAATAACCATCTCACTGTGTGAGAAAACTCAAAAGAGTGTAAGAATGCAGTGCAAATAACTGCAGATAGAAAGTGGGGAGAGGACACCTGTAAAAAGACTTCATTTCCTTAAATAATCCAAATGCAGTCTTTTTTGTTTGTTTTCTGTGGGGGTTTTTGGGGTTTTTTTGGAAGGGTGGTCTGACAACTGCTCAAAGTCAATCTGATGCACTATTATGCCTTCAGAGCTTCTACAGACACTTCCCTGCCCACTGACCCAAAGTCCATACACCTCTTCTTTTAACTTTGAAGAACTTAAAACAGCTTGGTGGTTTTAAGCCCATGAGAAGTCACCATTCAAAACAGGAAGAAGGTAACTCTACTGTATGCAGCTTCAATCTTCTCAGTCTTCTCTGACCTAATGCCATCCAGATGCATTATACTACAAATTCTATCTTTTCTAGCCAGCATGGCCAATGGAAGAGACTAGGAATGCACTGATAAACCTCCATATCAAGCTAAGTTTTACCACTTCAAACTACTGTTCCACTATGGCCAAGGTCCCTTTATTTGGGGGAAGGGGAAGAGATAGTGAGAACTGAAAGTATAGCATTCCAAGTCAAAACCTTCTGATGCACTGTGGGACCTATCTTTGGAGTTATCTGAAGTATATCGTAATTGAAACCATATACCTGGTAACCAGAAAAAGTTTACTCTTCCCTAACCCAAACTCAGTATAGGAAGTCCCTAGTTTTTGACACCCCATTATCTGACAACTCAGTTTTTTGACAATTCTAAATTAAGGACTAGTTCCATTAATATGATGGGAGTTCTGCTCTTTCATTTGTTCTTCTTGCCTATTGAGCCTTGCTTGGGACCATTCATGTGTAAGCTGCTTGCAAAGTGAGCTAGGAGGGGGGAAAGGCACTAAATCAGCTGAGAGACTTTGCAAGCAGTGTCCATGCAGTCAGTTCCAGATGAGCCTCTTTAATTCCTTCATGCTCCCTCTAGTACGGTACATGGGTCTGCTTTTCAACCAATTCTGTTTTCTGACAGTGCTCTAGTCCCTAACCTGTCAGGTAAGTAGGTGAAGTCTATATGAGACAAAAGGCTATCAATACACAAACACCTGAAATCTCTGAAAGTTAAACTATATAATTTATGTACACATTATTTACAACGTGAACATTTAGCAAATAACAAGGGGCCAGCACCACCTACCCTGAGGTTTTATATCCATCGTGATGTGTGGAAAACTACCAAGGACAGCCATAACCTCTTCATATTTTTCATCTTCAAGGAAGTGCAGTAAATTATGACGATCTGAGGCCTTTAAACTCACCAAATCTTGAATTGTTTTGATTTTGTACTAGATTTAAAAAAAAAAAAACAGATACCATTTTTTATTTTGGAAAACACTGTTTTCCAATAACCAACAACACAGTTTTTCTATCCTAAGATTTTTTTAAAATACACAATTGTGAAACAGATTAATTGTACTCCAGACCAGATTTTACAGAAAGGATCGTTAAATGTGTCAAGGTTTATCAAATTTTGTACATTTGTTCAAAACCATTAAATTTATTTTAAGATAATTTTTAAAAAATAAATCACTGTTATTTATACAAGGGACAAGATCCCATAGAATTAAGCAAATGTTTCTGCAGCAAGATTCCTAAAAAAAAAAAAAACTGAACTGATACAGTTATGTTCACAAATATACTTGAACAAATTATTGCCCCAACCATGTTCTGGCAAAGGTTCTCCCACCCTTCCTGTTCTACTTCTTACCATCACAGTGAGGTACACCAGATACAACAATGAGAACATATGACTGGGTGCTCCTGGAACAAGTTATAAAATAGCAGGTGCCTCCCTTAGAAGTTTATTTCTATTACTTCAAAAAGAAAGATACACTTCCATAAAACAGTGCCATGAAAAACTGGGCCAAACAGGGCCAAATGCCTTTACACCCACACAAAAAAGAGAAAGGTTGCAGCACAATTATGGCTTCCATTCCTCATGCACCTGTCCAGAGCTGAAGGTCCTCTTTCTCAGCCACACCAGCAACAAACTCTGCACAGGTTTTACTTCCCACAAAGCAATGCCAATTATCAGGACAGTAAAACCTCAGGGACAACTGTGGATGGGAATTCTGCTACAAACCAGCTGTGGCAGTAATGGGCAATTTTCTGTATCACTGCTGCAATTCATCAATCTGCAACTATTACAGGTCAAGAGGTAATGATAATGGTACGAGACTGTGGCAATTACTACTGCTAAGTCCTAGTAAGGAGGAGGATAGCTCACAACTGCTGAATTCATACACTTATTCTCACCTTCCAGCCTTGACATACTATCTGCAAAACTTGTATGAACTAGCATCTCAGAGAAGTATAAGCTGTGGCATGAACAGATTCGTTTTAAGACAGCACACATTTCTCCCACTGCTATACCTTCTTATGATTAGAGACCCGTCTGAGATTATCCTCTTCGATATGTGGGAGTTGCAGGAGTGGAGATTTAAATTGCTGAAGCCCTTGGACAGTCATCTGTGAAAGTTTCATGCAGTTCTCCAGGGAACCCAATGATGGAGCACGGAACTCCCTTTCTGAGGGAATGGGAGAGAAAAATAAGACAGATTTAATTTTCAGTATGAATTTGCAACAAGCAAAGCACAGTAAAAACATATGGCACAGAAACCAGTTCTTTGCTTTTCCCTAAAGTACTGTGTACTTTAGACCAGCAAATATAGTTATAAAAAGTTGTAATTATAATTACAGTTATAGTTATATAGTTAGAAAAAGATCTGGAAAATACTGCCCTGTGTCTGATATTTTACTTTCTGTCAAATTGTATTAACTGCCTTTTATTTTTTAGCATTTATTTTTTTCAAACTCACAGTATTTAGAAAATAAGTCAACAAAAGGCTTGTTTTCATTAAAAAAAATCTGAAATGTGAAATTTACATCATAAATCTATTAATAAGTGCAAGTTTTATCTTTACTTATTGAACACTGGCTACCTGTTCTAAAACACTATTTATTTTGTCTTCAGTTGCTAACAAATTCTAAGGACAGAACTCTAAAAATGTACCGTAATAAAATTATTTATTAGTTTGGTGTGCAATAAAACTTAATTCTTACCTTCCCGGCTACGTGCCATGATTATTAGTTGGCAAATTACATTAACCATTTCTTGAAGCAATGCAGGGCACTTTTTCAAGACAAACTGCTGATCTGAAAGACATGAAATACTGAATATCCAGTTTATAAAGCCCACATAGCAAATGATTAGAAACTTCATCTAGTTGTTGTTTTTTACTTGTCATAAAACTGTTACCTGAAGCATGACATATAATTCACAGGAGTCTCATTCAACACTGCACAAACAGAGTTATGCTCACACAATGTGATTCACCCCTACACTTGCATAAATCTGCTCCAGAAAGTTATCCAAATTTCCAGGATGAATTTGGGTAAACTTACAGGAATTTGGAACAGGGAGGTAGCATGTTTATTTCATGTGCATCTTCCTCCTCCTATCCCTCCAAACCTGGATCTTTGATGTTAGACTACAATTTCCACCATTCTCTGCCAGCACAACTGGTCATTCCAGATAACAAGAATTGCAATCCAACACCTCCCCCATTGGGAACTGCTGCTCTGTAGTGATCGGTTATGAAGGATTTGGGAAGGTATAGCTTGTAATGCCCATGTTTACCTGTGAAATTCTTTTTTTCATGCAAGAGCTCTCTCCTCTTTTGAGATTAGTTTTTGCCCATTTTCCCATTCCTCATCTGTCCCCACATACTACATTTCCTTCCTTTAAGAAAAAGAAAGTACAATACTGATGCAATTTCCTAGTGGAGTCCTGATTGGCTGGACAAAGCCCAACAGTTTAGAGAAGCCCAAGAAACTAAACCTAGGATTGAGTTATGCAAACAGGATAAGGTTTGATTTTTCAGCAATAGAGTTTCAAGAACAGAGTAAATCTGTACATCCAAGCCCAAGTGTTTCTCTTTATGAACTCTAAAGTAAATGGCTAGCATGCAAAAAAGTTAAATTTCACACTGCAGGAAGCTGTTTTGGTTACAATGCAGAGCATAGTCACTACCAGCAGTAACTCCAAAGATAGGGAAAAGTCCCCCTCCTTTCTCTTCTCAAAGAAATGCCAAGTTTTTGAAACAAAGAGGTATACATTCACAACACTTCTTTCACCCCAAATATAAAGGTGCTGCACAGAAAAGGTAGGGAGAAGGAATCATCATTCATGAGCTCACAAATATGTACCTGGGGTATTCCAATTACGCAGTTCAAGAAGAGCGTAATCTGAACCACTGTATATTGTATGAGAACCAGCCTGTGTGTACAGTCATTCTAAGCAAGTGCAATGGGGGAGAGAAATATAGGGAACAGAATTTTGCCCCCTTTGTAGTAGCTGTTTTTCCTTTTTTAAAAAATAAATTTTACAGCAGTAATTACTGGAATATGTTTGAAGTCAGCTGAGCAAGGCTTGGCACAAGCTCAGAAACAACACTAATTGCATGGTTTCCAGGACCTGGTGTGACACAACCCATTATGCAAATGAAAAAATACATTAGACAAAAATATTTAACTTGCATAAGTTTACAGGTTACAAAACTGTATATATCTTAGCAAAGGATTTAATACCCTTTGTGTATTTTCACAAATATAGCATGTATATTCTTACCCATAAGTTGATGAATAAACATCACTTAAATATAAAATGTTTAACTTGATAAAGACTCACTTCAAGGTCTAATTCCACACCTAACCTTTCCGCTTTCTAAAGCAAGGTACCTTGTTCAAGTATCTCAGGAATTTTCATTCTGGCAAGATTGGTCAATAAGAGCACTCTGGCTTTCAAGCTGTATGGACAAGTAAGTGGAGGTTCATTTTTCTTTAAATTAATGCTGCCAATTTCTCGGATGAGCTAAAAATAAGAAAAAGAGGGGAAGAGGTAATTAAAGGACATTTAGACACCAACACACAGAATATGACATCTTTCAGTAAACACAAACCTGTGGTATGTGAATGTTGTCCACAGGTCTGCTTGTTGCATCTTTATTATACTGTGGGTCAAATTCAGAAGCTCCTGCTAGAACCATTATAAGCCCTGCAAAGAAAATGCAAAGCAACATAAACAAACTAAACAAAAAGCAAGCACAAAAGACTATTTCAAACATACAAAAAAGATCTCCCCAACTATGAACCAACAGGAGTTTCTAACATTACTGTCCCTTTCAACTACTCATTATGGAACAAACAACTGTACCTTTCCTAAGCACTTCCTGAGCAGTCAGTGACTTTCAAATCTCTAGAAGCTGCATGTGCCCTCAACTGAGCTATGGTAGGCCATATGATCCCCACACCTCCCTCTCCCCATTTGAGATTTAAAAGCTACTCACGCTTTCTTGGGGTCAAGGGTAGCAATTTTGCTATGCTGGGGGAAAGGGGATGATTGGTATGTTTTCCAAATTGAAAATTTACCAGAAATTGTTTCATTTTCAAAAGCCCCACAAGCCCAAAACACACCAAAGAGACTGAAACCTCAGCAAAATTGCCCCTCCTGTTTCAAGAACGAGTAAGCAAATTGCAGCCCCTAGGCCACTGCAGGCCACAGACTCCACTTCTCCAGACCTTGAATCTCGTTCCCTCCACCAATGCCTCAGAGCCCCCTATTTTTTTCCTCAAAAGATTTTTTTTTTCCTGGTGTGATATTTGGTCTTTTTTTTTGCCCAAAAAACACACAAAAAAAATCTCTAAAACATATAAATTCACCCCAGCCTTATACAGAAAGCCCTCCCAGAAACTCAAATGTGTGAGTATGTGCCTTCAAATGGAGTGGCAAAGAAATGAGAACCCACAATTATCTCTGTTTTTACCAGAATCCTTTTCAAGGTGGTGACAGAAAGTGATACAACATGACTTCTGGTCACCATTCTGGGAAGAACTCCCACAAAGATAAAGGTATGTGGGAGTACTGTCAGGGGTGTGGACCACTAGGTAGATGGAATGGGAAGCAGCCTCTGGCCTCAGCACAGTTGACCACCCCCTCCTTAGGGGGTGCAAGGAGTTTTTTTTCAGTCAACTATTAAAATCTGGGGCATGCAACCTGCTTGAGAGGTAGGAAGTGTTCACGAGCCACACTTTCTAGCTGCACTTGTGATGAAAGGAAACTCAAGTAATTGAAAATTAGCTGTCTTGTAGAAAGCACAGAGAAGTTAAGAGAAACAAGGAGTAGGGGTGGCTGCTTTGCAATATAGCCTTAGACATGTCATTCAGAGTAAGTCCTACAAAGCTGAATGGGATTTATTCCCAAGTAAGATAAGCATAACTACATGCACAAGTGCAAGTGGGAAGGCAAGCTGAAAAAACTGAAGGTGCCCACAAAAATTATTGATCTGCTTCAGTCACTGAAACATTAACGTGCACACACATTATCCAAGGCCATCACACTGAAACACAATACTATTTCACCAAATATCCTGTAATCTTGACCTTCTTTACACTCAGTTCTCATGTGTTCACCTTACTTATCCATTCTTCCAGTGGTACCTGGTTTGTTGCCCTACTACACTCTGGCATCACCTTCGTTTTTCTGGGTGTTCACAGCCAATAATCCATTGGCTAGCAGATGACTCTGTTTTGTTGTAATGAACCAGGATATCATGTCTGAATGGCAAGACAAGAATAGTCTCATCTATAAACTTTCTCACAACATGAGCATCTAGTGTATTGGAGCATATGTATGGGTTGAATCAAGCAAACTGTGAGTGGCAACAAATCAGCTTGTGGTGCTGTGCCATATAATGTATGGACAAGAACTTGTGCAATGCTGAAGTAACAGTTCTTACGTAAACAGAAGATCTTGATATCATATATGACTTTTTAGCTCTAACAAAATACTTTTTTTTTCCTTCTACCAGGCTCCACTTTTCTTGAGATTCCCATTTTGGTGCCAGACTTACAGATCTGTGCATTTTTAACACACTGGGGTTAGATTTCTGCTTTCCCCTTTTCTCTCAGTTTTGCTGCTCACACATGCTCAGTAAGGGCATTTGGAGGCAGCTGTTGTTCACCTTGCCAGTTGCAAGCAGCTACAGAAAAACTGGCTAGAGCAGAATCCCACTCTTATCCTGCTCAAGCTTTGCATTGCTTAAGGCAGACCCACCAAGCCAACTCAACACTGTAAGTCCATTTTTCTCCAGCCCTCCTCCACCATTTTCCCAATGCCAATGCTGAAAAACCTCCAGCTAGACAGAAGATAAAGAGGACAAATAGGGATTGGATGGGCATAAAAAGATTCTGTAAAAAGAGGCTTCTTTGTTAGAGACATTAAGTGAGGTATACCCACGTAGGACTTGGGAACAAATATAAGGGTTGTCTGATCTTGACCCCAAAAAATGAAAATCTAGCATGACCTGTGAAACTAACTTAAGAGCAATACATGCTCACCATCTCCCAATGTTCTCCTGCAATTAATATCTTCTCTTTCTCTCAATCCATCCAGACAAGGAAGCTGGGAAACAGTACAGCAAGAAGTTCAATTTTCCTTAACTGTCAGTTAACACGCTAAGCCTGCTAACTGATGCAGGAAGCTTGCATCTGAGCTATATCACTACAGACCTTTGGGGTAGGGGCAATGTTACCTGGTAGATTACTTTCCATACATCAAAAAATCCTATTTTGTTTAAGTAAGAGGGAGAACAATTCCAACCTGGCTTTCTTCTGATATCCTACTCTTTTAATATGTGTATTTCAGAAGGGGGTTTACAGGAGAATCTTGTAAACGTGAACCTCCTGCTAATGCATGAGGTAGTACAGCCTAAACAAAGCATTTCCACCTTGTAAGAACATGGCATGCATTTCCCAAACCACATCTCTCACTAATCCAGTCAGAACAGCAAAGGTTGAGGATGACAACAGTTGTCAATTGGAGACAGTATCATCTAGAGATTCAGGTTGGGAAAAGATGCTCTAACAGAGACAGGCAGCACAGCAAGAAAGTCCAGTATATATAAATCTCAGAAACCTACTAAAAATCATAATCCACAAGGTACTGACACATCAGAGTGTTATATTTTTACTACCATAAAAACAAGAAAATGAATACAGAAAATAACAACCCATCTTTTTATGCTTAACTGGTGTTGTGAAACTTACTTTTCATATCCATATTTCTTGTTTTGTAAACAAAATAGGTATAAATTTGGGTTGTGCGGATAAGAATCTGGTCTCCACTGTAACGTATTGATCTATACCACCAGGAACCCTAAACCATTTAAGAGGAATAAAATTGACAGTTATTACTTTCATACCAATACATGCAAAATAATTTAAGGATATCTCTTCTTGTTACGCTGCACTAAATAAAATATAAAGAGGGAGTGCATGGTGTAGATTTTTGAGTGTAAGATTAAGACTTTGGGTGATCAGGATTCCAATCCTTGCTCAGCTATAGAAACCCACTGGGCAAGTCACACTCCCTCAGGCTCAGATGAAGACAATGGCAAACCATCTCTGAATAAATCTTGCCAAGAAAATCTCAAGACAGGGTCACTATAAGTGGAAAACGACTTGAAGGCATCTGACAACAATGAAATTTGTTTGCAGTGTGCAGCACCCATAAATATGTTAAGGTCCAGTCAGCACCACTGCTAGCTTTGCAGGATCAAAATATGAACAATTCTTAAATGTAACCATCTGAGCTTCAGAAAACTTTTCAGGGCTCTCAACAGACTATAAAAGCTGAAGAGCTAAAGATGCATCATGTACTATACACATAATGTTGGTGTCTGGCGAAAGGGGCAAAATAGAAAACAAAAAGGTGAAGGCACAAGATCTGTTTAACTTGTTTTAATGATATATGTAAGCCGCCTTGAGATCTTTTTGTTATAGGGTGGGGAATGTATAAAAAGGTGTACGTATGTATGTACTGGGAAACACAATAGTCTCAGAATGCCAGATCTCTCCCTTGGAAGACATAATGTTCATCTCTCTGTATTACCAAGCAAGCAAGAAGAAATTGTCAGCTACACCCAGCAACCAACTATTTATAAATGAAAACCCCTACAGCACATCCTTTTCATTCAGGGTACAAAGTGCACAGCAACACTGATGCATGCTTCAGAACATTCAGATCCATTCTTGTGACTCTACTCAGCCTCTAAGCATTCTGTTGTGGTCAGAAACAGAAGAGACAGCTCCAGACAATAAAAAGCAAAATCTTTAAAAGCCAATGGATTCTGAATGAATGAGTCTATGCAGTGAATCGTTCCACTTGCCATACAGAGTGGCAAAATGTCTTGTTTTAAATTATGGGACCAATAAATGATTACCACACTTGAGCAAGGGGGCATGACTGGGAGCTAACACTTTTGCCATTCTCGTATTTTACCAAGATGTACCCTATCCCTTTTGTTCAAAGCAATACTTACTACGACAACTGGAAGAATAACCATAAATGCTAATCCATAAACCAGCAAAACCTAGAAGGATAAGACAGGAGAAAAAACATCAGATATTTTCTGACACATTCACAAACAGTTAAGGTAGGTAAAGCCATCACAGAACTGTGACTTTTACAGCTCTCTCTTAAGATGAATGTCACATCTTTTAGGCATGGAAACTTTCTGAAGCCACCAAGCAATTAAACAGAGTTTTGGAAGAGTCACACTTAATTCTCAGACTGTTTAAAAAATTGTAAGATGAATGGTAAACAAAAAAAGAATGTATGTAGGCCAAGATCCAACAGGGTTATTCCACTGATGGGAATGCTTCCATTGACAAAACTGGGGCAGGGACAGGACATCTCCATCTTCTCCCTTGCAGACCCCCATGCACCATCAAAGTCTACTCTGGAGATCTGGAAAACTCAGTTTGTGGAAAACATAGAAAAATTGAAGAAAAGTCCTATTGTGGCTTCTAGCTGAATACAGATCATACTTCTAATGGGGTACAACTATTTTGCTCTTGAGCAACTGTGAAAAATTACCATCCCATTGTAGTCAGAGCAACAGACACTGTGCAATTACCCATCACATTACACTACATCCTCCCAACAACTGTCAAATAACACAATGAGCCCCTATAACTAGGCCCCAACTGTAAATGGGACAGGTATGTAAGCTTCTCTATAGGCGGCTACAAAAATGCCACAGTAAACACTCCCTGGACGTGCAAGACTTTTCACCTCTCCATAAATGACTACGGAAATTATGCTTGCTTTCAGGTAATCTCTACTGTAGCCTTCAGCTTGACATACACAGTTTGGCAGTGAACAAAGTGTTACCTTACCAAAATAGAATTCTTCTGATCTACAATCCAAGCTGGCAATGCAATCCCAAAGCTTGTAGCTGCAAAGAGCAAGGGGGAAAAAAAGAGATACAGTGGGAGCAGTTATATAAACTGTATATATTATGCATTTTTAATATCCTTATATTTTCCTCATGCAGGAAAAAGGGGAATGGATATTCTTCAAATAGTGAAATCATAGATTGGATTCTACACATATGCAGAACCAGCTATACAGACATTCCAGAGCTGTAACCACAGACTTGGCCAGGTTTCTTCTCCTCGCGGAGGTCATTTAATATTTGTGCAGGCCTTGATAGAATTAGCTAGCACCTTTTTATTAAGTTCTATTAAGTTTAACATGAAAGAAATATCCTTCCCAAGATCAAGACACCGTGCAGTGGCACAGTGTGTTAATTTATGTAAAAGCACAGCTGACAACTTCAAGAATTAGCTGCTAGTGAAGACCTTCAGATGGGCTCATGAAGCAGCAAGTGCTTCTCTTGTGAGATTTGATGATCCCTCTTGCCTTGAGGTTGGAAGTTGTCAAATGATTACTAAAGAAATTTGGATCTGGAACACTAATAAATACTGGCCAGTTGACAATATCACCTGCTTGGCCAAGATGTGTAATGACTGGATGAGACGGATTATCCAGATCCCTTTCAACCCAGGGGTACAGCAGGACCGAACAATTAAATAGCTTTCTGAAGAAAGGTGTCCACAGAGCAAGTTCCTTGTCCTGACACCATGCAAGTTAGAAATGAGTAAGAAGGCATCCCCCCATCTATGGAAGCACATATATGGTAAGGTCTGTTCAAGGAATAGAGACATATAGAGCTTTTGACCCCAAAGTTGGCTCTGGAGGTGTAGAATTCTGTATGTAACCACTTAAATTATGAAGAAGAAACTACATGTATGTGGTTTTGCACAGTCTGGTAATAGTTGCCTGTACTTTCAGTGGAAATCCATTCCTATGTAATGTGCTAGAATATTATTTGGACAATCTTGCATTTTAAGAGCTAATCTAGCCATGGGGACCAGTGCAGTGCATCGGACACAAATGTGAAGTTTGCCCAAATAACTTTGGGCCATATCAGTTCTTCTCAGTCTAAATCAGTGTTTCTCAATCTTTAGTCTTCCAGATGTTTTGGATTTCACCTCTCAGAAGCTCAAGCCATTATAGCTAGTAAGAAGTGATTCTGAGAAGCGAGGTTCAAAATAACTGGATAAAAACTACTGGTCTAAATCATCTCAAGGAGCTGATGAAAAACAGATGAGATTTTCCCTGCCAAGTAAGTGTAACTGTAAATCTACGATAAATAAAATAAGCAGCGTAACCAAAAAGAAACAACACAAGGCAAAAGTTAAGGTACTCATTAACTAAGAGATAGAAAAATCTGGAGGGCTACCTTGTGGCCCATCAGGATTGCCAAATTCTTCCCAGTTTTTTCGAGATTCATCATCAGTTAAGCTTTAAAAAAAAAAAGAGGATAACATGTTAGAAGGCCCCTTGCTGTTTCCCAGACTGGTGGTCTTTTTTCCCTTTTCATTCATATATTCTGGTCCTAAAGACCAGATTATATTATAAAATTGTTAACCCTTAAGAAGAAGTAGAGGCCACTCAACACTGCTAAACAGACACATAAGTTCAAAACTTAGCTGCAGGAATAAAACTGTATTTACTACATTAATAAAAATGGTGATTGCACCCCAATTCAGTCAGTAGCTAAGTTCAGTATTTATCCTGAATGGACAAAAAGGCTCCATCTGTCTGAGGGAGGCTTCTGATCCAGTGGAGTATTTCTGCATGTAGAATGGAGCACATAGTTTCTGCATGTAGAATGGCGCACACAGCTCCCCCTTCTACCTGCAGTCCACTTTGTCTTCTCACAATCTACTCTGTAGGGTTAGAGATGGTGATTTAGGGAGTTTCAAGAGAAGGGGAAAGTTAACAAAAGCACCCCCCCCCCCAATTTTCCACAAGAAAGGGGGAATCTCTGTTTAGAGGATACAATCACTATTGGAGGGAAATGCTGGATATAAGCCAAAGTCTAGCACTACCAACACAGTTTTAACTTCTGATTTTTTTTTCCTAAAAAACTAAAATGGCTCCTCTAATGTGTGTTCTAACTAAACCAAAGTGAAACTTGTCACAAAATGACTACACTGAATCAAGCTGGTTTGTTTCACTACACTACAGTGAAAGTTAGCCATAGCTTTCCTGGGCTATATACAGTGAAAACAGAAAATGAAAACTGCTAACCTCCTCACAAAACTACACTACAATAGGGTGAATGAATGCTTCTGAAATCTGTGCATGTAAGCAAACAATGGTTTAGTGTTACAGTAGATCACTTTCTCCTCAAAGTAAAAAAAGCATATGCTAGCAAAACAAAAATTCAGATCTCACTTGAATTCTCTTACTGTACTAAAACTGCAATGGAGAACATGTGGCTCTCCTAATGTGCTTGGAGTGTGCTCAGTCTTAGCCAGCATAGTCAGTGGTGAGGAATACTGGCAGCTGCGGTGTAACAACATCAAAATCCTCTTCCCTTTACTAAAATATGCACGTTTAAAGCTACCCAAACAGACACTTACACATAACTGGAAATAAGCTTCTGAAACTCAGGGATCTAGTTTGTACAGAACATTCAGTATTCAGCCCATTTGTTCCCACTATGTTCCTTCCTGCAAGCATGACAGTGAAATACATCAGCTGCTGTTTTGTTTAGCGTATTATCCAAACTAGAAATCCTGGCTTGCTGCTTCCTCTAAAAGCCAGAATCAAAAGACAGGTTTTATTACTGGTTTGCAAATCCTAGCTTACCAAGGAAGCCACCAAACAAGATTCAGAGTTCAAATAACACACTTAAATCAGAGACGGGCAAATTCACGGGTCTATGGCACAATTCTATCCCATGATCTGCTGAGTACTACCAAATTATGGCAGCAAACTGGAAGGGATAACTAAAACAAGCCGTTTAATTAGGTTTTCCTGATTTCCTATACAATTTTCAAGGCAAGCTCTCCAAAATGTTTAATACAAACCTTCTTTGCTTGTTTTAATGCATTTTAGTAGTATGCTGCCAAATTTTTGTGGCACGGTTTTCTGAGAGTTAGGCTTGCGATACCACATGTGCCTACCCCTATACTAAATCATACATTCCCAGGTTGTTCAGTGGCAACCCTAAAGGAAGAAGCATAACAGGAGTGAATGAACAAGCAGGCAAATTGTTCAGAATAAGCCAAGACACTCTAGAATCTTTGCTCATCACGGCAGGCGAATGCAGACAGAATTTTGGCTGCTAATAAGAACAATCTTTAAAACCTGTAGTAGAGGAAATTAAGGATTATCTCTTAATCAGGCTACTGGATGTAAGTATTACACCTTATCAACACACGAGGATGTCAGAAAGAAGTATGGAAATGAGCTACAGTAACAAGAATTAGTACAGGTAACACTAGGTTAGAATTACAAGAACTGTTGATGTCAAAAGCAGATCAGCTAGTTCAAAGATTTCAATCAGATGTTAATATCTTTCTTTATTAGCTTGCATCAACTGCCCTTCTCATGAATAAAATTTATTAAGAAACTTACGCTGCATGGGCCTTTGCAATCCTCATAAACATAACTTCATCTCCTCCTTTATCAGGATGGTATTTCAGTGACAGCAAACGGTACTGCCTTTTAATTTCTGCCACACTTGCCCCCTGTTAAAGAAAAAATTTCATATTAGTTAGATTGAGTACATTAAGGCTCCAGTCCTCCACACCACTTACCTGGAGTTACTGCTACTGAATCCAGTACTTCTGAGTTGTACTTCTGCTTGGAAGTTCATGTAGATCTTACCATACTCAAGACATCTAAGCACCAGCATCGTAACTGAAGACATAACATGCTTCATGTTGTTGTTCTTGTTGATGTGTGCTTTTGAGTTGCTTCTGACCTATGGTGATCCTAAGGTGAACCTATCATGAGGTTCTCTGGAGCTGAGAGTGCATGCTTCATAACTTACTTCAGAACTCATTTAGGGCTTTATAGGTAATAACCAATCATGACTTGTCTTCAGAACCAAATCAGAACTGGAAGTGCAAAAAATTCCTGCAATGTGCACTGAAAAATAAACCTAGAAACTGCTGCATTTTAAACCATCTGCAATTTCCAATTTTTACACCAGCTAAGTTTCTAAATGATCTGCTTAAATACCCTAAAAGCACCAGATCACATTTGATCTTGAAAGCTAAGCAAGGGTCAGTACTTGAATAGGAGACTGTCAATGAATACCAGGTGCTACAGGTTATATTTCAGAGGAAGGGACTGGCAAATTCACCTCTGAGTATTCTTTGCCTGAGAAAACCCTGTAAAATTCATGGGGTTGCCATAAGTCAACAGACAGCTTGAAGGCACATTCACACACATGTTTCTAAATAACACTCAATGGCAGCCCCATGAAGAACATGTTATAGCATCCAACACAGATGTGAATACACAGTACAAGTGATACTGATGAAATCTGCATGATCTACAACAGGCTGCAGTTGTCAAACAAGCTACAGAACCACTCCTGGCACAGAGATCATCTGGGATTTCAAAAACAAGGCCAAGCCCAGTAACACATCCAAACTGAGGATGTGATTTCTTCAAGAGGAATGTGACTTCATCATGATAGGCCATAGGTCCAATCTCAGATGAGCTCTCTCTTATTGATCAGAATACATGTATGCTGTCATCAGTATTAATTCTCAACTTCACATCTAGTCTCTTTAGAACAGTGGTATTCAAACTTGGGTTCCCCAGGTATTTTGGACTTCAACTTCCAGAAACATCAGCCAGCATGGCCAATATCTAGGTACCGGTAATTAAAATTCAAAACACCTGGAGGACCAATGGTCATGAACCACCACATTATAGCCAATGGGAATGGGCAGGGGCTGCACAGGAGGCTGTAGGTGGAAATCTCATCCCTCCTTAGTGGAAGTGTCCACTAGAGAGCCCGCTCCAGTAATGGAAAAGCATAAATGAACTTGATTTATAAGCATTGGGAGGTATTTAACTGCTTTACATAATGTATTTAGGAATGGATAGATATTTTTAAAGCTTTGGAATGGAATTAGTTTGTAAGATGGTTATTTCAGTCACATCTACAATGTCACCTTACCCTATAATTCTGAAGTGCACTTTTACCAAATTCTTTACAATACATAGAGGAATAACTGCTTAGCAGATCTCCTGGCCTGTCAACATTGTAGATTTGCCTCACTGCATTCAGAGAAATACCAATGAATTTACAGAGATCAGGCAGAAACTATAAACTTTAATAAAACGAAGAAAATTATTTTGCATCTTCAAATAATGTTTTCCTCTAGTTTTCCACAGTGCCAAACAGATATAAAGCACTCATTCCCTTTTCAATAAAATGACAAAAGGAAATCAAGACCAGAATTGAAGTAATATAAAATACTGTATGTAGTCTTCCATAAAAAAAACATAGTTTTTTAAAATAATGTAAAGACAGTAAATACAGGAATACCTTCTTAAATATTTTGTCATTCTTAAAAAAAATTTGTAATATTTTTCCAATTATTCCAGAAAAAAAAGGCTTTGTAAAAAATGGAGGGAGGGTCCTTGACTTTTTCTGTGTTTTTTTTTGTCTCCATGTCATCAGATCTTTATCCCTAAGTTAAAAAAACATCCAGAAACTATAAATGCTTATTGTACATCAAAAATATATTATTTTTAGGTGAAGTAGTTCAATGCCAGTTTTAAAATGAGAAATACTGCATATTGATAACATTTTAACCTCCCAAAGGCTTATATTCAGAAGGCATTTATCAAGTGAAATAGACCTACTTTTTACCTTCCCCTGCAGCCCTTCCCATGTGCTATCTAGATCATCTGATGCAAATGGAGGCAACACTGCAGAGGAAAAGAAAGGACAGACCTCTCCTATGACACTGAAAGGTGCCTAATTACTTCATTTACTCTGAGGGTACCTGTAAATTTATTTCAAACTGAATTTAATAATCAATAGCAAAGGATATTACTTACTGGGTCTAAATTTAATACTTCATATGGGTTATATTCTTGATATTCTCTGTCTGTTTTGGAAACTTTGTAAGCAAGAAACAATAAGAGTGCCCATCCAGCAAGTAGAATTATCTTCCTGAGAAAATGAAAAAGATTTTTTAAAAAATGTTTAAAATGTTAAAAAAAATGCTTTAAATGTCTCAAATTATGAATATAAGTTTCTTACTATCAAACCATATGCTGTATTTTATTACAGGCAACAATGTTAAAGAAATCCTTAAAGCAAGATCAACAAGAACAGCATTGTCTATTGAATAAGCTGATGAATAGTTCCTAAAATGCTGAGAATACTTTTAAGTTCTATCTATTAACACATGCCACTAAAATAGAAAGCTGACAACCTTACTAAAAAGAAATTGCACAATAAATTAAGATCATAATAATAATTACTGAAACATTTTAAAAGGGCTGACTGAAGAAATGTGTCTGCACCCCCTTCCTAAAGGTAATAAAAGGGAGAACTTATAGCAACTCTGAAAGAGTACGTTGTACAGTATGGGACCCACATGTCAAAAAGTCTTCTTCTGCGTGTCTATCAAGTAGGCTTCCACATGTGATAGTTTTCTCTAGACCATTTCTCCTGAAGATCTTAAGTTCTTAAATTCTTTATCCTTATTCCTTGAATTGTGCAATGATGAAACTAATGTGGGTTTCTCAACATTGACTTTCTTGTAAACATCATTATTAATTTAAGCCAATGGTTTCCAAGCTTCCTCTTATAAGGAAGCTGCCTATATCTTCATGTATGACACAGTATTTGTGGAATGTTCTATGGCATAATCTTGTATTCATGTAGACTATTTGGTCTAGTGGGCCTCAACAAACAAGAACATATCCACCCACTACTTCTCTATAATTGTATCAACAGTGGTGACGAATCTCAACTTCTGGAAAGGACTTGCTCTCACAAAGCTTCTAATGGTAGAATCTCCAGTTCTACGACTACTACATAGTGACAGTGAATACAATTGTTTAAAGATTTATAGATCCTAAAACTTTTCCCTTTTCATCTAATAGAATTCTTTCATTATCAGAAGCTAGGTCCTTGATCATTTTTGTCAGGTTCTTTATATTCATGGACCCAAATGGCCATTCACAAGTCTTCTAGGACCTGCTCCTATAATATTGATCACTGTCTGGTATAATACCATTGAAAATATGATTTATATTTTAATTTAAAATTAATATGGCTCTTATAAAAAATCAGAATCTACATCTTACAAACTACAACATACTTACTTTATAGTGGGAATTATATTCTGCTGAGGCTTCAACAACCGTAATCGATACCACAGACATCTCCCATATACTTTTCTTAAATTTTTCAAACGAATTTGCTCTGGTGATAGAACAAGGGGAAAGGGAAAAAAACATTTTAATGTTGGTAGTAGAACTTGGCTCTCTTCTTGAATCTCCTCAAGCCTTAAAGAAAATATATTTTATAATTCTAACTATGAAAACAAACATTTCTGCTTTTCTACTGTATCATTCAACCATCAGTCAGTGTCAATAGCAAGTTTGTGCAAAAGACAGCATAGCTGATACCTGCACAATATGGTTAAATACCTCTCTCAGCAGCAGTCCAAAGACATTATTTTTTACTTCTCAAAAGGAGACGCATGTTCACAACTCATCCTCTTGCCTTACATTAACCATATAAATTAGGGCAAATATGAAATTTGAAATGACATTTCAGTGTTGATACATAAATTTCAGCTGATGAGAGCTAAATAAGTTACTGAAGTGCATATATTACGCTAAAGTACACCCTCAATGTTGCTCCTCAACTTCATTCTTTCATTGTATTTATTTATTTATTCATTCATTCTATAACCTGCTTTTCTCCTGAATGGGATTCTAAGCAGCATAAGTTAAACCAGAGCAGTTAAACCATATGACGTTTTAAAAGCCTCAAATAGTACCTACAATTAAAACATTGTTTTTAAAATGTACTTGTCAATAGTCTTGCTGGATAGATCAGGTAGAAAAAGACAACAGGCCAAAGCTTCTGGAGAGCCAAAGATCACCCAGCCCTCCTCTGTGAGCGCTCATGGCTGCCAGTCCAAAGCCTGGAGATGCTGCACTGAGCAGGGACCAGACTAAATGGCCCAGGAGGTCTCTTCCAATTCTATGACTCTATGACAACACTCTACCCTGGTCAGTCAAGGCTGCAGCTCTGTTTAAAGAAGATGGTCTTCACCTGCCCGCAAAAAGACAACAGAGAGAGGGAAGATCAAACCTCGCTCAGGAGGGAGTTCCAAAGCCTAGGAGTAACCACAGAAAAGGCGCTCAGAGGGGTGGGATGAAGACAAAGTCCTTCCCTGAAGATCAGAAAACTCAAGACTGGCTCATATGGGTAGGTATGGGCTTTCAAATGTTTGGACCTAAGCCATACAGAGTTTTACAGGTCAAAAGCTGCACTCAGAATTGTGCCCAGAAATAGACCAGTAGCCTGTGAAGCTGTTTCAACAAGAGAGTTATATGCCCCCAACACAAGAGAAATGAACTAGAAAAATATGAGATTTGATTTTAAACTTTAAACTGTGATTTTGCAGGCAGAATTCTTATGTGCAGAATTATCTGCAACTAAACGCAAGATCTTGACTGACCTGAAAATACCTTGAGACATTCAAATAATTAAATGCACTGAAACAAAACTACTGAAAAATGCCAGGAAAATGTAACAATTTTCCAACAGCAACACAATTGTTGCAGATCCATGTAACAGTAGCACTATAATTCTGAATAAACATGCATGCAGTATACAAGCATATAAACATGTCTTACTCTGAAGAGCTTCTGAATCAAAGGATTATGAAGATCTATTGCGAACTTAGTACCAATTAGGATTAAATTATTGGACCAGGAGTTGCCTCCTGACACACAAACACATACTCAGCAATGTGCCTGAAGGATATGATGCTGTATTTTAATCTAATTAAATATCCTTTTAAACTGTGATGACAGTTGACTTCAGAAGACCAGCTGAGAATTTGTGGCCTTCCAGGTAATGTTGGACTACAGATCCCATTATCTCTGACCACTGGACGTGCTTACTGAGGCTGACAACAGTTGGAATAAAAAAAATGGAAGGCTATAGGTTTCCTATTCATTTTGAAATCTACCTAATAACTATGGGTTGAATCCAACAGTGCCCTTTCCCGTGAAGGCTTTTGATCTAGCACAGTGATTCTCAACCTTTTTTCACTTGATTACCCCCTGACAGCCCATTTCCATAAACTGTACTGGTTTTTGACCACTGATCCATATATGATAATCTATGAATTGAAAAATTAATTAAAAACTTAGAACGATGACAAAGAAAAAAGACATAGAGAAGACCCAGAAGAACTCACTCATTGAACACTGCTGACAGAACTGATTAACGTGCCCATTTATATATATACACCAGTACTGGTGCAACAGCACTCGAACGTTTGCAAAGCGGAGAGGAGTAAAAGCTGAGCCTGTGAGGGGCAGGCTGCCAAGCATTAGCACTGTAATGGTCTGTCTGCAACACATTGTTTAGAGACTCCCCAACACTTAACAAAATAATGAAGGGAGGGGATTAAATAATGAAAGAAACCTGCTCTGCCACTCATCATAAACTTCAATTAATTTCACAACTTCTGACTTGTATCTTGTGTTACACTGTTGATGTATGTAACTTTCTTTTGCCCTTATTCAGTTTTTTCGTATGTACCCCTAAATATCCTGGAACCCCAGCTTAGAAATTACTGATTTAGCAGATGCTTCTGCTAACAGAAATTGAGAGAGATTTCATCAGTTCCATCGTGACTTCAGGGACCCTGGAGAACAACATGAAAATGGCACAGGTGATAGAACATCTCACCTTTCTCTTCCACTAGCATATGGTTCTGTTAGAGCAGGGTTGGGAATCATTCAGCCTTCCAGAAATTGCTGGCCTGCAACTTTCAACATTCCTCAACTATGGCTGTATTGCCTAAGGTTGCTGAGACCTGCTGTCCGACACAGCAAGAGGGCTGTGTTGTTCTACCCTCATGCTAGGGGCAAGGACTCTTCCATAAATGTCAAGCAATCCTTCTGCTGATGAAAGGAAACCAATGACACAACGCTAAAATCTGTAGTTGTCCAAATAGAAATTTTTACTAGATCTTATTCTGAGTATCCATTTAACACATCATTTATCAAACATTTTGCTCTTAATATAATACTGCTCTCCCTTTTGTGGTCAGGTGTTCTAGTTCCTTTTCTACACACACCTGAAAATATTATATTTGCTTTTAGGGCTGATTAAGGGAACCTCTATTCCAGCAACATGCTTCATTTCCCATCCCTGTCTGCTAACTTTCAGAATGGAACGTTTTCAGAATTTATACTTAAAACTGCATACTCTCTAAACAACCATAACATGACTACCATTTAAAAAAAAAAATCTTCACGAATCCAAACCAAACTGCAACATGCAATGTTTATCTTTCCAGTTCGTTTATTATGACTGTCCGTAACTAGTTAAGCTGTTGATAACTGTTTGTTCTCTCTCTCTTGAATAATACAGAGAATTAGATTGCAGTCAACACTGCAAAGAAATGAAGGAGTATATACACAATCTCAAATGTAATACTGGCATACAACATTAAATTTTGAATTTTAAGTGTATGCACATTCCAGTTTATCAAAAATGTTCAGTTTAGAAAAACTAATTTTAAAAAAATTGATTCTTACAGTTTCAATTTGGAATGAGTGAGGTTTTTCTGCCAAAATTCAAAACTTTTTTTAAAAGTGTAATGGGGGGATGAGATATAAAGAAATTGCATGTGTAAAAAAGAGAAAATAACAGATCTGCCCATCCAGGCAGCAGGCATTAGCTCTTAAAAGTATTGTTTCAAATTCTTGTATAATTCAGTATATTCAGTAACACATGTACTGGTGCCTTTTTCTGACAGATTCCTCATCTTTAACAACTATACAGCAGATATGCACAACATGATCTTCTCAGTTCTGAGAATAATCGCATCTACTGAATGGCCACGGCAGTTAGTGGAATCGGTTCTTTTCTTATATAAGGCTGTACCAAGATTCTTAAATTTATTGTTAAACATAATGGAACTAGAGACTAAAAACAAAGGTAAGGAAGAACAAAACTGCCATTCATTCATCCCTAGCATAAATTTGCTAAACAAGTTAATCAAGTCAACTGAGACCTATTCCAAATCTATAATGCAACAAAAAAAATCACTGAAATTCCAAATAATTGGTATCTTGTAAATACTACTTGAGACTCCAGCCAAGAAACAGAATACACAAGTAATAAAGAAATATGTAGAGTAATCGCTCGGTTCAATTCCTGGGAAGTAGTTTGAGTGGACTAGCATAAAGCTCAGTAAGTTAAAACAAAACTATAGTATGAGCTAATTAATGGTTTTGATATACAGCACCAGAAACACAAACCTGCTATGCTATGTTGAGATCATCCTAGATGCTTTGCAAAGCAAATGTGAACATTCTCAACATTTGTTGCAAATCGTACCAGCTGCTTCCTGCAATTATCAGCTACATGTTCTTGAAGAAAGTATCACCATCACGCCCCACAAAGAACAGATCAATTTTTTACATAATAACATCTATGACATGTTTGGTAGGGATTGTTGCTAACTCCAGCTTACACACACACACACACACACACCCAAAAAGTGGAAGACAGCATTTACACTACTTTCAAAACAAGGAGGAAAATATATCTGTATAAACTTTTAGAGAAAAGTCTGCATTAACCTTCAACAACCAGTTCTGCCAGTTTCCTGCAAAGCTCTGCGCAGCATCATACTCTACTAGAGAATGCTGAAACCAAGCTTCTCTTCCTACATGCAATAATACCTGGATGCTATTCAGCCTTCATCACATGATTTGCTAAAGCCATTCGGGCTGTGATTTTTCAAGGAATTTACACAATAGAAAGGTATATATTATCAGAATTCTTATGGCTACAATTGTCCTTCCACACCCATGGGTTTAACTTTCAAAGATCCAATTATCTGCAAGTTTCTCCAACCCCTACCTCAAGCACTTCTTTTCCATGGGAATCTTCTCTCTTGGCAGATCAAGCAGCCCTTTAAAAACCCACCTCTGGTCCTCCTCCTCTACCAGCCACTCCGTGGCCAGCTGGCTCGCACCCCAATTTCTCACGAGCATGAACCCTCTCCCAATGCCCCCACACCGAAGGACAGAGATGAGTGAAAGAGATGAAGTACAGGGCCAGCATGCCAGTTCACCCCATATCTCTCCTTTCCTTAACCTGGCTTGAACCCCAGATGGCCGCTCTCCCCACCATGCCTCGGCCCCCTTCCCACACAGACAAATTTTGGTATTAGCAGTTTTCCACTTTTGCCCTGCATCCCTAAACCATGTGAACGTGGAAGGCTGGCCATATTCTGGGAAATGTCTCACTAAAGTCACCATGCAGTACTAAGGAGTAACCAAACAAGTTTTGTTAAGTGGTAAAAAATATTTGAGCTCCACATTTAAACCCAAATTTTTAGGAGTACTGAAATGATGTCCAGCTGTGCCAAAGGTACTACAAATATACAGAGTAAGCAAGCAGACTTAACTTTAGGTAAAATTAAATAGCTACTGTGGCCCATTTCTTCACTACTGCAAATGGATGTCCTTAACAGCCAAGTAAGCCATTCGTAAACCAGCAAAACCTGACTTGCTCATAATTCAACTATGGTGTTCAACGTTCCCCTTAATCATCTCCTCCGATAATGTTCTACCTAGTTATGCAACCAATCTGTTTTAAAATCAGGTTATACTTAAAAAGTAAGGTTTAGGGAGATCTTGCTTCAATCTCAAAATTATTTGCTTCTCTTGTTTAACCTTTGCATTGAAATCTTAAGGCAATGTTCATTGTTTTCACAATTACTGCTTCCAACAACACCTCCTAGCTACTTCTGTTAACTTACTATCTATCACATTTTTAAAAGAAGTTGAATTCAATAGGATAACTCAACAGCCATCCTAATAACACCTACAACGAAAAATAGGACCACCATATCATATTCATTTGGATGTGAATGCACCTATCCAAATACTATATTTGGATATATAGCATTTGGTACTATGCCAATTGTTAGCATCACTTCATCTTTGATTATGTGCAAGTCCTAATGAAATGGTGAGTACACAAAAAAGTTTTTGGCCCATAGAAATGTTTGCTTCTTCATTAGCTACAATGTATGTGATTAATCTGTAGAGAGTTGTAGCACTTCTTTGCTTGGTCACACAGGTAATTTTCATTTGCCACAGGCCAGGAGATGTTTGATAAGACTAGATATCCAACCAAGCCTTTTTCATCATCTCCTACTACAACCTAAGGAAAAATAAATGTAAATAGGCACATGGACATACAGAATCATATACCAAAGGGCAGGACAAAAAGGATCATTAGCAGAGTTGTTCTTTATCCTTCATTTGAGAATGTAATATATAACCTTAGTAAACAACTCATTGTCCCTTCCTGGATAAAACAACCATGGCTCTAATGGCTTTGTTTTATATTGTTTTAATCTTACGGATAGTTTAATTGCATTCTTTTTGTATTTTTACTTAGGTTTTTGCATGTGCTTTTGATTTGTTCTTGAGTTTTTAAATTTTTTGTTTTTTGTTATCCATCTTGAGTCTCAGTTTTGGGGAAGGCTTAATACAAACGAATAAATCATAATAATAATTGCTTGTGGGGAAATATGGAAGTATAATATACTTGCACTACACAAGCTCCAGCAATGGCACACATCAGAACACCCTTATAAAAGAGGTAGATTGGCCCTAGTTGCACTATCTTTCCATTAAGTGCTTGAAAGCGTCTGACCCTGCACTAAATATGCAAATAGAATAAAGTGGCAAAAATGTACTACCTCAGTCCATGATACAACATCAAAAAATGCATGATATAATGATTTTTTTAACTAAAGGATTAGGCATGCTAGCTGTAACTACACTCAACAGTATACATCAACATGCACTACTTCGTGGAATCAATGCAGGATATCAAGCAGACAGGGCTGTCAGTGACACAAAAAGTGTTTACTAACCACATAGTAACTAGGACAATAATGATAAAAACCCTGTCATCAGCACAGTAAGCCAGAACAGCACACTGAAATGCAAGCACCTCTTGGTAGCATCTGTCATAGCACCCCCAAAAAAGCTCCTAAACCTGGAAGGCCATGGAGTGGATCCAGAGGCGACCTTGTTTGTGTGAAGAACTTCTTCTGCTAGCAGATGAAATGGGGATCCAATTGAGCAGCCCCCTGAAAGAGTGGGGCAGGATAACAATTATGGTTGATTGCTTTAAAATGAAGAGGACAAGGGGCACCAAGCTTACTTGCTTCCCCATCTTCTGTTCTAAATAATTTCAATTAGAATAGACCACAATCTCCCAAATTCAAATGGCATGAGTGTAGTGGTTAATTCAAAACGGAAAGCTGAAACACTATCTCATCACAACAGGACAAAGCTTCCACTTTCACTTTTGAATTAACCGCTCTTCCCATGACATACAAAGTGGCTATGGCTGTACACTTTCAATTTGAATGAACGACTGTTCCCACAACATAAAAACTCAGGAGGCTATGGGTTATTCAAAACACATTTAGTTAAAAAACTAGGATATGAAACCAAGTTCAGTCACGGCTTACTTCATTGCAATACAATTATCACTGCTCTTTGAGTATGGATGTCACAACCAAATGGGGAGACTTAAACAAGCTTATTCATGCAGCACCCAATCACAGTTTGGTACTACACCTCAAGCACCTAGGTAGCTATCTGCTTTGATACTGCATGTCAGTATGTCAAAGGCAGTATGTCCATTTGCAATTCCTTCTCAGTAGTTCATATACCTGTTCCACCACTGTTTCTATTCCCAAATGTAGATTAGAGGAGAAAATTGCAAAACGCTCTGGTTTGAGGTAGATTTAACTATGTACAACCAGTCTGGCAGGAGCAGACTTTTCTGTCCTGTCTTCCTCACAGAAGCTGCTCCTTGAACACACTACACAGGGGATTGGGGAACCCTGTTGAATATATTACTATACAGCTATGATATACTGTACAGCTTCCTACCGAGGAAAGCAGTATGAAAACAGGGAGACTGTGCTACACATGGACCAATTCAAACAAGGAAGCCCCAGTCCTGAGTCAGCAAGATGTGTTCCAGGCAGCTGATGATCTAGAAGGCCTTCAAGTCTCTTATTCATAGGGTCACCATAAGTTAAAGTTTACATTACAGTAGATAACAATGAAAACAACAGCTGTGCTGCAAAGGAAGGGAGGAATCCCCCCTCCCATACTGGACAAAGGTCTTCTGCTCAGATGGCTCTGGATCCATTACACTGCTATGGATGTTTTGATCTGTGTAATCAACATGGATGTTTTGATCTGTGTAACCCACAGGTAGCATCAAGATTGGAACAAAGATATAATCAGTTTGGGATAAGGAAGCACTGTCCAGAAGAGTAAGTTCTGAAGGTTTTGGATGCTTTAAGGTCAACTTTGCCAGGTAAATTTTTGCCCAGCCTGCAGCTACTTCTGTAGAAGACAGAACTGATCATAACCACACATGCCTTAGTTATATCAAGGCTTGAGACCTGTCTTTAGGGAGCATATGGAAATGTAAATTAGTGCAAAATACTGTAGTTCAGAGCTCTAACCAGAGCCAGTTTCATGAAACATGTAACTTAACTGCTACTTCACTGAAGTGACTTTACTTCCAACCCAACTCAAGCTATCATCAGCTTGGAAAAAGGTAACCTGAAGAATTAAAAGCTCCTACATTCTCCCATTCGTTCATTCACCTTTAGGACAGGCCTTGCTCCAGGCCCTATCACCAGAGGTCTGGGCACCAGGAAGATGAGTAATCTTTTCCCACATAGCACATAACTGTGTAAATTCATGACTTGGGAGATCAGATAGCATCCTCCTTCTAGGTCTCTTGGTTGGCTCTTAAAATGCTGCTGTTGAATATTAGGCCACTAGTTACCTCCTACACTATCGTTGTTATGTGCTTTCAAGTCATTTCCAACCTAGGGCAACTTTAAGGTGAATCGATTACAGGGCTCTCTCAGTAAGATTTGTTCAGAGAGGATTTGCCTTTGCCTCCTACTGAGGCTCAGAGTATGACCTGCCCAAGGTCACTCAGTGGGTTTCCATGACTGAGCAGAGATTCAAACCCTGATCTCCACAGTCATAGTCCAATGCTCAAACCACAACATTATGCTGGCTCACCACTGGTTATTAACTTATAATAAGATTGTTCTCAAATTACAAAGTTGCCCCCACAATCTTACTGTTAATTAGAAAGATAAAATATAGTATTTCAACAAATAAATAAGAATGGAATACAACCATGAAGGTTAATGTACATGTTCAGGATATTCTTCTACCTTTCTTGTTCAAACCCAAGCTTACCCTAAGAGGGCCAAGAACAAGTAAGGCCCTTGCATACAGCAATTACTAGTTTGTTACTCTAAGTCTGCAAATTGTTTTATTTCAAACACTACAGAGAGCTACTGTTCCACGAAGAATGGGGAGAAACTGAAAACATTTACTAGAAGCTCTTCAGAATATAATGATCTAGAAGATCAGTTGCCTGAGCAAACTTGCTGGTGGGGGTGGGGGCAGGAAGAGAAGACGCAAGAAACCAACTATTAATTCCTATCACCACGAATAAGAGACTACAGAAATAAATGGAAGTAGATCAGAATTAAAGATCATCCAGATTCTCATTCGCGGAGCCATGCAAAAACAGAATATTCTTTAGTCTTCCTTGGCACCATGTCATCCTTTTAAAAACAATATTCTGATAAGACATTGGCAAATATTATTTAGAGTTATGACTGGTACTCTTTGGTCCAATTTTGTTATTCCATTTTTCCATTGTTGATTTCAGCTGTTGTTAACAGAGGGAGAAAAAAGAACAGCCACAAAATTCAGGAAGATGTTTTTCAAAATTTAGGAGGCACCTTGTAAACTTCTAAGCACTGTCCAACAGTTTATTACAAAACAGAATGAGATTCTAGGAAAGGTGGCTAATTTTCTTCATTTGCAGACTCTATATTAATTTAGCAGATCAAATGAAAACTGTCCATTCCTCCTTTCACTTTTTCTGCTAGCAAACTAAAATAATAACTTTTTTTTGTCCTAGAAAATTCTACTAGAATATCAAGTTAAATCAATATTAAAATAAACACAGAAATGGCTTGAAGATCAGTGGCTGTTTACTTAGGTAAGCAGCTATGCAACTAAGCTATGCAACTACAGTATTCCCCCCATCCATGGTAAATACATTCCAAGAACCCTAGTGGATGCCTGAAACCCAGGACAGTACTGAATCCTACATTTACTATGTTTTTCCTATACATACTTATGATAAAGTTTCATTTATAAATTAGGCATAGTAAGAGATTAACAACAATAACCAATAACAAAATAGAACAATTATAACAATATACTGTAATAAAAGTTATATGAATATGGTCTCTCTCAAAATATCTTATTGTACTCTATTTTCAGACTGTGGTTGACTGCGAGTAATTGAAACCACAGAAAGCAAAACCACAGATGAGATGGGAGGGAACTACTGTAGATAAACAGCTATGCTACATATTTGTGCCAATTATGGTTTTGACAACATACTGCTGAGATGTCAGACATCATAAAAAATGTTCCTCCCGAAAACTTATAAGATAAAGCAATATATGTTTCTGTCTAGTTAGAACCAGAATTGGGTAGCAAACTTCCCACTGATGACTGGCTATTTGTTTTTAAGCTCCTTCTTGACTTCAAGGGTGTAAAAATCTAGGTGCCCAATAACCATCAGAGTTAAAGGACTGAGTCTGTGGAGCTGAATGATTTGTTGCAGAGCCTCAGGAAGCAGATTTCTTCCATCTTAAAAAGTTTCACTGGTCCCAAAGTTTACAACAATATGTATATTTGAACATATTCAGAGAAGTCCTTTATGTAAGTGTTCCTTTCCCAAGATCCCATTTTATATCATCTTTTGCTGTCTAGGCTCTCTCTCTCATCCTGAGATAACCACCTCTGAATCCCAACTTCATGCAGCCTGGTAGTAAGCCAGACTATCCATAAGAAACTACAGCACAGAGTATATGAAGCCAATAGTGGGTGTAAGTATGTGCATATTAAAATAAAGAGCAATAGAAAGAGCAGCCATCTGCCTTGTACTTACTCCCATTATGACAGGAAGCAAGGAAAGAGCACTACTGGCCACAGCCCACTGAGAAACTTATCTTTTGGAGATGACAGAGCATAGCAGTCAAAGAGCGTGCGGCCAAGTGACAGTGGTATACTGTGGCACAGATGCGAAAAATAGTGATGTGCACTGGTTCTGTGGGAAGCCAATACAGAGATAAGAAAAGGTAGGAGGGAAATCCAGAAGCACGATTGGAGTCAGTGACTGCTTACCATATGCCTTGTTTATTCCAGAGCATTCTTAGAGTTTTTCCAATAGTTTCATAGAGGCCTGGAACTGAAATCGCTAACAGTGCACAGGCTATGGTATAGTATCAAGTTGTCCATTTATTTATTTCTCACTAATATAAAGACTACAATGAATGGAAGCTCGTATCAATATCCCACTTATTCTGGAGGGCAAGTTAAAATGACATGGACTGCTTTACATCTCTATATCTGATGGTTATGTCCCCTAGGCAACGTCAGGGTACACAGGCAAGGCCACTGCATGAAGACTACTGCCCCCCTAAACTCTCACAGCATTTTCACAGTCAGAAAGCAAAAACATAGGCATCTTCTTTTTATCATGAAAAGTGCCAACCCAATTTACAAACCAAGCATGCAGAGGATATTTTTCCAGGTTAATGAAGCACAGCATGTATGACTACAGTCTTGAAGGCACAGCATCAAGTGCACCGGCTGCGCTATGTTAACCCGAAGCTTCAATACACACAGCAAGCAGTTATACGCGCACATTCTTCTGCGTCCTCTAATATCAGGGCCACTCGAAGTGGGGACCAGTCCTGATCCATGAGCTGCCGGCTGCCCGTCCACAGCAAGTTTCCAGGAAAGAAAGTAACAGCTGCAGTCAGTGGATAGAATAACTACAGTGCTGGTCCTTGGTTCGCTGAGGTAAAAACCCCTGATATGACACAGCTCTAAACCTCAAAGTGAAAAGGGAACCGTGGGGGCCCCTTCACACGCTCCACTTGTGCGAATCACAGCATCTCTGAAACACCCAAAAGCCAAGCAAAATCGACCTATAAAAACGACACGGGCTCCTCCTGTGGCCCAAGTGACTGCCCCCCTAGGTTCCCGCTCCACCGCCCAAAGGGTCCGTATGCCTAGAGGGCAAGAGGAAGGAAGCAAAAGGGGAGACCCCACAAGCTGTGACCCGTGAGGAGAGCTGCTTCAAACGGAGCCCCTCCGCGAGGAGGAGGAGGAGGAGGAGGAAATCCGCCAACGGCAAACCACGGCGGCGGCGGCGGCGGCACTCTGGAGCGAAGGGGGCCGGGGGAGAAACGGGGAGCGGGAACGCAAAGGGGGTCTCCGCGGGAGCGGCGCGGAGGGGGAGGCGAGGGGGTCCCCCTTCCCGCGGAGGGGGGCGGGGGAGGAGGCTTCCCTCCCGAGGCCTGGCGGAGGGGGGCGCCTCGCACACACGGCGGCGCCGGGAGGCAGGGAGGCCCGCCGTGAGCCGGACTCGGGAAAGGGGGGAGAAGAGGCGGCGCCCCCCCGGTCCCGCCACCCCCCCCGCCCCCCGCCCCCCGCCCCCGCCACTCACCGGCGTGCTGGTCCCGCGGCCACAGGTAGTAGGTGGCGGGGATGACGATGAGGGCCACGAAGCTGGTGAGGAAGTAGAAGAAGGTGTTGCCGCTGTGGTCGTACTGGAACTGCTGCCCCGCCATGGCCGCTCGCCCGCGCGCCGCGCCGCGTCCCCCCGCACGCGAGCTCGCGCTTTCCTCCTCGAGGCCCCCCCACCGTTCCCCTGAGTCTTCTTCTTCTTCTTCGCCCTCCCCCTCTTCTTGCTCACTCTCGTGCCGATCCCGCGAGAGCAAGGGCCGCGACTGTGGCGCCCGCCCCTCAGCCCGCCTTCCGACACCTCTTAGCGGCGCGCGCGCGCGCACCCGCGCCAACGTTCTCCCACCCCCCCCCCCGCCTCGCCTCTCTCTCTCTTCCAACCCTAGCCTCCCTCCCCTGAGGAGCGCCTGTCCTCTCAAAAGAAGGGAGACGTGTCACTGCGCAAGCGCCATCGCAACTATTGTGACGTTCAGGGAGCGCTTCCGGTGTGTTCGGGCCGGGCTTGGATCGGATTGGCTGCTCAGGGCGACCTATCCAACCCCCATCGGGTTGCTTGGACGCCGGGAAAGAGACAGCGAGAGTCGGAACGCGTAGAGCGGCTCAGTGAGGAGCCTTTAAAGTCTGGCGGCCGCGAGAAAGCGCGTTAGGGCCATTTCTGCACTACACCCTTATAGCGCGATGATTGCACTTTCAACATCCTATGGAATCCTGGGGTTTGCCGTTTCGGCCCCTCCCGAAACTGCAAACCCCAGGATTCCATAGGATGTTGAAAGTGCAATCAAAGCGTTATAATAGTCTCGTGCGGAAATGGCCCTAGGAATCGACCGCTGGGAAAGTTGAGCGTAAACGGGTAGATTGTGAAGTGTGTGGACAGCTTCCTTTCTGTGAACCGGTTCCATTCCACATTGCCCGCCTCCTGTCATTTTCATAATTTGTATAAAAGGGGTGTTTCTGGTCGTCAACGTAGAAGCAAAGTTTCCCAGCTTCCAGTCTTATTTGTTGAATGGTTTTCACGATCAGGTTCAGACCACAGGGAGTTGCTTTTGGTTGCTTAGGCCATTTCCGCACTAGGCTGTTATAACGCTATTATTCCACTTGCGACATCCTATGGAATCCTGGGGTTTGCAGTTTCGGGAGGGGCAAGTGGAATAATAGCGTTATAACAGCCTAGTGCGGAAATGGCCTTAGTTGCTGAAGGTAATTGGTCCACCTGAGTTATTTTTGGGGGGACTGAGGTGTGGGGGGCATGCAGCTAGGAAAAAAATGGCCTTTGAAAGTAATTTTTAAAGTACACCAATAAAGTAACTTGGTTGCATTCGGGTGTTTTAGATGTGCCTTTGTTGTACCCCAAATATGCCATCTCTCCTCCGCTGGTTACAAGTGTCTCGATTCTTCCAGATGTAGGCAGGTAACAACTGTATATCCTGTTTTTCAGTCTCTGTTAAAGATTCTAAATTGCTCTGTGCATACTTCACTTTGGAGTAACTACACATCCTGAGTACAAAACTCCTGAGTTAGGCTGTCCAAAAAGAAAAAGGAAATTAAATGGGTATATGAGTATATGGGTATAAACTATATGGGTATAAACAGTTGAATTAAATTATGTTTTCTCCATGTATGTAAATGTGTGTTGGATGCACCCTCACCATTGTTAGCAAACTCATTGTTCTCCAACTCATTGCAAATTGAGGTGATGGTCAACTCAGGAAACTTTAATTGACAATTGTCTGCCTAATGCTAGGAACAATCTATTTTCCTCAGTCATACTTGTAGGAAATAAGACTAAACCGGTTATGATTTAATCTTAATTAGCAAAGTTATGCAGAGGAAGCGAGTTAAAAGTCCTTTCTGTTTAAAAGCTGGTGGCTTGAGAATGGTTGATCCAATTAAATGCAAACAAACAGGTAGCTTGAATAGAGACTTAAAATTTTTACTAATGACTGCTTCATCTACATTTCCATTGTGAGTTTTGCTGCCTTAACTAACTAAAGAATTAGAGGATAATCTCTGGTATGGTATGACTCACCATCTCCTCTTGATGGTTTGGAGAGCATGCAGATTTCATAGGATAGGATCCATGAGGGGACAAGGAACAAAGAAGACTAAAGATGTCTCCTTCTCTTTTGGGGTGTCTTAACTTTTATTCCTATCAGGACACAGTCCTGGGTCACATGTTCTGATGACCTGAGCACTAAAGGTATTTATGATCATGCAATAAAAGGCAAAGAAAGGAAATTGTGAGAGACAGAGCATGCACACACAAGAGGCAGCCCTGAGCTAACTATCCCATTTGTTCTAACAACAAAATGGGGGAGAGAATGCTGGTAATTTTCCAACAATACTGTATAGGGAACTTAACATGTTTTTTTTAGAAGGCAACACTGTGCTCTAGGGTTCCACAACGATCTTTTTACAGTTGGTTAAGTCTGCTTCAATGAATACTGAGAACTGTGGTGGTGGGGAGAAAAGGACTGAGCATATTTGGGACTGCAAGAGAAGGTAAAAATTCGGAACCTTGGGAAGAAGGTTGAGTGGGGGTTGTAGTATTAGTGCATAGGTCTTGTTGGGTTTAGACCAGTTTTTTGACCCTAGGGCTCTTTGTGGGTGTGCAGAATACCAAAAAATACGTCAGAAAAAAGAAAGTGTCCAGGTGTCTTCTTCTGAGTTTAAGAAAATTTGGTTTTATGATTAATAGTGCAGTGGAGACTGCAACTTGTTCAGAGAATGACTTGCCCCTCCTGAAGCCTTGTTTTTATGCCATTGTAAGTACAGTAGTTTTGTGACCCAGTGTTCACAGAGGGCAGTAATACAAGATTGTGCAAGTAGACACATGCTGCTTTCCCCCCATATGTGCTAATGAGGACTTTGGTCAAAATAGCGTTTATGAAACACACACACACACTCTTTGAGAAGGGTGCCTAGTCTCCAAACCAGGTCAGGGAAAAAGGTGTGGTCAGCACGGTGGCCCTATACTTCCTCTCTCTTGGATGGGAGGAGCAGCAGCAGCAGAGGGTTTATGGTGGTGAGAAATCAGGCTGCAAGTTGTTTTTAGCTGGCCAGGCAGTGGAGGAGGAGAACTAGAGGTGGGTTTTTAGGGCTGTATGTCCTGATTGGAGCTGCCAAAAGGGAAGATCCCCCCCCAGAAAAGAAGCATCTAAGGTGGTGGGGCAGGAGTTGGAGAAGCTGGAGAAATCATCAAATCCGTGAAAATGAAACCCGCAAAGGTAGCACTAGTAGTACGGTACCCAAATATAGAAAGTTACCGAGCAAGCAAAGGCATCTAGTGCAAGGTTAAATCCTTTCACCCAAATGTCCCAGTGGGCCTAATAATAATAAATTCTATAGTCAGCCCTCCATATTTGCAGGTTTGACTTTCATGAATTTGATTATTTGCGATTATTTGCCATTTTCTCCAACCCCTGCACCTCTCCCACCCACAGGCACTTCTTTTCCAAGGGAACCTTACCTCATGGCAGCTCTGATCAGGCCACACAGCCCTTTTAAAAAAAACTGCCTCTGGTCCTCTTCCCCCTCTATCAGCTGCTGCCCAGTCAGCTAAGGATAGCTTGCAGCCAAATTTATCAGCACCACAAACCCGCTTCCAGTGTCTCCCCCTCCCACACACACACGGAAAGATGTGGGGCATGAGAGGGGAACTATAGAGCCATCATGCCAACCCCTTCCCCTTCTTCTTTCCCTGCCCCGGACCATTTCCGCACTAGACTGTTATAGCACTATGATTCCACTTTCAACCTCCTATGGAATCCTGGGGCTTGCAGTTTCGGGAGGGGCCGCGTGGAATCATAGCGCTATAACAGTCTAGTGTGAAAATGGCTCTGGTTTGGACCCTGCATGCTTGCTTGCCCCACCAAGCCTCAGCCGTCTTCCCACAGACACACACACTTTGATATTTGCAGTTTTTCCACTTTTGCAAAAGTCCTGCACCTCTAACCATATCAAATGTGGAGGGCCAACTCTACTGTCTTTTCCTAAATGGCCATAATCAGGCCAAACCTTCACTACACACATGTAAGATGGATCCAGATGCAGCAGTGAAGGAGGTATCCTTCATGAAGATTCTTAAAGGATTTTCTCCTCCCCACCCTTGCACACATAATAAAGAATGTCATAGAAGAATTATGCTAAATTGCTAAGAATAAAAAGAAAACAAGAATTATAGAATACAATGGCCAGAAACAAAACAACTTAAAAATACTAATCATGAAGAGAGGGATTGGTACTTACACAATTATCCTTTTTACACCAGGCCATGACACTTTTCCCAGGCATTATAAAAGACGCGTTACTTAGAAACATTTTAATAAATAAATAAACATTATCGAATTGTCACCATCAGCCACAGCATGATGGAATGGCATCTGAATCCAGAACTATATGAGCCAGTACCCAGGATAGGTAAAAGCACATTTTCTCTGGTTGTGGGGGAAATTCTATTCAAAGTAAGGATAACATTGTGAATTGCCATGCTGTCTACTAATGTGAGGTGAGAAAATAATCTCTGAGCGGCCATTCCAAGTACCTGAAAATGTGGTTTCAATATTACTTATTGGCTCATCTTCCAATAAACTATAGGTCTACACTTTTTCAGCAGATTCTTTTTGCATTCTACACAAAGATGCAAAAGAACAAATTAACATAAATTGCTAATTAGAAATAACTTTTTTAAAAAAAGTAGTAGAACATATCAACCCTATGGGACTCCCTGTCATAAATCTTAAAGTGGCCAAGATCAAAATATATTTAAAGGGAAACAGAGCCGTAGACTTATGAGTTAGATTTAGTCAGGAACTTCAAATCCAGCTCCAGAGGCTTAAAAAGCTTCTTCACTAGAGGTGCCAAGTGAAAAATAGGGCAGGGATCCTGTACCTTAAATTGTTGTACAGAAGTAGAAATTTCAATAGGTGTTGCTTGTCACACAAGTGACACCTGATTAAATTCCTTCAGCACCACCATTAAAAGTACAGGAGTTCTGTCGTGTATTTCACTTGGTAACCTTAATCTCCACAAACCCCTTCAATGCCAAAAACCATCACCATCTACCCCAAAAGTTGCAAAATCGCACCCTAGAAGTCTCTGGGTCTGTCATTGCAAATTTGCCACAGAATATAACCCCATGCCCAGCCTTTTTAGACCAGAAAACTTCCTTTAAAAAAAAATAGAAGTGACATCTTGTTTCTATAAAAAAACTATTTTGGCCAAAAAAAAGGGGGGGACCCAAAGGAACTTATATTTAAAGGAGAAATTGCGTCCTTTATAATTTCTAAATAATTCCCTCTAAATATAATTACCACTAGCCTTTTTTTTTTAAGGATTATGAGACAATTTACATCTAAAGGGCATCTCAGTTTCCATTCTGCAAAACTAAATGGGGGATGAGGGTCAGAGGTTTGCAGCCCATGAAGGCCAGGGGGCATGGGTAGGTCATGCTGCATCAGCACATTTGAGTACTCTGGAAGTGTTGCCCTGTCACTTCTGGTCACCATTTTGTCCAATATACAACTGAAGAAACAGATTTGTGAAGAGTGCCAATTGTTACATTTTTGTGCAGCTTTGGATGTTTTAATATGATTTTCAAGCAAAGTCACCCAAAAGTCACAGCAACTGTTTTTAATTATAGGTTTGAGTCAATGACAATGACTTGCTGACAGTTAGAGCTGTCCAGCAGTAGAATCTGCTGCCTTGGAGTGTGGTGGAGTCACCTTCTTTGGCGGTTTTTAAGCAGAGGCTGGATGGCCATTTGCTGGGGGTGCTTTGAGTGTTTGTTCCTGCATGGCAGGAGTTGGACTTGATGGCCATTGTGGTCTCTTCCAACTCTGTGTTTCTATGGTTCTATAAGTCAGTGATTTTCCAAGCCCCCAAAGTGGTGTCTGAGAGGCATATCCAGTCCAGGGGTTGCACTATTCCCCTCTTGGTTTAGCAGAAGTGAATGTGGCCCCTGGGCTCTCAAATATTGCCCACCCTTGGAGGAAAGTGTTCCCAATACATACTGGCCAGAATCATACTGGTTAGTCCCAAACAGAATAGACCCATTTAATCAATTGTTGCATGGTGAATCACCCCATAAGTAAATCTCATTAATGAGTTGTCAGTAACAACATAATTGTCACTGTCAGTATCATCTCCATTTAACTATCTTCTGTTTTTATTATCTACAAGCTAGCATCACCGCCATCACATATTCTATCCCTCTATCTATTCATCAGTCCCTCCCTGAAATTCTGGTTAAGTGTTTATGCCTCTGCTAGAGTGAGCTATAGCCCATTTTGCTCCGATAAATGTTTTGTTAGTTTTTAATGTGGCCTAGGAATTTCTCTTTTTCTGGCTCCACAGTTGTCAGCTGCTGTGCAGAGATTTCAGAAGCTGCATGTGATCAGCAGATGGCAGTCTAGCTTTGCTAAACCTTAGGCTTCCTGTATGTCAGTCAAAGATTCCAAACCACTCTACAACCCATAAAGAGTGAGCATTTAAAATTCTTTCAATAAAGTGAAATAACAGTGCAGGGTTTTTTAGCATGTTTGCTAACATTACCGCATCTAGATAATCAGTTCTAGTGCATTTCAGACAAAAGCAACAAGTCCCAGCCTAACAGATTTATTTGACATACTTCTTGTTGAAATGGAGAAGCAATAACCTAGTTCTTTGTGAGCCCTTCAAAAGCACCTGTAGCCTAGACAAAATATAGCCCGTGAAAGCATTATTCAGACTGGGCAAATGAGGGATTTGCTTTGGCAATGATTTCATCCCCGATATAATACATTATTTTACATCTTGTTTTTACCTTTGTTCCAGTAGAGAATTGTGTGCATCTCCATAAATGAAGAGCTTCACTGGCTACTTTCAACATGTGAAGCTGTCCAGTGATAATGTAAACCCTTCTTCCCACAGATTGTAACTACATGGCAAATTGTCGGCATAATTATTAAATGCTCACTCCAAAACTAGTATTTTCCTTAAAAAAAAAAAAAAGGGCTAATTTGACTGGCAGTGATGAGCAAGCATTTGCACAATGTAGTTTAGAAACAGAAGTGTTTGGGCAGGAAAAAGAAGATTGGTTTCTACTTTGTTTTCATGCAAGGCTATCTATTTTAATGTATTTATGTGCTGAAGAACCTGTTCAGTTGTCATTGGGAAGTCACTGGGTGACTTTTCATCCTTCCATCTTTCATGGTGGCAGGGGATCTAGCCTCTGCCATTAGTAGACTTATCTGAAAAAGTTTTTTTTTTCTTTTAAGGACTGTACCACTTCCAGGTTGCTAGGATGAAGATTTGCATGCTATAAAATATGGAGAGGATTGGACTACACATCAGATTTCCCATTCCATATGCAGGCATACATCAGCTAACAAAGTATCTAAGAAAGAAGCCCCTGCAATGCAGCATTGGCATTGAGATAGTGGTGAGGGAGGGCTGAAGTAACACAAAACTTCCAGTCTTGGGTTGCAAAGCATGTCTGTAATAAAAATAAAATAAATCTGGAGCAGACAAAGAGTAGGATTTTACACCAGCCAATCTACCTGTAGCCATGTGTGCCTGCTTACAACAGTCAGAGTAAACAACAGCAGCCTTTGAAATTCCTTACTGAACATATACAAACAGCAAAACATGGAGAACAAGGGAGAGCCAGCTCCATCCAACATGTTTTAAAAATTATAGATATATAAGTTTGAACACCAAAATGGAAAATATTAGACATGTAGAGGTTTGTAAAAGAAAAATATGATCTCTGGATCTGCTTCTGAAGAAGGCTTGAAGTCATAGAATCATAAAGTTGGAAGAGACCACAATGGCCATCGAGTCCAACCCCCTGCCATGCAGGAACACACACTTAAAGCACGCCCAGCAAATGCCCACCCAACTTCTTTTTAAAAACTTCCAAAGAAGGTGACTCCATCACACTTCAAAGCAGCATATTCCATTGTCAAACAGCTCTTACCATCAGGAAGTTCTTCCCAATGTTTAAGTGAAATCTCTTTTCCTTTAGTTTGAATCCATTGTTCCACGTCCTAGTCTCTGGAGCAGCAGAAAACAAGCTTGCTCCATCTTCAACATGACATCCCTTCAAATATTTAGGCTCCCCCTTTACACTGTATAACAAACTCCAGGAGAACAAAGGGATCCTGCCACTTCTACCCAATTTAACCAGGTCATCACTGTTGGTTAGGATTGGGTCCAAGGGAAGTGAGGAATTTGGTGGAACTGATATTCTTGGCAGAATTTGACTTCCAATAAATATCAGAATAATTGAAATCTCTGATTACTACTATCTCTCTTTTTTCTGAATGTGTGGTCACTAATTTAGGAAGGCCTCATCAAAGTCCTCAGTCTTGTTTGGGGGTCTGTAATAGACCCCTAAAATGACATTCCTGTTTTTCCTCTCCCCTTCAAATTTTACGTAGATGCTCACAACCTGGTTTCCTTGACATATAATGCTATTTCTCTTCCCTTCCTGTTTGGTCTATTTCTTTGAAATAGGTTGTACTCCTCTATTACTACATTCCAGTCATGAAACTCATCCTACCAGGTTTCAGTGATGCCTATTATATCTGCTTTGCTGTGTTAAGAGTTCAAGTTCAGCTTGCTTATTTCCCATGCTGTGTGCATTAGTGCAGAGATATCTGAGACTATGGGTTGTTCCCCCAGCTGCTTATTTAAGGTTTTAATCCTCCTATGGTCAGGCTCTAGTACTATTAGCTCAGTTCCCTTAATAACATGTGGATTATCTCTAGCAATTGATGACTCTTGCCCTCAAGAATACTGTCACCCTCCCCTACATAACTCAGTTTAAAGCCCTCCTCATCAGGTTTGTGAGCCTCTTAGCAAACACATTCCTGCCAATTGCTTCAAGGTGCAATCCATCACTTCCCAGTAGACCATCTTCATGATGGCGGCACCATATTCAGAGCCAGTTGTTCACCTCCACTATTGTATGCCAAGTGTTTCTGTGTTCTCACGCAAGGCTTATTTGACTTATTTCATTTCATCACATGTGTATGTCTTTAGTTCTGAATAAAAAGTTTGATAAAACATGTTCAAGCTGCTATTCTTTTTTTGTGGTGCAGGAACCTACCCCTATTCTTCTCATGTTATTTCTGCCACTAGTACTAAAGTTTCTGTTACAGAAATCATGCCCAGGAATATATTTACTTTCCTTAACTGAGGTGGACCTATAGGTAGCATCTTGCTTAAAACCGGTATAAACTTTTCTCCCAGTCTAGTATGAACTGAGAGGCATTTCTTTCATAAGAATGTTCTAACATAACAAATTAGATCTGCAACCTGTGCTGGTATGGTTGTGGGAAAGCATCATCATTTATATCTTCTGATGGTATAATCTACATCCAAGCATATGATGAACTGAATGATCCCAACCTTTAATGTTACATATAGGTTTGTTTGATGTTAGCTTGTAATTTTGGACAGTTTTATCATAGTTAATGCTGTAATCCTTCACACTCTTATTTGAATTCAGTGGAACTTACTTCTCAACAGATACGCATTGCACAGCATGTTACTGAAAATGTTCTTTTGGGGTTTGAACATCTTTTGGCAGTAAATTCCATGGTAATAGCACAAGTTGTTCTGAATATCTTATTTTGGTGTTTGCAACATGCCCTATTTACATTGATTCCAGTAGAATGGAAAGGTCTGGTGTGTAGTTGTGTGTATGGACTACACATAACCTACAGTATTGACCATACTGGCTTAGAATTTTGTGGATACTCTGGGAACTCACAAAGCAATTGCCTTTTATAATGTTCTAAGATCTCTCTCCCTCTCCCTCTCCCTCTCCCTCTCTCCTACTTGCTTGATAAGACTATGGGGAGGGGAAGGAAGGAGTTCTGATTCTTCTCTCCTCCTCCGTTCCATCACCTACACAAAGAGAGCAGCTCCTTGTTAAGAAAGAGTTTCCTACTCCAATAAGGTTGTGCACTTTAAGGGATGCAGGATTTGCTGCTGCATTTCAAAGGAAAGAGAACAGAACAGCAATATTATAGATAAGTACAATGAAAGCAGGAGAGGCCACGGCTGCATCTTTGGAAATTAACAAAGGTTGTGATTAATTCTAGCAACTGGGGCCCTAGGAATTATCAAGAGAGGCACAACAAAGATATAGTAAGTGGATTACCTGAAAAGGCTCCCCCGCTTCATTCTCTTGTTTATTTAAATTAGACATTTTAAGGCAGCATCTTAAAAGTGACATCGTGCCTTAGAGAAAGAGAAAACATGTATCTTTCAAACTAGAACAGTAGATTGTATGCTACAGGTAGAACAAGGGCTATCCAGAGCCTTTTTGCAAAGACTTTGAACATTGACCTTTCTTTTTGTGCAAAACAGAAAAGAATTATTCACTACAGCATCCCACTTAGTCAGATATTTCTCAAGCTATTTACAGGATAACAGCTGGAATGAGCTTTATAACATTTTTAAAATCACTTACACTCTTGTTATTTCAGTCACCTGGAATAAGCAATAAAATACTGTATGGGCATACCACCATGGATACTGCTTCTATATGAATTTTAGTTGAGAGCTTGGTAAACAATGTATGCTACATCAACGCTTAATTTTTGTTCAGTGGAGATTTCTAATTTAATATGGCTGAAGGTCTTGAATCATGAAAACCAAAATATACCAGTTTTCATTTGTGAAGAAATATCAGTACTGCAATATAAATTTACAAAAGTCACACAAGCACCTGCATGTGAGATTCTCAGAATATGTCTCTCCTCTCTTGCTGCCTCTCTTGCTGTTTTCTAAGTTTTAATCAACATTGTTTTCAGCAGACTGGGGAAACAATTTAGGGTGGGGTACGTCATGCAAAAAGGAAGTAGTATGATTTGTGTCTGGCAATATTGTTTTCTTCTTTTTGCACAGTGATTAGTAACGATATGATGATGATGATGATGATGATGATGATGATGATGATGATGATATGATGGCCGGTCATAACTAGTAACTAGTAGTTATGGGAAGGATAGGACTAAAAATAACAGTAGCTGTTAAAAAGTGAACTTTGTATGGGAAAGAGCAAATCATTTTGCAAAGCAGAAAAACATTAAAGTTCCTCTTGAAGAGCAAGCACACTGATTTTCACAGACCTGACCTTCTGTTCTTTTTATAACAAAACAGTACTGACGGCTCAAAGTTGTTTTGAGTTATCTAAAGCTATTTGCTCTGCAGAGAACATTTCTCTGGCATGCACCTTCACTCAGCTTATAGTATTCTATGTTCCGGGTTGCTATGGAGTAATCTGTTGAACTGATGGTCTGGTGAATGGCCCCACTTTTGAGGAGGGGGGCGGTTAGGCAGACTGACTTTTCTTCCAACTGTGATTCTGAGCATATAGCAACATACGAAGCTGCTTCATGTTGACTGCATCACCCTCCTCATCCATCCAACCTAGTGTTTTCTACACAGGCTGCCAGAAGATCTTCTGGATCTCAGGTAGAGGTATTTCTAAGTCCTGCTGTCTGAGCTCTTTTTTAACTGAATGTTTCAGGAACTGAACATGGGATCTTATACTGTACATGTTGGAAAAATTAACAGCAGCGATGCTGCAACAAGCAACCCTGGAGGTATTATAGATATATAGCTAGGTGGGTTTTAGTATGTGGTCCTCTCTTGATCTTTTAAAGTAACCACTTGTTTGATATGTAGATTCCTCCTCACACCCCTTCTTTTCTTCAACAAAGTCAGTCAGTCTATGTTCTCGCTTTGTTCAAGACTAGGCATCTTCATGAGATCCCATTTATTTTAGAACCATTAACTTGTCCTCTCCATCATTGATTCTGCTAATCGTGGGTGTAGCCACATGGCACAGTTATAACTGTTTGATTCCAATTTACCTGCCATGGCCTCATCCTATAGAATCCTAAAAATTGTAGTTTGGTAAGATATTTGAGACTCTCCTTTGAAGAACTTTAGTGACTATCCAGAGAGAATTTTAAATCCTTTACCAAACTGCATATCCCAGGCAAAAGTGGGATTAGAATGCTATAATTATGTAATGTGGTTATGTCTCTGGTTTCATCCCTTAGAATCTCCCTGCACTAGAAAGGCAAAGCAGATTCAGTTGGCATCTCAAAGCACCAGCTGAGTGTAGATCTAGGTTTGCTCCTCCCTCACCATCCCCTCGCAGGATAAGAGAAGCATAAAGTACTTGAGCCATAGTCTCAAAACTGCTAATAAGCCCCTTCCTATAGGAGGGCAGTTTCAGGGAGAAAAGTCATTCTGTAGGCCTGGCATAGCAGGCAAAATCTGGCCTGCAGAGCAAGGCATAGTAAGCAAAATTTTATCTCTCTTATCTCTTAAGACTTACTAGTCCCCTTAATAATTTAGGAATGCCTCCTTGCCAGCTGAACTTCTAGAACAAAGGCATCATGATCAGTGGGTATGAAGAACAAATTCCTCAGCCAGCAGATGCTCTTGGAATTCATACAAAAGTGCCAGTTCTGAGTAGGTGGCACTAGCAGAGGTGATGGTTAATTTCTAAAAATACTCCATCTGATTTCTGTGGACCAAGTGTTCACATCTTAGCCTGAATCCTGTTGTTAGTCTCATGTAGAGAAGATCCATTGAATCAATGAGATTTACCTATGTGTTGATCATCATTCAACAGTTAATTCAGTGGGTTAATTCTAGTTGAGACTAACCAATAGGATTCCAGGCTTTGCTTACTTAAAATCCCTCCATCCCCTTTTACCTTTCTGAGTATGAACGTCTCCCAAGTAGTTCCGAAGTGGCTATGGGCTAAATCCTTTTCCTACATGATGCCATTTGCCTTCTAAACTCCCCTTCCCATGCCCAAACAGCTCCCTGCTATCTCTTCCCACCAAATTATAGATATTCCTGCCCAAGTTTCCTTCTTCATGCACCACTGAGTGAACATTAGCTCCACAGGCCACTCTGCCATTCCACCCTCTTCCCAACAAGTATGACCTTACAGAAAATTCTACTCACATAATTAGGAGGGGAACAAAAACATGAAACTACCAATATCATACCAACATTATATAAATCCATGGTGTGACCAGCCGCCTCTGTATACAATGCTGGTCACTGCTCCTAAAAGAAGTATATTGTAGAGATGGAAAAGGTTTTTTAAAAAGGGACTGAAGCAACTTCCCTGTGAGGAAAAGTTGCAATGTTTGCGGCTGTTCACCTTTTTTAAAAAAGGCAGGTAAGGGAGATGTGACTGAAGAACACTTAAAATTATGCATGGTATGGAGAAAGTAGATAGAGTATAATACTAGAACTTGGGGCCATCCACTGAACCCAAGTTGTAGGAGGGCCAAGACAAATAAAAGGATTTTTTTTTCACATAACACAGAATTAAACTTTGGGAGTTATCATGATAATATATAGTTATGGTTGCCAACTTGAATATCTTTAAAAGGAGATAAATTTAAGGGTGATAGGACAGTCAGTGGATAGCAGTGCAGATGGCAGTATGTCACCTCTGTCATCAGAGGCCATATGCCTCTGAGTATCAGTTATTGGAGACTATATGATGGAGGGGATAGCTGTACTCATACCCTGCTTGTAAGTTTCCATTGGCCAATTTATTGGCCACTGTGTAAACAGAACATTTGACTAAATAAGTCTTTGGTCTTATCAAACATGGATCTTTTTATGTAGTCTCATGTACTGCTAAGTTAAGGGAAGTTGCTGGTGCCAAGGTATGCGCTATCAACAACTGTTGCTTTGTTAGTTTCTTTGCTTTACTAATGGGATTAGCTTGCTAGCCCTGACAAAGATTTAAATATTGCAGTGTATTGTGGGAAACCATAAAGCAGTGTTACTGAAAGTGATGGTCTCAAGAATGCTACCAGCCCCATAGCCATTGGCCATGTTACTGTGGTTTATAGTCCGAGCCCGAGGTCTACTAAATATAATTTAATATAAAAAGATTGGCTATTCAAAATGGTTCCCTCCATGTGCTTGCGAGGCCCCCGGGCAAGCACGCACATAGACACGGCCGAACAAGCTGAAAAATACAAGACAAATCCAGGCAGGCCAGTAATTTTCCAGCATGCAGCTTCAGGAGACCTCTAGGCAAGTACACTTTAAAACTAAATTAAGTATGCACCAAGCATACAAAAGATTCTCTGCCCCGAACCGTCAGCTCGACAAGATTAGCGCTTCTGACTACCCAACTGTCAAGCACTCCCCATTTGCATACTGTCTGCGCTATTCACAACTCCATCAAGATCCAATCATTCTAAGTGCTGACCTTTTGGAGGTTTTGTCTCCAACCCGAAACCCATTGTTCTCCCTGGGAATGGACTACCCTACAGGCATTTTTTCCCCTATAAGAACCCCTGATTTTGAGTACCTCCTTGGATCGCTCGGATCGCTCACGGTTGTCATCCTGCCTTGCCGCCGCTCCGTTTGACGAGCCTTCCCCTCAGCTTCCACATGCTGAGAATCTCCGGTTCAGACTTACTGAATTTCTTCTGGCTACCCGGGCTACAAAATCAGGTGTAGTATTTCCCCTAAAAACTCCTTCTTGAAGTCCCCTATCGACTTTCCTCTCTTTACTTTCTTAGGTCTGTGTGAGTGAGTATGTAAGTGCGCAGTGACTGTCTTTTAAATACAGAAAACAATCATAATTTGCTTTTGCTTGGTTTTTGACTCGGCCTGACCCCATAAACATTGGGTTTAAAGATTTTGCTATGTTACTCTGCCTCTCGTCATACTACAGCTTGTCCTCTGGCTAATTCCCATTCCCCATTATTTGGAGCACATTGAGGTGTCCCCCAAGAGACCCCAGAAATCAGGGTAACAGCTAACAGTCTCTGGAGAGTTTCCAGGACAAAAGGAATCATAGCTGATGGGTACAAATATGGTGCTGATCCCTGCCACGTTCGGGAAAGAGAAATAATTGCTGGTCCCTGACATCAGATAACCTAAGAAACACTACCATAAAGGATGCTGAACCTTATGTTTAAAAGCACTTTCAGAAATATTAATAGAAGAAAGCCAGCAGGTGGCAGCAACACACAGCATGGTTATAGAGAAATTGGTAACTTCAGGGGATTTACCTGACAAATTCGCAAACTATTTTTCTCATTGTTTTGTTTACTTATTTGATTTGTAGTTCACCTTTCTTCTGTGAATGGAACTCATGATAGCTTGCATCCTGCTTTTTTGTAACTAGCTTGAGTGAAAAGGCCTGAATTGGAATGAAAAACATGCAAAAGATATAGCATTTTTTGAAAACATCACTGAAGGCTATTGCAATGCAGAGAGGGCCCTTCTAAGCACCTAATTGTTACAGATATTACACTGAAAAGCAGAGATGTTTTCCCTTACTGGTGGAGCCACTTTTTACAAGAATTCCTCAAAAATATCATCTATTTATTTATTTATTGGCTATATACCCCACCTTTCTCATGGGATGTTATCTAGGGTGGCTTCCAAAAGTTTAAAACACAAATAAATTAAAATCTCATTTTACACAAGTTAAAAAGAATTAAATAGTGATATATTAAAAGTCATGATTAAAACAGTTAAAAGCACATTTAAAACATAATTACAAATAACAGATAAAAATAAAATAAAATAGAGAATATCACTTCATACACACTACCACTATATTATTTATAACTCAAAGGCCTGCTGAAATAAAAAGGTCTCTGACCATCTGAGACAGCTCTGCTGGATGACCTTGTGTGGATGCCATCGTGGCACTGAAGAAGGATTTTTTTTTCCTGCCACTACCACCATGGTCTAGGCTTTCCAATAAGCTCTAGCCCATGTTTGGTCAGACTCACTTTGAGGCCCTTTTCACACATGGAGGGAGAAACAGGGTAAAACGCGCAGAAACTGAGCTTACCAGAAACTGGGTAAGTCCATCGCCACACGGAGAAGCGCGAGTTCGCTGCTCCACACTCCTCGGCGTCCTGCGGTGTCCAAAATGACGGCTTACGGCTGGCGGAGGCTCTCCACCAACTGGAGAAGCTCACCAGCCGGAAGCCTCTTGCGTGTGCCTGCAAATCTACACCGGGGCGCTGCGACAGGGCTGCACGATCATGCTTTTTAAAAACCTCTTTGAAAGAGCTTTTAAAAAGCTGCGGCACCACCACTTCCGGTCACTCCTGCGCAGATTGGGGTGTGGAACTACGCTAAAGTAGTCTGCCCCAATCCACTCCACGGTATAGACGACCTCCATCAGAGGTTGCTCTACACCGTTTTATTACCCCCGTGTGGAAAGGGCCTGAGTCTTTCACTGCCTTCATTCTATTCTCTATCCTGCTTCTTTCATCACTGCCAGCTCCCTAGTAACCAAGGTGTTTGCTTGGCTCCACTCCATGGGATGGGACACTTAGGAGCAACCGTGTCTACTATCTTGGCCATTTCCCTCTTCCAGATATCAGCCAAAGTTTCAACAGGATCAGCTAAAGAAGCAACAGGTAATTCCTGAAGAGCCATCAGGAATCTATCTGGATCCATAAGCCTCTTGGGGTGGACCATCTCAATAGCTAGCTCTCCCACTCCTCTGAAGAGCTTTTGAATTCCAGTAAGCCTAAACCCCACCAGGTAGTGATCTGTCCATGACAATGAAACTAAAGTTCCTCCCCACCCAGATCACCATCATACAATCCTGCACAGAAAACTGGGACCAAAGTGCAGCCTGGATAGCACTCGATAGCAACTACCCATGGTTGTCATAGAGGACATGAAGCCTTAAGCTACTCTTGAGAGAGCGGTCTCCCTACAGATGTTCCAATCCCCCAGCACAACTATCCAAAGGGACTCCAACACCACTTCTGAGACCAACTCAGCCAGCTCAGAAAGGAAGATGGTTGAGCAACAGTTTGGGCGGTACACCAACAGAATCCTTATTCTGTCCCACCCACCCACCTTTAAGTACACACATTCATACCCAGCAGACAGTGGGACTGGACACCTGGTGTGGGAGATGGAAGCCCTGTGGACCACTGCAATTCCCCCTCCCTACCCCTAATCCTGATCTGCTGCACCATGGAGAACCCAGATGGACAAAACTGGGAGAAGGGTTTTTTGTTTTTTTAAACAGTCTCATCCTGCCATCTCTCTGTAATACACGTCAGGTCAGCATACTCATCCAAAATCAGGTCTTGGATCAGTGGTGTTTTTCCAATTCCCAACTTCACATTAAGAAGCAGCATTTTCAGTCCTGGAGACTTGTTGAAAATACTATCCAAACTTGGACATGGAGGGGCAACCAACACTATAAAATAATATCTGACAAACTGCCACAACAAGCTAATCCTTACCTGAACAGCCAAGTCTAGGCTTTTACAACCTAGTGTTTCACAGATTTGATGGACCTGTCACTCCCATCTTCCTAGAAATGGCAAATCTCAGGGCCTGACCCCCCAAGTCTCCCATTTTCATGGGCCATCTCCAGGCAGGAGACAAGGATGCAAACTTCCCAGTTTTGGTAGCTCCAGGCAAGATGAAAGGACTTTGTGCACATCACCAGCTCACCTAGTAGTCCAGCAGTTTGCCAGAATTTGCAAGGCTTAATTGTTCTGTTGCTCCAACTTGCAAAGATTCTCAGGGGTATTTACTTAGCTCCCTCCTTCCCTCCCAGCCATGGTGGTGCCATGACTCACCATCTCCTCTGTTCTGAATCCCCTTCTGGATGGAAGCAAGTATATTGGATTAAATGTTTTTTACTCCACCTGCCTAAGTAGATGAGAAGGAAGTGTCCCTTTGATTCGAGAACAGCCCCTTTAGCTAAGATTTCTTTCCTAATTTCCAAATAGCAAAACATGGCTCTTTCTCTCTCTCCCTCCCCCCATCCTCCCTTGTCTGTGCTTGAATGAGAATTTGTGAGGAACTGTGGTTCGTACTCAATATACAATATACTTGTATAACTTTAATCACATCACCAGAGGGTGTCCCTAGGTCTCAACTTTTGGCCTGGAAACCTCCAGGTCTGGGACAATCTTGAACTTGCAGCCTACATCTACTGCATCGTTGTACAGTCAGCCCTCCACATTCACTGAGGTGGGGGTGCAGCACCCTCATGAAAAGTGGAAAAGTCAGAAATATCAAAATGTGTGGGTGTGTCTGTGGGAAAGGGGCAAAGACATGGTGGGAAGAACAGGCTATCATAGTCCAAACCAGGTCAGAGAAAGCAGAGGGAAAGGGGGTAAGTTGGCATGGTGGCCCTATACTTCCCTTCTCTCACCCATTTCCTTCCTGGGTTGTGGGGAGGGGAGCATCAGAAGAGGGTTTGTGGTGCTGAGAAACTGAGCTGTGATCCATCCTTAGCTGACCAGGCAGTGGCTAGTGGAGGAGGAGGAGGACCACCAGATATGGGCTTTCAAATGGCTGTGCAGCCTGATCGAAGCTGCTGAGAGGGAAGGTTCCTCTGGAAAGGAAGTGCCTGAGATGGAGGAGATAGGAGTTGGAGAAATGCACAAATAATCAAACCTATGAAAGTCAAACCCGCAAGTGTGAAGGGCTGACTGTATTGGTCAGGGAACCATGGTCCAAAAATAAGTATTTGCTTCTGGAAGGCTGATCTAACTGTCCAGCTGAAGAATTCTATGCCCTTCCTCACCAAGAGCTCCTCCGTACAGGTCAGCTCATTCAATCAATCAATACTTTTCTTTCTTTCTTTCTTTCTTTCTTTCTTTCTTTCTTTCTTTCTTTCTTTCATCTGACATCTAAAGGGTTTAAAAAGCTATTAAAAAGCTTTATTGAGCCTGAAAAAAAAGTCCCACAGACTTTAACAAAACCTTGTGAAATATTCTAGGAACACCCATAGTAGCTTGGAAACTGTACAGTGATCTGAGAAAGGTTTCAGTGAGAAATTCTTTTTTAAAACAATGCAGCCAAATGTTCAGACATAAAGAGGAAATTTATCTTGGACAAAGAAGAAAAAATAACAAGGGAAGATAAAAATCTTAAGACACGGAATCCAAATAAAATTGATAAAGTCAACCTAACATAACCAATTGCAAATTCTCTTCTTGAAAAGAATCTTGAGTTTCAAAACATATGCAGAATTTGTTATAAAAAACCAGATCTGAGAGAAAATATCTTGGCATTCTGATCATACAGTAATACAAGGACTCAGACTGAAATCAAAGTTACATATTCATGGAAATCTTGAGGTCAATGAATGCCAGCGGCATGCTAGAGGCTGACTGATGTTTTGTCCAGTTGAGTGATAAGGCCCAGTTCTCAAACCAATGATCTAGCCAGGCTGGATCTACTTTTTTATTACTTTAAATACACATCTCAACACTCAGCCAGTTCTAGCTGGACAAAGCACTGAATGAAAAGAAAGAGAGAGAGATTTGGCCTGTTCAGATTGCCCAGTAGGGTTGCTGGAACAGCAATCTTCTATGAGGCACTGTTGAGTTATAGTGGAGCACAGAGTTTTATCACAATCATTCAGAGCAACTAGTGCTGCTCAAAGGGATCTGAAAGCCAAACATTTTTTCCTGCTTTCTGCTGAAGACCTTCCCACTGGAGATGGTCCTAGGACTTCATAGATGAAAAGCCAAAGCATATGTTTTTCCACTGTGTATAGCTAAAGAAGAATAGAGTTTTGAAGTAGAGCCTTTTAAAACGCAGTCCTCATCGCCGTAGCTGATTCTTCTTTAGTGGAGAAAAATAGCAAGCATACACTGCAGACGAAGCCTAGATAGTTAGTTGTGTTGTTTGGTTTGGTTTTTATATAAATCCAATTGTATGTTACACATAATATACAAAGCACACACACACACACGCACGCACACAGACAAATACAAAACAGAATCCTGAAACGGAAGTAACATAGGGAAATTTTCCAGCACGAAGAATGTTCCAATTGTTCTTCCTGCTACTGAAATGATACCCAAATCACTAAGGCACATAACATAAAATGACTCCATGCAAAAAAAGCCATTGTGCTTTATGTCACCTCATTCAAGGTTAGAAAGAGAGAGAGAAAGAGAAAGCACACTATGTTGAAAATACAAGGAAAACAAACAAAGCACTATTGTTTGAGAAGTACAGTTCAGAATTATGTTTTTTTACCAATTCCAATCTATTTCCAATCTGTCCGGTTCCCATTTCCAACCAACTTCTGGTTATCAACTCAAGTCCCACTGAATTCAGTTTTAGTTGCAATTAGCAATTGAATGTGAGCTGAAGTCTGCAATCCTATGCATACTAACCTCAACCCAGATTTAGGCCTACATCTGATTGTTAGTTTGGGACAGAGTCAGCTCATTGAATCAATGAAACTTAAGTTTAGATTCACCAATTTCTTATAGATTCAGTGGATCTAAGTCTAACTGGTACTAATAATTGGTTTTAGGCCATTACTAGCCATCATCCACATGATTCCAAGGTTGTATAGAAAAGTAAGAACAAACCTATGGACAGAGGTTTAATAGTATATAAATAACATGTAAGCATATATGACGAACCTGATGGGAGGGGGTCTTGACAACAGAGCCTCCTTGGCAACTGAGAGTGTTTAAACCAATTGGCTGGTGAAATGGAACCTTGGGTAGCCCAGGGGAGGGGCTGGTGGAAAGAGGATAATAACGGATTTTAACTGTCTGGTGTGTGTTTGAGGAAGAGTGTGATTTGTGGTGTGTTTGGGAGAGGTTGGAGATTTGAAGAGCTCTGTGGGAGAGAGAACTGAGAAATTGGGTGTACAAGAGATAGTGAATGAATTGGAAGAGAGAGAGAAAGAAGAATGGTGTGCTGTTTATAAACATTTAGATACAAGACACATTTAAAGCAACAGTGTTACAATAAATGTTTGAAGTTCTGTGTTCCTTAAAACAGTGTCACAGAGTCTTATTTGAATCTTGAGATATACATGCTACCAATAATAACCTCTTGACCTTAGTGCTAACAGTACCACATTCTTGAAAAATATAGATCATTGCTGATCCTTACATCTGGGAGAAGGGCACATTTAGAGAAGGCAGTAAAGGGGGAAAGTCCTGAAAGGAAAAAGCCAAGGGGGGACAAGAGTGAAGAAGGGACTGCGGTCTCAGAGAGGGAGAACTGAGGCAGACCCATTTGTCCTGGCCCTGGCTTGATTCAGAGATCTCCCTGGCTGTTCAGTTCTGATCACAAAGAGGTGTCAGGCTGGGCAGGCCTTGAGTGCAAGGCTCGGGTGTGCCTTTCGCACCCGGCACTGACGGGCAGTGGTTTTCTGTGCATGCGCATTAAAGCATAACAGAATGCAACATAGCAATTAAACAGATTTGTTTTTAAAAACCCAATAACAAACCAGAAAAAATACAGCTGCCAAAAGAGAGAAGGCGAAAGAGATGCCATTTTGCCATCTCTGATTACATGCCTTAAAAACACAGCAATATTTTTAAAGGGAAACACATACAATATTTTTGTAGGTAGAAGCCATTGTCAGGTAAGGCAAAGGCACGCAGCCTGCAATATGTTGTGTAGAGCTGTTTAAGCCATTTTTAAAAGATTATAGCCTCCTCTGTGCAGTGTAGACATCCATACAACAAATGTGTACATTGAGTCTACAAAGTTGCTTATGCTTATACTGAATATCTTCAGTCATTCTGGCAGATTTACAGTACTTTGGTTTTGATGGATTTGATGCATCAACATATAACTCCTGCAGGTCAGATTCAAGAGTCATTACTGAAAATGAAAACAACGGATTTGCTAAGGAGAAGGAAACTTGCCTTCCTTTCTTTCTTTTCTCTAAGTAACTCACAAAGAATCAAAGAGGAGGCATATATTAAACAGTATTTTTTTTACAGCCAAGCTCCAAAGGACCTGAACACAAAATTGGTATTTAATGGAAACGATGGCAAACTCCTTCACTCAGGCTGCATGAAGGGGGCACTGCTATAATTTTAATAAAGCTGTCAGATTAGGTGACTGAGTGGTTACAGCATGATATTAATACAGCTTCTTAACTGACAATTAGTTAACTGGCTCCTACAAAGAAACCAGCTTATAGGATTTCCCTAATGAATATCATGCTTTGTTTCTGGGCAAAACATATGCTTTGGATATATAATTAGTAAAAGAGTCCCCCATCAAGGGAGCATGTGCAGCAGAATAAAAGAGCTTATTATTATACCTGTGAGGGGTCAAAGTCTATCGGCCTGTAGCTTATGGTATTATGGCAGATTACAAAATCATTCTATTATGTTAGTCAATCTGTTTCCAAGCATCAACTAGCAGGAAGCCGTGCACTAGAAACTAACACATAAGGCTCCCTTTGACTTTTCCCTCCCCCAAAAGTCTTGTGATAGGTCAGCTGTTGGTGGCATCATCATCATCCCCTGTCAGGTCACATGTCAGAACCTTCCAGTGTGCAGCTGATAGCTTTGATATTGAGAGCCATCGTTGCCAAATAATCAGCAAGCGCTCCTGGTTTCAGAAGAGACTTTTCCAACGTGGAGACCAGTTTGAAACCCATGGAGAGCTATCATTAGCGCTAATGAAGAAGGAAGAGAGCAAAGCTGAACATTCATGCTCCATCTGACTATTCTCATAAAAAAAATTGCTGAAGAGAGGGCTGGGGAGCCACAAACCAACAGCTGCCATAAGCAGTTTTGGAGGAATCATTGGGTGACACAGAGAGAAAGAGAATGTGTGTGTGTCTTTTTTGAATAAATGAGCATAAAAATATCTACCTGTTGAGTGATCAATCAGCATCCAGTCTTTTCACATTCAACATCCAACTGAAACATGGAAGACATTTTACTATTCTGTTTTTTTGTGTGTGTGCCAGGTTGTGTGCAGGTTCATCCCCTTCAAAACACATATATTGAAAGAAACAATAGTGGTGCCACTCTTTAGTGTTGGGTGGGTCTTGCCACCTTATGCTGCAGTTCAGCCTGATTTTAGGGCATGACCTGCCAGTGTGGTCTAAATTAGCTGATGTTTGTGGAAGGTATTGCCTAAACACTTACTGAGAAAGAGATAAAGCCTTTGTCTAGTTCCACTTTGTCATACAGAAACTCTGAACTTCTGGCTATATTTTTTTTAAAAAAATGTATTCAGCTTCTTTGCTGTCTGAACATTTTCTGCTTTTAGGTGTTGTGTTTGGAGTGTATTTTTTTCCTAAAACCTTGTTATAATAGAACATATGTGATAAAATGCATGGACTAGTAAAGTTTACAGCTTTTTAAAAACCCATCTGGGTTTCACTGATGTTTATATAAGTTTCTTTGGCAGTCTTTGTACTGTATTGTATGAATTCAAAATAGTGTTATGCATGCCCCACTTCTCTACATATTCTGGGGGTGTAGACCTTTCCCAGGTTTGGTTTCCTTTAGAAGGATCTTCTTAGAGGCTTGATGGTGCTTCATAATCTTTATTTTCAAATATACAGGTTTAACACAGGTGGAAGTGTAAATATCCCAACAGAAAGCTGAATCCTGGTATAACATTGTTGCCTAAAATGTGTGCATTGTATAGAAAGGATACAAGCTGTGCTTATGTTACATCTGCTGGTACAACTGGTATGGAAAACGCAGGTTTGGGAAGGAAAATCAGTTTTCTCAGGCCACACATTAAAAACAAAAGAGAAAGTACACTTTCATACTTTTACCTTGGAAGCAGGGGGAAAAGATGATTTCCTCAGTCAGTGGTATAGTAGAACCAAAGCTCACTGGGTCAGAGTCCTGGGAAGCCTGATTAGCAGGGATGCAGATGTCATCTATCACTGCCCACCTCCCCAGCTTTCCTGTATCCTCTGAACTTAGCTGTCATTGTCACAGAAGTTGGAGGGGCAATTAATTTTCCAAGCAAAAATATATTGTTGTGAAATATCCCTGCTGTAGTGTGAAATATCTTAGGGTGGTTTTGGCATGAATTAAGACCCAGTAACTTTACAAAAGATCTCTTCCTTCAAGAATTGGTGGGCTGATATGGGGCAACAGCCGATTGCATTTTTAGACTGTCCCTCGAGATGTGGCTGTAGGGGCTCATCACCTCACTGCCATTAGTATGATTGCTATCATTCACACTCTGTTCCTAGAATCCACATGCAGAGTATGCAGACACCCTGCCCCTTCTAGAAGTGGACAATGGTAACTTCCAGATTATTTGTTCCTCTCCTCATAAATTCTCCTTCCTTTAAAAAGGACTAAGCTCCCATTTCTCTGCGTTGCTTTTATCCATTTGCTGTTCAGCACTGAACCTGTGCTGCATGTGCCTCTCCCCTCCATTTTGTTCGGAAAGCAGCAAGCCTTTGAAATGGCTGGGAAGAGCAGGGAATGGCAGCCATGGAAGCAGATAAAACAGAAGTGGGCAGCTGAGAAACTAGGGGGCTGCATTAGCCCACTAGGAAACCTTGGAGGGCCATATCTACCCAGTGCACCCCCCATTGGCAAAACTTAAGAAAAAAATTGTCCTTCAAAACTCCCTAGGGGATCTAGAGGTCATTTTGTCATATTTTGAGGGCCCTGGACCATTTTACGGCCAAGAGAGGCCTTTAAAAAAATGAAGTGATTGGGAGTCTCTTCCAGTCTACTTCCTGTATTTTAAGAGGCCTCTCTTGGCCATAAAATCTTTCAGAGGGCAAAAACATGGCAAAAATGCCCCCACACCCCCATAGGGCCTTTAGGGGCATTCTGGGGCAAGGAATTTATCCCTGCAGCCACAAAATATCCCTGGGGGCTGTAAGCAAGTGATTTTTATTCAGGCAGGACTTTGAATTTTAAATATGAAGCAGTAGTGTATGTATGTATGTAAATTACTGTATTTTTAAATCTTTCTATGTTTTAAATAACTTTTAAATGCTTCTAACTATTTTTAATCATGTTTTTAAATAATATTGTTATTTAATACTTTTAAACTTATGTTACTGGCCCTTTTCGCATGGCATTTTCCATGCGAAAGAGGGCCTGGAGCGCCATGCAATTGTGAGGAGCAATCTGCACGACACACTCACAATTGCGTGATGATCCAGGGGCCGGCAGGCACTGATCGCGCACCTTTTCATTTTCGGCTAGAAGCCGAAAATGGTGTGCAATCGCGCATTGCTCCCAGGCCCTGCATGCACTTACCTGGCGTGTGGAGCCTCCAGAGCCGTGCCAGTCACGCTTCCTGCCCCAGCGCAGCCTGGGAAGCTCCAGCGCTGCAGAAGCAAGAGGTGTGGCTTTCACGTGAGCAGGCAGCTCGTGTGGAGCCGAAGGACCTCGGACGCGAGAGCCTCTTGCCGGAGGCTGCTCACGTGATCCCCGCACCCAAGTGCCGGAAGAAGGTAAGGTGTGGAAAGGGCCACTGCTTTAGGCTGGATCTTTTCAAAATTATTGTAAACCATCTTGAATCCCATTTTGGGTGAAAAACAGGATGTAAATTCAGATAATCATCATCATCATCAGGCTGCATTTTTCCAATGGATGAGATAGCACCACACTTGCTGAATAGAAGAGCGCAAGAGAGGAGTGGAGAGGTCCAAATGGAATAAATGAAGAGCAAAATCAAAAGTGGTTTCTTCACATTTACTAAGCAACTACATCCTGGAAGAGAGATGAAAGAAGGAGGAGGGGGGCAGAGGTCTGAGGAATAATGTCTGAGGACGAGAGAGAGAACCAGAGGGAGTTGACCACCTATGAAACTTTCTTTTCCAACTCCGTGTTCTAAGCAGCTATTTTGTGTTTTGGCTGTTCTGTCACCAGTTCTTGAGCAAGTCACTTGTCTTTCAGCCTCACTACTTTCCTTTCTGTGAAACGAGTGTTCTTCTGACTGACCACACCCACTTCAGCAACCGTTTTGTAAATGAATGCAACCCTTCATGACTCTCATTTCCCACACCCACAACATCCAAGCATGCCCACCATTCTCCAAAATACTTGGAGATCATTTCAAGCTGATTCTGTAAAATGCGGTGTTGGCTAATTGTTGTACATGATGGCCACAGCTCAAAAGGGCCCAGACTGGGAATTTTCTATCTACTACCTTCTGTCTACTATCTGCTACACAAATGAGGCCAAAAAGGAAGACCTATTGTCTCAAGAATTAGAACCCTCTCTGTTGGGATATTTGGGTATATAGACTTAGGCCCTTTCCGCACGCGGTGAGGGAAACGCTCCCTGCTGCTACTCACTTTTTGGTGGGTCCGGGTGAGTCCGTTGGGACAAGGAGCAGTGCGAGCTCATCGCTCCACACTGCTCCAGCGTCCAAAATGGTGTCTTTCGGTTGGTGGAGGCTCTCCACCAACCGGAGAAGCTCGCCAGTCTAAAGCCCGCCCCCAGCAGATCTGCAGGCATGCACTAGTGCGTGCCTGCAAATCTGCACTGGAGCGTGGCGACGAAGCAACACAGGGTCGTGCACTCCATACTTTTTAAAAACCTCTTAAAAGAGGTTTTTAAAAAGCATGCTGCGCGACCAGTTCCGGTCGCTCTGGAGCGGACTGAGGTGCGGAACTACAAAAAGTAGTCCGCCCTAGCTACTCCACGGTGCAGAAGACCTCCGTTGGAGATCGCTCTGCACCGTTTTAATAGGCCGGTGCGGAAAGGGCCTTAGTTCTCAGGCCCTACGCCATCAACACTCCAAGCTATGTGAAGCATATGACTGATTTCCTGGGGAAAATAGAGTCCATCCACAGCCTTCCAGAGAACACCATCCTAGCTGCTACAGATGTGGAATCCCTAAATAATAACACCGCATACCAGAATGGACTACAAGCCATTAGGAATGCCATCCTGGGGGGAGGAGCCAACTACGATGGCAGAGAGAGGCTAAATATTCACTCCCGGAACAGATGATTATAAAATAATTCCAGAAGCCTTTTTCAAAACAAAGAAAGAATGTGAGTAATTAATTGAATAATGTGGGAAAGAATGTAAGATAAGATAGTGGATTGGTTTCGATTCTTCTCCAACTGGAGGGAAAATAAAAGACTCTGTTTAAACTGCAAATAACTGTTGAAACGGACCGAAAGCAAAATAGTTTTTTTTTCCCCCTTTGTGGTCCTTGAGATATATGCCGCCTAAAAAGGTCTATAAACACCCTGTTTGGAAGCGACCTACAGCAACAGATAAAACATATAATCGTCTAGTTAGAGATTTTGAAAATATAAACTTAAACTTTAACGGAGACGAAAAAGTCATTAAAATGGCGGCGAAGAAAGCTGCGAACGGAGCTAATGAAGAGATAAAAACTTTTATACACAAGCTTATTACAGAGTCTAATCAAGCTCTTGTTACTACAATAACATCTAATATAAGGGCAGAAATGGGGCAATTGCAGGAAAAAATCTCACAGGAGTTAAAAGCATTGGACCTTAAAGTGGATGATATAAAAAAAACCCAAGGGAATCAGCAGACCAGACTAGCAGAACATGATGGCAGGATTTCTTTGTTAGAGAGACAAATTATCCAGCTCCAAGACCAGAACAGAAGAAACAATGTGAGGATTCGTGGACTCGCAGAGCAGCCACAACAAAGTCAAAAATCCTTGAAAGAGGAAGTTTTAAAATGGCTAAAAAGCATTGTTCCTGAGATTTTATGGGAAGATCATGACATAGAGAGAATTCATCGTGTGTCAGCTGCAAAAAGAGGAATAATTCCCAGAGATATTATAATGAGAATTGCGAATTTCAACAAGAAAGATGATTTGATGAGAGCTGTTAGAAGAATCCAGGAATATTGAAGTATCGAGATAACACAGTGGAAATTTATAATGACTTATGCCGCAAACAATAAATTGGAGAAGGGAAATGAAACCCTGCATCATAGTTCTACAGAGAGTTGGGATAAGATACAGTTGGGGATATCCCATCTTTCTGAAATTCCAATATGCTGGCAAATACCACAGAATAAATTCTCTTGAACAAGGATTGCAACTCCTGAAAGAACTGAAACTGATCCAGCAAGAGGAAAAGGAAGAAGAAGGAGCAGCGGGAGGAGCAACTGAGGAAGGAGTAGTGGGAGGAGTAACTGAAGAAGGAGCAGCGGGAGGAGCAACAGGAGGAGCAAAGAAGAAGACTTCGGGAGATAAACGAAAGGATAGAGGCTGAGGAGGACTGGAAGAAACAATATGATATAACAGAAGAAGAAGAAAGAGAACTTCATAGAGTAGGAGAAGGGTAGATGACTACTGAGTAAAATATATTCTTATAGATTATAAATGCATAGAGATAGATTTATATATATATAAAGCAAGAGGGTAGAGAGAGGGAAGGGAGGGGGAAGAGAGGGAAAAAAATATGGGAAAGAAAATAAATCGGGAGAGGGTATTGGTCTCTATGCCGGGAGTTGGCATACCTTCACACACACACCCCCCAGGACCATGGCTGGTCGTTTCCAAGGCAGAAGCGCTTTGGAGGAAGAGGGGGGACAAATGTTTGTGTGGGGAGGGGAGGGGAGGGTGGGAAGGAGGAGGGGAGTGGGAGGGGGGAAGGGAAGGGGAAGGGGAGCACCATCACATTAAAGAGCCAATGGGGAGTGGGATTAGAAAATTCAAAATATGAAAAATGGAGAATAGATTGAGAATATCAACATTGAATGTGAAAGGTTTGGGGTCAATAATAAAGAGAAAAAGGATAGAATCGATATTAAAAAAGATAAGGCCGATATAATTTTTTTACAAGAAACACATGGGAAAAGAGATTAAAAAAATGAGCTTAGATTGAACTGGGTAGCTATTTATGAGGAAGCATTTGGTACATCCAAATCAAGAGGAGTTGCAATAATAATTTCCAAAAGATGCAATTTCATTGTAACAAGTGTGGAGTTAGACGAAAAAGGTAGATATGTAATTATACAAGGTGAAATAGATGGAGAAACATATGTCATAATGAATATTTACGCACCTAATGAGAAGCAAAAAGAGTTTTATGAAGAAATATTTAATAAGATCAAAAAAATGAAAGGAGATTATACAATAATCGCAGGTGATTTTAATATGGTGATGGATAGATGGAAAGATAAATCAGATCCATCAATTAGAGATAGATATAATAATATAACAATTTTGAATAAATTAGTGAGTAGAAATGAACTGATAGATGTTTGGAGGCTAATAAAGGGTGAAGAAAAGAAATATACGTATTATTCATCAGTTCATAAAAATTACTCAAGAATAGATTATATTTTTGTTTCAAAGAATATGATACCTAGATTAATAAATACAGAAATTGAAACAATAAAAGTGACAGATCATGCTCTGATGAACTTGGATATAACTATGAAAAGGAATTATAGAGAAGCAAAAAGGTGGAGACTGGATACTAAGTTATTTAATTATAAGGAGATAGTAAATAAAATAGAGAAGGAGTGGCAAGAAATTTGGGATATAAACAATAAGGAAGTAACACAAGATGTATTGTGGGATACAATGAAGGCAGTGGTAAGAGGATTATGCATTAAAGAATCAAGCAAATTAAAGAGACAATTAGGAGAAAAAAAATTAAAATTAGAAAAAGAAATAAAGGAACTAGAGAATGATTATATAATAGATAGAACTAAACAGAAATCAATAATATTACAAGCAAAAAGAGATGAATTAGAAAAGATAGAAATGGACGAAGTTCAGAAAAATCTAATATACTTGGAAAGGGAATATTTTGAATATAGTAATAAAAATTCTAAAATGCTGGCTAAATCAGTACAATCAAAAAAAACTAGAAATATGATTGGCGTAGTTAAAGATAAATTTGGTAAAGAAAAAAGGTTGATGAAAGAGAAATTAAAAATATTTGAGGAATTTTTTCGAGAATTGTATTCAGCAGAAGATAAATCTTTAGAGAACATAGAGGAGTATATTAATAAAAATTGGAAAGTAAGACTAACAGAACAAGATAAAGGATTGATGGAAGAAATGATATCAGAAGAGGAAATAGAAGAAGTAATAAATAATTTAAAAGGAGGAAAATCACCAGGATTGGATGGATTAGGTCCAGAATATTATAAAACATTTAAAAAAGGTTTAATTCCTAAACTAAAAGTGTTATATAATAGTATATTGAGGGGTGAAAAAATTCCATTATCATGGAAGCAGTCACTAATAATATTAATTTTAAAACCAAATAAGGATCCTATGGATCCAGGTTCTTATAGACCAATATCTTTAATAAATCAAGATGCAAAAATTTTGACAGCAATAATGGCGAAGAGGTTAAATAAATTTATTTATAAGTATATACATAAAGATCAATGTGGTTTTATTCAAGGAAGACAGATGGCAAATTTAATAGGGAAAACGATAAATAAAATAAATATAATGGACAGAGATAAACAAAAAGCTGGAATTTTAGCCCTAGATATATTTAAAGCCTTTGATTGTGTGGAATGGCCGGCATTAAAAACAATTTTAAATAAAATAGGATTAGGAGAGAGATTTAAAGGGTTAATAAATCAATTGTATTCACATAATACATCTGTAGTGATGGTAAATGATGGATTTACAGAACAGATTCAAATAACAAGAGGAACGAGACAAGGATGTCCATTATCTCCAGTTTTATTTGCAATAGCTATAGAAATGTTAGCGAATGTGATAAGAAATGATGAGAATTTGGAAGGAATTGGAGTTAAGGAAAAAAATAAAATAAGCTTATTTGCAGATGACACATTGTTGACAATTAAGGATCCAATTGAAAAGATAGATAGGATAGATAAACATTTAATAGAGTTTGGGGAGAAGACGGGATTAGAAATAAATTGGGCCAAATCAGAAATAATGTTATTTAATTATACTAAAGAAGAAGTACAAAAATTTATAAGTAGTAAAAGAGGATTACTTAAAATAAAAGAATCAATTAAATATTTAGGAATAGAGATTACAAAAAATTTACAAGAATTACAGGAAAAAAATTTCAAGAAATTAAGATTAGAAACAAAAAGGAAATTAGAGGACTACAAAAATATAAAGCTATCGTGGTTTGGTAGAATAGCAGTGGTAAAAATGAAAATTTTACCTAAAATTAACTTTTTGTTTAGAATGTTACCAATAAAAATATCAGAGGAAGAATTAAAGGAGTGGCAAAAGATATTAAATAATTTTTGTAATGGAAATAAAAAATCGAGGATTAACAGGAAATATTGGTATAAAAGTCAAAAAGAAGGTGGCCTGGGACTTCCAAATTTAAAATGGTATTATTATGCAAATCAATTGAGATATATCATAGAGGGGGTTTCAGGAAAGGGTGATTTAGATTGGTTAGAGATAGAAGATATGAATATTGAGACAAAATTAGAAAATATATTTTTTAGGAATTTTTCAAAGAAAGAAATGGAGAAGATAGAAAATCCTTTTATAAAAAATATAATAGAAATATGGAAAAAAAATAAAAGAAAATTATTACCGAATATATCAATATTAACTCCGATAGTGATGATGGAAAAATTTCCAATAAATTTAAGAGAAATAATAGAGAAAGAAATAAAAAAACAAAAAATTTATAGATTAAAAGATTGGATGAAAATAATGATAAATAAAGATAGAATGAAAGAGAGATTGCAGGAAACTAAAATATCCTGGTTAAATTATATACAATTAGAGCAATGGACAAAGAGTATGAAAAGATATGTTAAGGATTTTAAAGAATATACTAAATTTGAACAAATTATTATTCAAAGAGAAAATATGCAAGAAAATGAAATACTAAAAGGTATTACAAGTGAAATATATAAAATATTAGCAAAAGAACAAGAAGAGGATTTTCTTAGAAAAATGTGGGAGGAAGAGATAGTACAAAATATAGATATACAAGAATGGAGAAAAATTTGGAAACAACGTCATTTAAAAAAATTATCAATAAGAATAAAAGAGAATTATTATAAATTAGTGTGGAAATGGTACTTGACTCCAGTGAAATTAAATCAAATAGATGAGAAATATTCAAGATTATGTTGGAGAGGATGTCAAGAAATTGGTACATATATGCATATGTGGTGGAATTGCAATAAGATAATGGAGTTTTGGTAAAAGGTTTTTAAAGAGATAAAAGAGATTATAGGAGCAGATATACCAGTATGTCCAAATATTGCATTGTTGTCTATATATGATAAGGTTGAGTGTACTCAAGTAAAGAAAGAATTAATAACAAATTTGTTAACTGCAGCGAGATTAATAATAGCAAAAAAATGGAAAGCAAATGAAAAATTTCAAATAGAGGAATGGTATAACGAAGTGTGGAAAATTGCAATTAATGAGAAACTAACATGTAGAATTAGGTTTATGAAAGGTTTGGTTAAAGGGAATGATTTTGAAGAAATTTGGAAAATATTTTTGGATAAAGTTCTGAAAAGAGATAGTAATACTACCCTGTCAAAAGAAGAATGGCAATTTTGGAAAGTGGATTAAATAAAAAGTTGGCTCTGGGGGGTGGGTATTTTTTAGTTTTAGTTTTGTTTTTCTTTTATGTTGTATATTTTGTAATTCTTAGTAGGTGTGTGTGTCAAACTTGTGATTTATAGATTTAAATGGATAAGTGATGTTAATGTTTTTTTTAAAAAAAAAAAGTTAAAAGAATTAACAATAGAAATAGATTAAAGGGGATGTGAAAAATATTGAATTAAATGTGAAATTATAACAGTTGAACAGATTTATAAATTTAAGGGTAAAGGTGCAAAATAACAATGAAAGTTAGTATTGCTTAAGAGAAGAGAAAAAAAGAAAAAGAAAAAAAAATTTTTTTAATTCACTATTATGTATATCACATGGTGTTTAATTTTTTTTTCTTGTTTTGTATTTGTGATTCAGTTATATAAATAAAAAAAAAAAAAAAGGGAAAGCCATCCTGAATGAGGCTATAGCAGAACTAGCCAGCAAACTCTACCACTTTTGTACTTACTAATAATTACTTCATTTTGGGAGATATTATATATGTCCAAATCAGTGGCACTGGCATGGGCATCCACATAGTGCTGCATTATGCAAACATCTTCATGGCTGATTTGGAACAATGCATCCTCAGCATACATACCCCAAACCCTCTCTTCCTACCATTTCTTGATGACATTGTTGTAATTTGGGTACACGGAAAGCAATCACCTGAAAAGTTCAACAACTTCCACCCTACTGTCATCGTGAGCCTGGAACAATCCACACAGCAAATACATGTTCTTGACACCACTGTGCAACTGCATAATTGACTCTGTCAAAATCTACTGATCGTTCCACATACTTACTGGTACATGTCTCTAGTTTCCACCCAGAACACACTATCAAATCTGTTGTTTACAGCCAAACCCTCCACAACAGCCTCCTGCACTCAGACCCACAGGACAGAGACTCAAAACTCTTGGATTTACAACAGGCATTTCTCAAACTACAGTAGCCATCTAAGGAGAGGAAGAAACAAACCAACAAGGCAAGATGAATACCCAGGAACCATCTACCACAAAACAGACCAAAGCCACAAAATGACAAGCCCCCCCCCACCGCAAGCAGTCACTTGTAGTCCCCAGCTGAGACGTATATCTCTGAGCTACAACCAGTTCCAGAGAATAACAGAGTTCTCTGGGAGGCAGGCCTCTATTGGCCTCCAGACAGCCTCCTAATCTTAAACAACTACTCTCTTAAAAGAAGATAAATAACATGGATGGTAATAGAGGGACAAGACCCTGCCACAAACCAAGATGCCAACTCTCTCTCCACATCTACGCTGGAAACTTTATAGGAGCCAATAACACCATGCACAGCATCAAAGGTGTACTAATTGCTTTTCTTCTAATGTCATATGTGCTTTCCTGTGTCAGCAATGCCCTACACTGCACTCTACATTGGACCAAACAGGACAGTCTCAGTGCAAGAAGATTAATGGACACAAATCTGATTATAGAAATGGAAATATCCCAAAACCAATTGCAGATCATTTCAACCTTCCTGGACATACAGTAAAGGATTTATAGATTGTAATCATTGAACAAAGAAATTAGAAAGGAAGACTAGAAAGTGAAATAGCTGAATTGAATTCTATTCACAAATTCCAACCCATTAGCAGAGGGGTATACAAAGACCATAGCTTCTTGGTACATTACATATATTAATTAAAGAATCCTCATTATTGCACATATAACAAAAGGAATCTTCTCAGAGAGAGTTTTGAACCCAAGGAAATTGACTTTTGGTAAGAGATATATTGCTTTCACATGTCAACAGTAAATGACTACTGTAAAGATCTGAAAGATCACTATCACCACACCTAGTCCTTGGAACATTTAGGGTAAGGGACATGATTGACATCTTTCTGGATCCTACTGTTCTTTCCCACTCCCACAACTGTATAAATATGCCCTGTACTTGAAGCCTTAATATCACTCTGTACTGCATCTAAAGAAGTGGGTTTATCTCCACAAAAGCTCATTCTAAAATAAAAACCAGTTTGTCTTAATAGTGCTGCCATATTTCCTTTTTTGCTTCCCTCCCTTCCTCCTCTTTGTGTTGCAAGAAACTACATTGCTACTTCTTTTAAAACTGAATTTAAGGAAGATTTTCAAGAGAGATGATTTACAGGGAATTATGTGTGGGAGGGAATTGAGAGCTCCTTAACTCTTCCCCTGCTAAACATTTCCCCATGAAATACACCCCACTAGTTTTCTGGATCTTTTTTCTGGAACTTACCTTACAAAAATTGTCCTGAATCACTGCAAAATACAAGGACCCAGATGGAAAATCTCAGAGGAAAGCAACCAGAAAGAAAAGGGTTAAACTCTTTCCTTCTCTGGTGCACATACCACCCCCTCCTGAAGCTGCTTTGTGAAACAGAAGAAGCCAATGGGCCAGGGGTGCCGTGTAGTTCACTTCCCAGTTTTTTCAGAGGCATTCATCCATTTTCATGGTAGGGTCTTTCTTTACAATAAGCCTCTCCTTCCATTTAGAAGGCAAATTCTGATCTAGCTCACACTTCCTTGACATCAGTGTAGTAGCACCTGCTCATTATAAATGGCACAATTTGGCCCTGTGATGTGTGTTCTTCACAGTTCATGACTTTTATGTGTTGTAGAGAAAAGGCACTGAAAAGAGCCATTGATATGGTTATTTAGCAGAGGAGATCAAAAGGTTCCCTTTACAGTTAATCCTTTCCATGTTTTTCCATTGTATGGAATAAACACTTTTAAAAATAACCCTGCAGGTGTTCAAGCATTGCAGTTTGAGAAATACATTTTTGTTGTATACCTACTTTGTAGCTCAAGCGTGTGCGGGCACACACACACACACACACACACAAGGTATTTCTCATCAGCTTTACTTCTATCCATTTAGATTTCCCTTGAGAAATATAGCAATCAGAACCTGTTCTTACAACAGGCCAGCAGGTTAGTAAAAGACTGCCCTGGTTTAATGATATTGTGGTGCCTGCCCAAGGCCACATTACCTTTCATTGTCATCCTGGGACCAGGTTCAAAAACATCTGAAATTTCAGCCTGTAACAGACTTGGAGGCAAAAGGACGTGCTTCTTATGCCTGGGGAACCACCTTACCTGGAGCATCCACAACTAGTACCTATGGGATTGATGCAACTCCTATGAATTTTGGTTTGGCCACGGTCCTAAAGAAGGGACTGTTCTTACTAGATGGGAGCTAGAGAGAAGATGAAGGGAGAGGTTGTAATTGCTAGGGATAAGGATTAGGCCCTTTTTTCCTTGAATAAAGTAGTAGAATTTTCACCTGTATGTAGGAGACAAAGGAGTAAGTTCCTTACAGTAGAATTGCATTTATGCATTTTGCCCCCAAGCAGTGAAAAGATAACAATTCTACAATCAAGTCTTGCACACTGGCATATCATAGGATACATAGAGTTTTTAGGACATTGAATATGTGTTCAGCTTCATGCATAATTTGTTGTATTGTTCTTGGCTTTTAAAAATATTTTGAACTTAAATTGTAATTTTCTTTGCATTTATTCATTATGACTGGCCCCATAGAACCCAGAAAGAGTTATACTGGCACCAGAGAGTGCAGGGGACTCAAGCACCCCTCCAACAAAGACCCATTAGCCCTTCTCCCATTGCTGGGTTTATGTCATTATTTGAAAGGTAAGGCAGTTTTCTCAAAGGCAAGCGCATTCATCTATTAGATTTGAATGTGACCACAGGAGAACTTCTCCTGTGCTTAAAACTAACCCCCCTCCCCCAGCACACATACACATCCTAAAGAAAGGAATGAGGTACTCTTTAAAGGAGCTTCAGGGTAGTGAATTTGATTCCTCCTCTTCCATTTATCATGATTTATTTGGGGGGTTATAATCCAAAAGGATAAATTTCAGATGGGGAGGAGGAGAGTGTGACAGACAGTCTAATTAACTGCTAGTGATCAACATCCAGCCCAAAAAACAGCCTGGTCCAGTGTTTTGCCTCTAGGTCTATTTCCCTTTTAAGTGAGGTTTGACTTGCTTTCTGATTCACCCATCCATTCACAGAAATAAATATGAATAAAGAAATGCCAGGTTTTTCTGGCTGTGAGGATCAATCTAAAAATACTTTTTGCGGAGAGGGTTTGTATGGGGTTAGAGGGCTAAATATTTCATCAAATTCTAGCCTGATAAGTGATCTCTCAAACATGGTTATTCTTTTTAGCCTGTATTTCTGTTTCTTAAAAGAAGGATTGATTTTGTTTCCAGTAGAGAATCCCTCTTCCCCAACCTGATAAATAAATATCGCATGTTGATGCTTTTGTCAGCATGGGGAGCAGAGGCATATCTAGGGAGAGACAGGTAGGACACGTGGCCTGGGCATCAGTGCCAGAGGGTGCAAAAAAAAAACCCCATGCCTTCCCAGTCCCATTGCTCAGGACAGCTGGCCCAGCAGCACACCTTGAAAGCACCAGCGTTGCCTGCTAACCCCACCAGTTCTTGGCTTGGTGCGGCAGAAGCGGCAGTGATAGCAGCAGCAGCCCTTCTGCCTGGGCCTCGCCCACCCCTGCCACTCCCATTGCTCCTGCTGACCCTGCCAGGGTTGTTCTCAGTCCGGTGTGGTAGCACCAGCCACAGGAGCCCTTCCACCCAGGCCTGGCCTGCCACTGCCACCCCCACCCTTGCTGGGGTCTTCCTCAGCCTGAGGCAGCAGGAGAAGCTGCACCTAGGGGCACAACTTCCACACTTGCCCTAGGTGCTATTGAACCTTGATATGCCACTGATGGGGAGGAAGCTGTAGGATACTTTTACAATACAGTTGGAATCACACTAGGGCCTTTTTCACATGGGGTTTTTAAAGCTTCCCAGTTCGTCCTTGGTCGGGTGCCTTTTACACGTTAGAGAGCATTAAACTTTTTGCATTCTCACACCAATCTGAGCGGGGGCGCCACCAATCTGCATTTCCGCGCACTTTTCAAAGACCGGATAAAATGTGGTCTTTTCCTCCAATCCGCGCTCGACGTTTTCATGAGAAAGCAGCGGTGCGTCCTGATTCACGCGGGCGATCAAGAGAGGGAGGGATCAAGGTGTGGTCAGCAGAAGCCACAGGACCGCCCCCAGCACGAGCGGGCGGCGCCATTTTCCAAACCCGCTGAGGCGCCTGCAAGGAGGAGGCAAACGGAGGAGGAACGGAAAAAAAGGAAGGTTTCAGCGGCTGCAAGGAGGAAGCAAAGGGACGAGGGACGGGAAAAAAGGAAGGTAGGTTTTTCCCTTAGCTATCCTTTGTCCGTGCGGCGTCGTGAATTGCGGGTTTCCGGGGGTTGTGTCTCCCGAAGGTGCCCTGATTTTAAATATGGGGTCGAGGGGGGGGTGGTGGCTGGCGAGTGGATACTCGCCGAGGATGGCATGGCAGGATGCTTTTAAAGGTTAGGGAAAATTGGGAAAGCTGTGGAGGGGGGCAGGTAGGAAGGGAGGGGATGTCCAAAGCAGCCACCGTGCCAAACCCGTTCTCGTCACTTTGGAAGCGGGATCATGGCGCAATGACGGGATGCTGTGTAAATTTGGGGATGGCTGCTGTGCTGCTCTGGCACGCTTTCCCCGTGCAAACTTTTATTGGGAAACTTTTTTCCTGTTTGTTGGGGACTACATGTGGCTGCATAAACGTATTATTTTTCTCTGGGGACTGCTTGGCGCCCCCAGAAAAAAATTGCCCTTGGTAATCTTCCGTTTTAATCCAGATTCTCGGGCTGGGGGTGTAGGGGGTAGTGGCTTCTGTTTGACCCCTGGCAGTAGTTATTTCTCGAGCGGCCGCCATTAATACAGTCACGTCCCATGTCTGAACCCCCCCCGCCACATGCAGAGGGGGATGATCTTCCTGCCAGGGCAGGAGATAGGGCAATGGAATGCACATCACTGTTTGGGGGAGGCAAGCATTTCATCTTTATCAGTCCATGTGGCTCTGGGAGGGATGATCCCATGGGCAGAAAACCAGTTCCTGGGACTATTGTAGAGGCACACAATTTACCACATCGTTTTCACTCTAGCTTGTGCAAGAATTTAAGTTGTTGTACATTACCTTGAAGCTGTTGATATCACAAAAGCTGAAAGGTTATCTCCCCTGCTGTGACTATCTGCCCTCTGAAGTTATAACACAAGGCAGTTCCCTTTGTCAGTTTGGTTTTTAAGACTTAAAAGACCCGCTGTTTGTATCGTACTGTTTGCTTTGTTGATAAATACTAACGCCCCTCCTTGTCTCCACAGGATCGGAAATCCACGGGGAGTGCGCATTCCCAGTGCAAATCTTCCCGCGGAGTGTTGATCCAAGCTGAAAAGTCCACGCTGACACTACCGCCCTTTCCACCACTTCGCCAAACATGCAAAACAGTTGTCTGGCTGGCGAATTGCACAGCGGTCCGTGACTGAAACAGTGGCATGCCACAGACGCCACGCTGACCTAACAGCTTTGCAGGGGAGGGCTACATGCAAGGAGCCACACACCAACTTGAAAGAATAAATTTTTTAATAAATAAATGTTTCCTTTTTTCAAAAAAATATATTTTCCTAACTACATATTTACATAAAAAAAAAAAAAGTGCTGTACAGGGTGGGTGTGCGTTTGGGAAAGGGCTGGGGGTTTCAACATTGGCCCTGGAACGGTCTACTCCTGGGCACAGGGGTGTTCCTCCTCCGGCTCCTCCACATCCGTCCCTGGCCGCTCCGGTTGAGGGATGTTCTCTTGTTCTGCTGGCCAAAACACAGGTGAAATTCGATTAGGCATGTGCGCGTCCACAGCAGCCTTTTTGAAGGAGGAAACTTTATTGTGTCATTTATTTATTGCTTGGGCGTTAGGGTGGAAATCAAAAATGCGGTCAAGGGCCACTTTAAATAAAGGTTTCCCTACCTTCCGTCTGTGCCGGGCCCTGCGTGTCCACGGAGGCTTGATGGCCAGGCGCATGGCGTCTTCTGCCTATGGAATTGAAACAGTAAAGTAGCGTGAGCTCTCATCGGGCAGGGTGCATCCCCCTTTCTGGGGGATGCATGACAACCATTCTCCTGGGGTTCCCATAGCCACACAGCCGCTGTGTGTGGGGGTTACTCACGTCTGCCACCGGCTGTCCAGCTGGGGCTCCCCGCCGCCCTCCACAGGCTTCGCATGACCTCAAAAAAGGGAGGCCTTGCGTGGGGGGGCGGGTGGCCATTGTAGGTGCGCAGGGAGGAGTAGAACTGCGCGTGAAAGTCGCAGAACCGGGTCCGGACCTCCTCCACGCTCCTCTCGTGGCCATGTCTTGTAAGGCAGTGGGCAATGGTGTGGAGGTGCTCATCATAGTCCCCCCGCCTACTCGCACCATCTTCGGGCCAGCAATATTCAAGCGCTCCTAACAAGGCTGCAATTGCTGTCATAAACGGGGCAAGGAGCCCAGTTATTTCCCTCAACTGCTCGTTCGCCATACTCAAAACAGCAAAAAGCGAGCGGGCAGGAAAAGTTTTTGTCAAAAGTTTCCGCGGCGCTTCAGCAGGCGCGGGGGAGGGGGTGGATCCCGGGAGGGTGCGAGGGGACGCACGTGCATTTTGGCGTCATCGATGACGCCCAAACTTTTACTTTTTGAAAAAAGGGCACCGCCAATCAAATGCTAGGTAGGGCGGGGAAAGGACAACGTTGGGAGGGGCTATGGCCGCGCTGTGTGAATGCGATAATGCTCGCTTAGCCTCTTGCCGATAGAGCCATGAGAAACGACAAAAGTTCGGCACGTTTTAGCGGGGATTGGGAAAAAGTCTGCCTGGATCGCGGTGGGAAGATTTCAGAGCCCCGTGTGAAAAGGGCCTAGGATCCATACTACACGGCTCTAATCTGTTTGCCTGTTGCTGCTGCTGCTGCGGCTGCTGTAAAGAAGGTTGCAGCCTCCTTTGCTTTCTAATGTCCCCAAATAATATATGTTTCTGAATGCATCCAGGATGATTTTTTAAAAATGGAAATTTTGTTCCTGTTCTGATTTTATTCCGGAGATCCATACACATTTTGTTTATCCAAGAATATTTTATGTCAGATGCTAGTATAATTAGAGGCTTTTTATACCCACTCTCCAGGCTGGTTTAACTCAGTATAAAACTGGAAAGAACAAGAACAGAGGCCATTCCTGCACTAGCCTGTTATAGTGCTATTATTCCACTTTCAACATCCTATGGAATCCTGGGGTTTGCAGTTTAGGGAGTGGCCTTTAGAATTCTCAGCCAGAGAGCTCTTTGGCCTCAGTAAACTACAAACCCCAGAATTCCACAGGATGTTGACAGTGGAATAATAGCAGTATAACAGTGTAGGGCAGAAATGGCCAGAATCTGGGACTTTTCAGTCTGGATGTGCCCTTTAAAGAGGCACTGCTGTGGATGCCAGGGTGATACCACAGGTATTGCCCCTTGGAAAACTCCCAGGAACTCAGGTAATATTGAGATTGAGGATTCCACACTGGTGCTTATATTTTATGTGTTTCTTTTATCAACCAGAGATCATACAACATGCATATATGATCCACAGTCCAAGTGTCTCAGTTTGCTTTGCTTTTCCTTGTTTTAGAAGTAGAGGCATTCCTCAGTTAACAAACAGACAAACTCCTTTTTACAAATTGGTTGTTTCATTTCACATCTGCACATTGTCAGTTTTGAATACAAATTTTGCACAGACACATTGAAGTGCCTTTCTTCTTTTTGTGGTTTAGGAACCTATCTCTGTTCTTTCCATGTTGTTCCTGTCTCTTGGTACCAAATTTTCTGTTAAAGAAGTCATGGCCAAGAACACATCTACTTCATTAACTGAGATATATTTGTAATTTCTTTTCTAAAAAAATGTTCTGTCCAATTTGTAGATCAAAGAACTATTCATCCAGCTACTCCAACATGCTTAAAACTTTCTCCTTATTGCATTTAGAATTTGGTTAATGTGTATTATATTTAAACATTGTTCCCTGTATTAAGTATGACTTACTTCAGAGAGTACCTGTTTAGACTGGCAGTTTTAGTCTGAAATATGTTGTTCGGTGTGAAATACAGCACTCTCATCTAGAAATATAGTTCATCACCCTGTGAACTCCCTTCTGCTCTAGATTTTACCTTTTCTGGACCCACCACTGGACAGCTGCCATTTATTTTACCTCAGATGCCCCGGACCAGTGCTACATTGCTACATCCTTGCAGTTCAGCCTTGATGTTTCATGGCTTAGATCAATCAGTTCAAAACAGGTGTAGGAATCACTGTGTCAGTCCTAGATGTGGTTCTAAACTACAGTTCCCAGAATCGCTCACTTTTGCTGTGCCTGACTGGGGCTACAGTCCAACAACATCAGCAGGGCTATGTGATTCCTACTGCTGATTTAAAAACTTTTAAGAGAGAAGGGAGTTCCCAAAGGCTAGGATACTGCAGACCTCTTCCCAAACCATAGAAATAATTCATAAAAAAATAAAATTATTGTCTTTAATTATTTTTTCCTTTTAAAAAGTTAACAACTACTTGAAAAGTCATTATCCTAATCAATAAATGGCAATGATTTTAAAAAGCTAAGTAGCAATGAGCAATGCACATTAATTTTTACTTCCAGGGCCAATTGTTTGGAGGTGTGGCTATTTGGGACCATTTTAGTAATTTAAGGTTTTTCGGAAAAAAATAATGGGTTATTAATACATTATTAACAAATCACATAACAAATTGATCTTATATTTTTTAACACTCATACATAAATTTCCAGATTACTGTCTGGACATTATCTTTAACAATAACTCTGCTGCTTCCTCATCCACAGGGAGGGGGCCTCATTTGATTGGAAGCATGTTGCTCCATTGCTATGGCTCCTCCAATCCCAGTTAAGGCAAAAAGGGATGGAGTCAGCACCTGTCAGCATCCTATAACTTGTTTTTCCTAATGAAATGGGAAATTTAAGAAGAAGAAAAACAAGATGGAAGATTTTTTTAAAAAAAAAATTGGTGTTGGCTTTTTAAATCATAGATGTAAAAAGGTCAGGGGAGAAAAGAGTAGTGAAAGGGGTGGGAAAAGTACAAAAGAAAAATATTTAACATGTGATTGTGGGCCAGATATGTTAGTGTGATTGTGGGTATGGATGTATATGTGCATATGTAAATGTCTTTTAGATATATGATCAATCTATATATATGTGTGTGAATATGTGTATGTATGTTATGTATGTATTCAGATATACATATGGGCTGATCATATGTCCAAAAGACATTTACTTGATTTAGGACACACATTTGCACATGGTTGGCACATCACACACTCTCAACCTCCAGCAAACTCTGTGAAAGGTTCACCTTAGGGTCATCAGAAGTTGGAAATGACTTGATGGCCAACAACAACAACATCTTCTTACTTTTGAATTATAGATAGTAAATATTTGTCCTTCCAATCCTAGAGTGTGAATCTTTCAACCATAGGAAGAGCATGCAGGATCAAAAAAAGTGTAAAAATGAGAGGGGATGCCTTCCAGCCCTGGTAGGAACCCTACAGATCTTAGGAAATAGAAGTTCTTCATATCTCAACAATTTTCCCTCTCCTCCCCTACACATAATTCTATGAATTGCTCCCCATGTGGAACACCTTATCCAGGTCTATTTTTGTAGATTTCACTGGGTTCCATTCTGCTTGGTTTTGGATAAAAATTTCAACAAGATCATAAACATGTGTAGGAACAATGCACTAAAAACTAGCATTGGAAAGTGGGGAGGCATGAAAGTTTTTTACAGGCTTAGAAATGAAACCAATTACACATTGATATTAAGCCAGGCAAAGAAATCTTATTTGCATAGGTCAATGTGCGCACTGTTTTTAAAGTAATGCTATAACAGAAACACAGGCAGGGGGGAATGTGCATGCTGCTGGTATTAACAAGCATGGCTAAATTGTTCACTGAAGAAACATGTTTAATCTTTGCAGAAACACTGTTCTGGGAATCCTGGTGAGGTCAGGGTCAGATTAGGTTACCCATTGTATAAGCCGCAGCTGTAGAAAGCTGAAGCAGGGCACGACTTTTCTCCATATTCCTTCATGCTTAGTTCAATCCAAGGTTATTAGAGCCATGCTTGTTTCATATCACCATTGCTCAAGGTTGCCAAAAGTGTCGTGAAGAACTTAATTTCTAAAAGAAGATATCCCAGGGCTCACACTTATTTCCAAATCAAGTCCCATCTTTCAGTTTGAAAAACCTTTTCAATGTTTGAAAATTTTATATATCAAACCTCCCTCTATCAACATAAAAAAATTCCCATGCATTTCCATACTGTTATTTATAATAAAGCACATAAATGCCCAGTGCAGCCAGAACACTGGTCAGAAACTAAGCATACTTGCTCAACCCCTAGTAGATGTGTCAGGATTTGAGATAAACAATGTTTCTCGGCTCAGACAAATAACTTTTAAAACTGACAAAAAATAAACTAAGCCAGTGCTTCTTAAGCTATCAGATGTGGTTGATCCACAAGGGTTTTCTTTCCTCCAATGTGCCAAGGAGCAGCATCATGTTTGCACCCATTGATTACAACTCTTTCTTTCTTTCCTAGAAACTTGTTGCAGACTAGCAGACTTTTACTGGTCCACAGACTACTACTCTGAGTATCACTGAAGTAGATCACAGCTTGGTTGCAGTATTTTCTTTAACTGATAAAACATATCCAACATAAAATAACATATACAAATTTACAAATTTTTCCCATATAAAATACATTAACAAAAAGTTTCCCCCTACCCTTCCCTTTCACTTATCTTCCATTTTATTGCTTTTCACTTGGGTTTATAGCTTAAATAAATGTCATTTGTTCCTACCTAGTTGTTCTCCTTGTGTTCTTTCTACCAGTTTTTACTTTTTACGTATTTATATACTCTGGTTTCTCTTCAGATCATGTAAATCTTTCACAGCTTGATTGTAGGATTCATTCAGGAGGCTACTCGTGATACAGTCATGTAACAAGGTGTTATGCTGTTATTCCATCTTTCTCTCCTCAATAGAGGAGGTTTGTTTTGTTTGCTTTTTAGCAGGGGAGAAGAAAAAGATGGAGGAGTTAGACAAGGAAGAAATGGAAGATGTTACGCAGATCACCACATTTACCAATAAAATTCTTTGACTGGTATGACATGGTAATTGGTTTACAGCAGCCTTGTCTGGAACTTTCCAAAATTTTCTCTCCTCTGTTTATAACAAAAAAAATTTATACAACTAAAAGAAATACCTTTCTATAAATTTCCTCTCCCTTTCTCTCAATTGCATATCTATGTAAAATGGCAGTGGTCACTCAGAGATGATTCACATGTTAAAATTATGAAAAAATATACCTTTGAAATATTTATAACTCTAGTCTACTACTGAAGTAAATTTAAGGAATATCTTAGATACATTGTTGTTGAGTGCCTTCAAGTTATTTCTGACTTACCGTAACCCTAAGGTGAACCAGTCATGGGGTTTTCTGGAGCTGAGAGTGTGTGATTTCATCCAGTACATCCTAACATTCAATGCAGCTTAATATACAGTTCCCATAATGAGGGAAGCTGATGGAAGGCACCAGAATGATGAAGCAATACACGTAACAGTATTAAACTTGTTTTTTGCCTAATGCTGACTTTAAGAAACTGGTTTAAGTAAACCAGCCAACCAACCAACCAACCAGTGATATATGAAATTAATGAAGAGGAAAAAGCACATTAAAGATATTTAGGACATTATATTGATTTTATTTTTGTCTTATCCTCTGTCAAATTTAACCTTTTTCAAACAGCCAAGAAATGCTTTTGTAATTAAGCTTAAACAGGTGGAAAAGCTTCCCAAAAAGTATTAATGACTACTTAATGAGATCTGGAAGGCTGAATTCTCTCTTTGATAGGAATTTGCATCTTTTTCACTGAAATTCTAGGAAGAGATGACCCCCCCCCAATCTTCTAAATAATGCATTTAGTTTTTGAAAATGCTTGCAAGGTATAAGGAGAAGAATTCCACAAACATGATAAACAATTCTAGGTATAACATTCATTTTATTCATGCTTACCTCATCTTTAAGCCCACCCAACTCTTTAAATCTTGTGCTAATATCTTTTATCAACTTGCTTATACAAAGATTAATAATCTCAGATAAGTGCCTAATTATACCCAAATAAGTAACAGAATTTGGGCAATATCGAAACTGCCATGCTTTAAATACACGAGAGTCTGTCTTGTCTCCCACTGGTAGTATTTCTGACTTCAATCAGTTAATTGAATACCCAGATATTTTAGCAAAATGATTAATCAACTGCATCAAAGCAGGGATCAATTGTTCATTTCAGTTGTAATTGCTGGGGCTTTGAAATGAACAACAAAACATCATCTTTGAAAAGAGCATTTTTAAATTCTAAACTGACGTACTCAAGTCCATTGATCCTAGAATTTTGTCTAATAGCACATGTTAAGGATTCTCGGTATAAATTAAATATTAAAAGGGACAATGGACATCCCTACCTTATACCTCACTTCAAAGTAAAAAAGATAAGGAAAAAAAACATTGGCCATAACCTGCACTTTTGGTGCTGACTACATTTTTTTTTAATCCATTTTAAAAATATTTTAGGAAATTCCAAATTAGCCAATACTGTGAAAATAAACAGACAGTAAATTCTCAATATCTAAAGAAAAATGGCTGACTGATCAATTGTATCTAGGCTTAATGCAATCAAATGCACAACCAATCGAATATTATCAGCCCCTTACCAGATTGTGATAAACCCCTCTTGGTCAGGCCTTAGCAAAGGTGAAACCACTTTTTGTAATCTGTTAGCTAAAACAGCTGTCAATATTTTGATATCAACATTAATTAAAGATATAAGATGGTAGTTAGTGCAGCAAGTATGATCCTTACCAGGTTTAGGTATCAAGGTAATATAGGCATCATTTAATGATGAAGAGAGGGAGCCAGATATGTTTGTAAAGTTGGAGCAGTCTTGGTTCTAACAGACTGGAAAAAGCATTGTACCATTCAGCTGAAACCCGTCAGGGCTAGGAAACGTTCCATTTCTCATTCTTCATATAACATTGATAATTTCCTCTAAATGTAAAGGTTCTGATAAAAAATGCTGCTGTGATATGGTAAGATGGGGAAGGTCAATATGAGAAAATAATATCTCCATATCCTGTTGTTGAATTTCATTATTGAAGCTATAAAGATCTGCATAAAACTTCAAAAATTGTAGAGTGATGTCTGTGGGCAATGTATATAAGTTATTGCTTTCATCTTTGATAGCTGAAATAACATTGTGTTGCTGATGAGTCAGAATCTTGTTGGGACATTGCCCGTTTTCTCAGTTATGTTTGCCACAGACATGTCAAAGCAAGTTCAGCTTGTTCGAAGAGAATATTATTCAATTCATATTTAACTATCTGCAATTCTTGATAAAGCTATATGTTGGACAAATAACAAATTGAGATAGAAGAGTTTTCAGCTGCTTGTTCCATAATTCCTTTTTTATTTTTAAGTCTTTTTTATAAGAAGAATAAGCATTGACTCTATATCAGATGTAGGTTTTACATGTTTCCCATTCAATAGAATATGAACTCACAGCACTGCCTTGAAAAGTGTATGTGTGTCCATCCTAAGTTATTACGCTTTGTGTTTTTGATTTGCATAGCTTATTCTGTGGAACTGTGCTTGATGTTTAACCATGCTTAAGAACATCATCAGAGTCTGCCCCTTATAGCATCACTCTTATGACATCATCAGGCCTGCTCCCTGTGATATCACAAGGAGTCATCCATAGATCTGAGATTTTGACACTGAAATTTTTAGGGCCTAGAACAGTCCTGACCTGGCAACCCTACCTGTAACTCGTTACTTTCAAGTGCTATTTTAGAACTGCTAAAAATACAGAATCTCTTCTCCCTCTGATCATTCCAGCTGATACTGCAGCATACAAATACACAATATGTATTTGTACGATATCCGATTTCTCCGTCCAACACGCTACCACTATCCCAAAAAGGGAAAAGGATATTAAACCATTCCCAATTACATTCAGATCATTTCCTTCACAATAAGATTGTGCTGACCTATCTGAATACAGGTTAGCATTATTCTGGGAAGTGTAATATCA
>CAOLHI010003864.1:0-176701 GCA_948474755.1 Ctenosaura bakeri | reverse complement strand
GAAATTTACTATGTGAACTTGGGCAACCACTACCTCTCAGCAACTAAGCCTTACACTCACATTTACAGGAACCGTGTAAAGTGGCTGTGTACATTCCTAGTTTGGTTATGGTAACAATAACGATAATAATATTTTGCCACATGCAGTGCCTGTAATGCTATTCTCTTCAGATCAATATAGCATGTTTTTCTATCATTTTTTTTTTTAAATGATGACAAAAAGTTAACATATCTAAAAATACCACAGGAAGCCCTGGAGAGTCCCTGCCATTTGATTTGCAGAAGGAAATATAGAGAAAAATAAGGTCAAATTTATAAACCATATCTCTTTACCTTGCACTTTTTTTCACCTTATACATACTTCTTTTGCTCCTTGTAGCCTCCGACTCAACTTCTGACTCTCTTTTCACTCCTTTTCTCTTGCTTCCTCCAGGACTTTCAGAATGCCTCCCTCCCTTATTTTGCTGCTGCACTCCTCTCTTTTCCTTGTCACAGTTTGCATCTTTGGCCCTTTTCGCATGGTATTTCCGATGCGAAAGGGCCCCTTGAGCGTTGTGCACATGTGAGGAGTGATCCACACAACGCACTCACATTTGCGTGATGCTCAAGGGCCTGACATGGACCACGCGCACATTTTTTCATTTTTGGCTTGAAGCCGAAAATACTGCACAGTTGCGCATCGCTCCGGGGCCCTGTGAACACTTACCTTGCATGTGGAGCCTCAGGAGCTGGGCCAGTCGCGCTTCCTGTCCGGTGCAGGCTGGGAAGGTCCCAGACTGCACTGCAAAAAGAAGAGGTGGGGCTCTCGCATGAGCAGGAAGCTTGTGCGGAGCTGAAGGACTCTGGAAGTGACAGCCTCTCTCCAGAGGCTGCTCGCATGAGCCCAGCACTATGAAAAGGTTGTCATGGTTTTCTTCTTTGATTCTTGCACTTCAACATTTGTATTTCCCACCCTTCCTTCTCTTCTTACCTCATCTTATGCTACCTCTCTTTCCTCTCTTACCCCTTGTCACCTTATGCCTACCTTTCTTGCTCCTGGCACCCTGCCACTGCCTCTTTCACCCTGCCTTGCCTCCTTTCCCCTCCCTTGGCTCACCTTACCTTTCACTATGTCTACTTTCCTTGGTTATTGCATTGTACCACTTGGACTCTCTCCTCCCTTCCCTTGCTCCTCACCTCATGCTGTTCTGCTTCCCTTCTCTTGCACTGAGCTACTATACCGCCTACCTTCATAAAGTTCTCAGTGATGGGAACCAGAGTGTATGCACTGGGAATTCTCACAGTACTAACATGTGCATGCCATATGTAGTCCTCAAGGCAAGATGAGTCCTTTCAAACTTGTCTTAACTTTGTTGAAATAAGATATTGGTGTTCAGCACATTGGAGAAGAGGTTACAATTTCCAGTGCCCCTTTCCTGTCTTCTGGTCCAAAATATGGCAGCCAGGTTGTTTACAGGTACAGCAAGGAGTGAACATATCACACCAATATTAAAATCACTCCACTGCCTGCCAATTAGTTTCTGGGCAAAGTACAAAGTCTTGGTAATTACTTTTACAGCCCTACATGATTTGTATCCAAGTTATCTTCAGGATTGCCTCCTCCCATACAATCTGCCCCATGCACTCAGGTCCTCTGGGGGCCATTTACTTAAACTGGCCAAGACTAGACTGGCAATCGTCACCCAGAGAACCTTCTTGTCAGCCACCCCTCGACTGTGGAATGACCTGTCAGAAGAGATTCAACAGCAAAACATGTTGTATGAACTCAAAAAAAATACTAAAGAGCTATCTCTTCCTTCAGGCCTACCAAGTCTATTTTTAATTATTATATATTTTAATAATGATGTATTTTAATTATCATATATTTGTATTTCAAATGGTTTTATGTGTTTTAGTATATTTTAATTTACAAATCATTTTAATTGTATTTTAATCTATGTTGTACCCTGCTTTCAGCCTTAGGGAGAGGCAGGTTAGAAATAAAAAATTATGATGATGATAATGGTGGTGATGATGATGACGATGATGATTACTCAACATGCACAGAGAATAGAGTAAAACTCAAAAGTTGCAGAGGAGTCAGACCAAAGTTCTGGAAAACATCATTTACATGTGGATACTTGTAAGACCATAGGTGTTGCTTTTCAGATGTTTGAGTCTGCACTCAGAAATTAGAGACAAAGCTAATGAAGTATGCAGGGAATTGCAATCCAGAAAAATTCTTTGTTCATACATACAGTGAATTCATGGAAGAGGAGGTATGGAAAGAGCTTGTAAGAAACAGCAGTGTCTAGAATGAAAATACATTTTATGCATAAATAAAAGTACAGTCAGATGAGTTTGGGTCAAGGAGGCAAAGAAGAAGAAGCAGGCACACCTCCATCATGCCTAGGCCCAGAAGCAGATAAAAAAACCCTCCCTCCATTCCAATTGCTACTCCTTTGACCTAAGAGGAGAGAATAAGAGGCATTATCTGATGGACTTAATCCCAAACCCCATGCCATCCCCTTTCCTTGTGTATTTTGTCTTTAAATTGTAAGTCTGAGACCAGGGAACTGTTTTTTCTTTTTCTTTTTTCTTGTAAAGTGTCATGTACCATAGTGGCAATATATAAATAAATAAACTGAGGAGGGAGAAGAGGATAAGTACTTTGATCAGGGCAAACAAGAGAAAGAGAAAGGATTATTTATATTACATGGTTCTAGCAATCTGATACCAGTGTATAATTACATCCTATGGGATTCTTGGGTGAGGGTCTTAATTTGGTCAGTTTGGAAGTACAGCATTAGAGGTCTCTTGCAGAAAATTCTCAATACCTCACTAAGATATGAATTCTAGATAAAATCTATGATATTAAACAAAGTAGGTCTTGGAATTATTCTAGTGTTTTCTATGTAATTGATACCAGCATCTTAAATGCAACGTACAATATCCCAGAAAAATCACTACTGATATTATTATTTATTTATATCCCACCTTTCCCCAAAAAATGGTATTCAAGGTGGCTAACAACATATTTAAAACAATACAAATTAAAAACTATTCAAAAACGTTAATAAAAGTATAAATATAAGATTTAAAACACAATTCCAAACCTTAAAAACAGCACCACCTAGCATTAAAAGACCAGCCGCAGCCACCAATTATTTCATGAAATTCAGGAACTATAAATCAGGAGTCATCACCAAAATGGTAGAACCAAAAAAAACAATATTTCCAGTAAAGAAGCCCTCTAATCCTTGAGAAAAGAGAGACCTTCTGGTTTCATAGGCATAACACCTTGACACCTAATGGCTTTAATTTAGAAAATGCCACTTGTGTCTCCAGTATGATTTTTTTAATTTAATTTTTTGAATAAGATTCTGGCAGTTCTAGAAATGCCACTGAATATTGTTCATTACTTTCATTGCAATTGGCATCACACAAGAAAGCAGAAACTGAAACCTTTCCATCTTTTATTCCACCTATAATTATCTGTTATCTTTTATTTCATTAAATGTGAGTGCATACAAATATATACATAAGAAAAAGGGGGGGAAATGATTATGCTAATAGTTCTATGAGCAGTGTGCTTACATTTTCTCTCTTTCCCCCCTATATGTTGTATTCATTCTTGTCATTTATTTATTATGGTTGTGATTTTAATTACTTTGCACTATTTTGGAATTTTCCCTTGACTTACATGCCTCAGTCCCTTTGACAGTAAATCATTGTAGAACCCCTTAGATGTGAGACAGGCATATTCTCTAGTCAAGCTTGAAATCCAGTTAGTAACTGATAAGGCTCTCCAATAAGCTTGATTATTTTCCTCTCTTATCCTCTTAGTGCAAATGTGTTTGTATACAAGCTGAGTGCCTTGATTTCCTCATGCACCTTTCTGACCTTTAATCTTGTTTACTCGCATTAGAAAATCAGCAAAGCTGACAGAAATAGCATGCTTTTTCCCTCAAAGCTGTTCTAGAAAAGAAGCCCAGTAATGATTAGCAAAAATGATCTGAGGCTGTTTAGGTTTTGATATTTTACAGAAGACATTTTATTAGCTTTAAAGGAAGGCAATCATCCCTTATCACAGGAGCACAGATGCCAATTAAAAGCACTTTTTCCCTCAAAGCAGTAATTCCAAATGATTATACTTTACTTTGAGTAACAATCGTAACAATTACTGTTTGTTCCTGGCTCTCCCTTTCAGAAGTGATTGTGGTTTAATGGCTGTGTAGACTGTGTTGAAAGTGTTGCTTGTATTAATTTTTAAGTATAAAGCTCAGAGATTCTCTACCTATCCAAGGAAAGCCCAAGACATTTTGCTGCCTGAAGCAGAACATTAAACGGGACTCCTCATCCACTCGCTGAAGTCAAGACGCAGAACATCCAAAGTAACATGTGGCAGAAAATCACACAAGCCCTTCTCCCTATCTCTGGCCCTAGAAATGCAATAGTAGCCAATTAAATAACTAATAATTTGCTGGCATTTCATGTCACCCTAAATCTGCTGTCTGGGGTGGTTGTTTCATCCTGCCTAATCATAGGGCTGGTCCTGGATCTAGAGGATTGCTGAAACCCCATGGTCACCTCCTGCCTCAGATGCAAAAATCAAATCTGTGAGAAAAGTGAACTGCTTGGAGACAACTGAACCAGAATGGCTATTGTGGATAACATCCCGTGCTTCCTAAGGAACACAAAAAGGTGCAAATGTATAATTGACTGTGAGAAAATATTCTCACGGTGAAGATTCTGCGTGCATGTGTGTGTCTGTGTCTCTGTGTAATACTTTCAAGAGTTAATATTCCAGCTCACATCCTTGCGATAGATAGACTTTGTAGCACTGTCCAAGTTTCTGTTGCTTCTGCATTTGAAACAAATGAGACCTGAATCATGGATGAAGCAAGAGATCCCTGAATCACATTGATTAGTCCTAGCTAGAGCAGTTGTTGATGGTAAGTCAACATGTAGACAAGTCCCATTGATCTGTGGGTTCTTTTTGGGGGATTCTGGCTTGAAAGAGCTGTAAGCCTGGATGATCAAACAGCCTGCCCTCCTCCCCATCAAAATTCTTGTGCCTGGTTGTGACAAAGAGTCCTCTGCAATTTGAAGTGTATAATATATCCCAAGGAGCAGAAGCAGAATTGACTCCTTTGAAAGTAGATGCTAATATGAAGCCCTTTTTCAAGTTTGGAATCAGAATGCCTTGTGAAGAAGCTATCTCTTTCCCCAGATTGGGTGGGTAGTTTTGTGTGTGTGAGACAGAGTGTGTGTTTGTGTGAGAGAGGTGGGGGAACAGAGACAGAGAGACTTTCCATGATAATTATGGTTCCTGATGAATGTGAGATCTTTGACACAGACTGGGTGGGGAGTTGTGTTTGTGTATGTGTGTGTGTGTGTGTGAGAGAGAGAGAGAGAGAGTGAGAGAGAGAGAGAAAGAGAGAGAGAAAGAGAGATTTTCCATCATAATTCTGGTTCATGATGTGTGTGGGATCTTTGGCCATTTCTGCATTACACTGTTATTGTACTATTATTCCACTTTCAACATCCTATGGAATCCTGGGGTTTGTAGTTTAGGGAAGGGTATTTAGAAGTCTCAGCCAGAGAGCTCTTTGGCCTCAGTAAACTACAAACCCCAGAATTCCACAGGCTGTTGAAAGTGGAGTAATAGCACTATATCAGTGTAGAGAAGAAATGGCCTTTGACACTGCAACCAGTTCACACAATCTTCTGAAACTGCACTTTTTAAAAAAGTCGCTCAAGTCTGTGGCCACACTGGAAGAGATGATGATGATAATGATGGTGATGATGATGATGATGATGATGATGATGATGATGATGATGACAGCAGCGGAGCAGTATCAGCAGCATCTTTTGGGACACAAGCAGATTTTAATTCCCAGGAAGAATGAATTGGGGAAAGTGCTCTTGCACAGCCTTTACTCCTTCCAGTTAATCTTGTCCAAAACCCCTTTTGGATGGTCTTTGCTTGCCCAGCCAGTCTCAACTTAATTGTACCTTTTTCTTTCTGCATTACTATGTGCTGCTTTGACTCCCACTAGGAGACAGATAGCATACCAGTCCCCTTAGGATATTTGCCTACCTACTGGAGCTGCGGATTCAAGATCTCAAAAACCAAACGCTCGAGATGTGGACTGTGAACCTGAGTGATACATTGTTTTTAAAATACAGTAATTGTTTTTTAATAATTTGAACCCTACAGTACATTCCAGTCACTTTGATGAGGTCTGTTTCACCTTAAACAATTGGAGTTCTTTTATACCTCTCTAAGTTCAATGACTGTATGCTGTGGCATCCTGGGATCTGTAGTTTTGTGGGGTAGTTAGAATTCTCTGCCAGAGAGTCCTGGTAACTCACTAGACTACAAATCCCAGAATTCCTGAGGATATAGCCATGACACTTAAAATGGCCCTAAAGCGCTAAAATTCTTTAAGGTAAAAGAGATCTAAGTGCCTCCTCTAAAGAGTACACAGGTTTGTGGTCAGAACAGATTGAAGCTACAGATGGTAGTTTGAGAGACAATGTTATATGGCTTCTCCCACTTACGGATTTTGAATGGGCAAATTGATCCATCAAGAGACTCTAGGGGTTTACCATAAGGGGAGATATACCTAGGGCTACCAGCAACTGTAGCTTCATATAGATGAGACAAGCACAGTGCCTCCAACCCTGACTCTTGCATAAATTGAAGCCTTCAGTATATTGAACTAAGGGCTATTCTAACCTTGCAGATACCGCATACTTTTGCTAGATTTATTGAACAGCTTGACACAGCTGCCTGAAGCCTGTATACGGAATCTTTTTTGGAGCATGGTTATGGAATTGCTAAAAAAAGCACCCAGTCTTCCAGATTTATGTTGGTGTTGATGATGGTCTGCTACATCTAGGAAACTAATTGGGACATTAGCTAAAAATGTCAAGCTCTGTGGTCTAATCGTGCCTCAGAAGAAAGAGCCATCACTTTCTTCTTTCCTCTGAGATAATTGATTTATACTTCATGGAATCAGAGGAACTGCTGTAAAAACACAGACTATCTGGTGGCCATTAATATTTTGACAGCATAGGACTTACTAACTTTCCCATGCTAAAATATATTTGGCCATTTCAAGCACACCGCCTATAGTCTTTTAATAATATTAATGTAAAAGAAGTGTTTCTACTTACTGATTGAAATATCTTTTTAATTTTTGAAAGGCTGGCTTCTAAACAATGATAATAAATGCTAATGGCAAAATGTCAACAAAAATGTATATATATGGCAAAAGGTTAAAGCTTTAAGGTATTTTTTTATATTTGTTTTTAAGTGGCAACTTGGTTCTCTGCAACAGACTAAGATGAAGTGGATGACGCAAATAAAAATCTGAAAGATGTATAGATGCATAGCAGCATCAAAAGAAATTGCAAAATCACTTGGGAGCTGACACAGATGAAAATAGTAATCCACAAATAAACCATGGGAGTGAAATGAGGATGTACACAGGAATAGTATCTGAAAACTTAGAAAATAAAATTCCCCACTGTCAATTAACATCCAAGGTTTAAATCTAATTTCTTTGATTTCTTTGCCTCCCCCACCCTGTTTCAGCTCTCAGAGCAGCCGGGAAACCAGCTCCAAGGGGTGGTTCCCAGTTCTGTAGAGCAGATTTTTAGGGTGCATAGAGGAGCTAAAGTAAGGGAAATGGTTTCCCTTCTAATTATGGTTCTCCTGTTCTTACAATAGAAAACCAGTATGACCATAGGATCCTGTCTCATGAAACTGAGTGAAAATCAATATTAGAGAATTCCATACCCTTCAACATTTCATAGATGAAAATAGGAACACATGCGGCCAACGAGTATTAAATGTGTGATCAAGAGCAACGTGAGGGCAAAAACAATTAATGAGGGAGATGCACAAAATTACTATTTTAAGTTGGGAAAACTTGGAATATAGTTTCTGAGTTTAGGAAAGCCTGGAAAAGGAAAACAAACCCAAATCAATAAATTGAATATTCTATGTGTGTGCATGCATGCATTTGGCTAGTATGACTAATAATAATATTTATAATATTACATGTAGACCCAGTGTGGTAGAGTGCTGGATTTATGACTCCTGGAGCCCAGGGTTGGGATTCCTCCTGGTCCTTGGAAACCCTCTCAGTAGCCTTTGGCAAGTTTCACTCTTTCAGTCTCACAGGAATGCAATGGCAAACCCCTTCTGAATAAATATTGCCAAGAAAACCCCATGATAGGGTCACCATAAGTCAGAAAACAACTGGAAGGCAAACAACAACAACAACAACTATTACATAATACATTATTGTAAAATTAAAATGCCTTTCTCAGATTTTCTCAAAATCACAGCTTTCTCTTAGAGCAGTGGTTCTCAACCTTCCTAATGCCGCGACCCTTTAATACAGTTCCTCATGTTGTGGTGACCCCCAACCATAAAATTATTTATTTATTACTTACAACGCCTTCCCCCCTGGCAAAGGCCGCCTCGCCAGCCAGGAACAGGGGGGTGGGCAGGGAGGGAAGAGGAGCCGCGCGTCTCCCCCGGGAAAAAACTCTGAGACACCCCCCGGGCTCTGCTTCTGCTTCGCTCTCGTTTCCACTGGGGGGGCAGTGTGGGAAAAGTTTCCAGAGTGTCAACTCTGGCCGGGGGGGAGGAATCCCAGCAGCTTTGTCTTTTGCGCCGGGCGCAGCTCGCCCCTCCAGAAAAGCGCCGCCTTGCGGCCCCCTGGCCCTTCCGCAGCGCCCCCCTCCATGGCGAGTGGGGCAGGGGCCATGGTGAGGAGGGGGCCTGCCTCCCATGCTACCATCACCCCCCCCAAGCTGGCCCATCAGACAGGAGGTTCTCCCGGTAGCGGAGAAGGGGAGCGATTTCAGTCCCTTCTGAACAGGGGGCAGGAGGACGTGAGTGCGTGGCTCACGCTTGCGCACCGCCACTCCTGCTGTGGTGAAGCTGTGGCCGCACGCACTCCCACCAAAGGGGGCAGGAGAATGCAAGCGCGTGGCTCATGCTTGTGCACCACCACTCCTGGGCCTTTTCTGCACGTTACCTTATTGTGGAGTTGGGAGTGCCATTCGCGCAAGCAGGTTCTTGTGCGAGGCGCTCTCTTCACTGCTCCTTCGTCCTGCAGCTGGCTTCCTGGTTGCACGACTGCCCTGCCCCTTCCTCCCCCAGCGCAGCCTACATCTCCCAGGCTGCACTGTGGAAGGAAGGGGTGGGGTGGTCACGCGACCAGGAAGCCAGCTGCGGGACGAAGGAGCAGTGAAGAGAGGGCCTTGCGCAAGAATCTGCTTGCGCGAATGACACCCCTCACCTCCGTGATAAGGTAACGTGCGGAAAAGGCCCAGGAGTGGTGGTGCATGAGCGCGTGGCTCATGCTTGCGCACCACCACCGAGGAGGGAATGGAGCCTAAGACCATCAGAAATACGTATTTTCCGATGGTCTTAGGCAATCCCTGTGAAAGGGTTGTTCGATCCCCAAAGGGGTCGCGACCCACAGGTTGAGAACCGCTGCTTTAGAACATTGTTCTGCCTCTCAAAGGAAGGAAACATGTCCAGTACTAGACCTCTGTAAGGTACAGTTTCATTCCTATGGCACTGTGCAACCTTGGTGTGTATGTGCATGTGCACATTCGTGCACGCACACACAATGAATTAGTAAATCATAAGGAAAGGAGGTGAAGAAAACAGATAAAACTAAGCCTTAAAATATAAGGTTTATGTAAATCTCAAAAACAAACAGAAAAAAAAAATCCACTGGCAGAAGTGAAGGGGATGAAAAAAATATTTCCAGATCAGGAATATTGCTTCTTTGCAATATTGATCCTACTTTAGAGAAATTAAAGTTAAACCCCATGAAAGGTGGGGAAGAATTTGTGTGTCACAGACAAGAGAAATTAAGAGTCTGATGTCTAGTTCTGAAGGTGTTGTAATTCAAAGTGGATCCCTTCATGGAATGTCCCTCTTATTAGGTTGTTGTTTTTATTCATTTTGCTTACCAAAAGAAGCAGTTGGGATCACATGGCTCTTTTCAAAGCTGTAACACTTCTTTCCTTTACTTCTTGCATTGACCCTACTGGGATTGGCAAGATGCCACCACATCATTTCCTTTTGTCCACTCTCTTCTCATGTTGAGAGACTATTGATTGCAAAGCATTTAATTGTTTTAACAGCTTTTGGAGTCATTTGCAAAGCCTGCTTTGAAGTTGGCTGTAAAATCACTTGACAGCCACTATTTAGAAAAAAGGTAGGGTGGAATCCAGAACCCTTTAAAAGAAGCATTAAAACAGGGAATGCAAAGGGTTAGGTGTGGCTTTCCTAGCCAATCCATGATTGGGTGCTCGCACCTTTTGACCTAGCCAAGAGACACATGGGGAGGTAGCTGCTTGGCTTTATTGTTCTCAGAGCATCCAGAACGGGAATTCGTTGTTTCTTCTCTGGTGCATTCTATCTAAAAACCTTCTTCTGACAACACCTTGGACCTCTCCCTAAGGTGGGAAGTGTGTACACATACATGGAGACACTGTCTACTAGTACTTTTCTTTGCCCTTTATCCTTTGGGGTCTGGCTACCATAGCATGGGAAGATGAATTTTCTTCCTTGCAAATAACTGCTGCATCTATAAATCTACTTGTTCATCTGTGGCTTTGTCTCATTGTGATCAACCTCAAATCTATTTTGGTATGGTGACCCTATCAGGCCTCAGTCTTTTACAAGCATCTCCTCCTTTACTGTCCTGCTAGATTACTTTGAGTAGCTAAGAAGCATTCCTAGTTCTGCCATAGCTTAGCATTTAGTGGTAATAAAGGCCTCCCTATGGAATAGCTTTGAACCTAGACAGATGATGACTCCAATCATTTTTCTATGGCTCTTGAAAACTGACCTTTTTTTTCTAGTATTTTGTTTGATTTTAAATTGACTTGAATCGTGATGACATATTTTAATGTTATTAGTTCAATCTTCTGTGTTTTAGATAGTTTACTGGCTTATGCATTTATTTCTTTGTATACTGCCCTGGAATGCCATATGAAGCATGAGAAAGAAATGTTTTAAAAAATGAGTGAATGGACAAACTCGTGCTTATGTGGTTTGTGATGGCATAAAAGATGAAGATTCTGCTTGTACAGAAACTTTCCATTGCCCAGGAGCACAGATGCTGGGTGTCTAACACTTATTTCATAGCTGTGAAATTTGCAGTGTTGACAAATAACAGTAATCTCACAGGGCTGCTATTGTTCTAGAATGGATGCATAGTAAGGAAGAATCTTGGCAACCAATTAAAATGAGTGATACGGGCTGATTAGATCATTCTAGTTCATAATGTTGGCATTATTTGTACTAATCTAATCTAAAGGAGGAAGGGATAATTACTGTGCTAAAATAAGGTGACTGGGTTTGCCATCCTCTGGCCAATATCCCTGAATAATTCTATTGAATCAATGACTTACAAACTGTGATATAAATGGCATATGGATTCTAGATCAGTAGTGTGCCTTAGGTAGGATATGCAGTCTAAATAGTGAGAATGCTTTCTAAAGAGTATTAAGAAAAAAAAATTAAATGCATTCTCGTATTTGTTCATCAATGGATTGATAGATCAATCAATATAGATGATTTAAAAGCAAACAAACAGTGCTTCTAACAAGTTTGTTCTGTGTCCCAGGAGGCGGCAGTTACTCACCATAAAGGAGAGTAATTTTTAAAAAAAAATGAACTTAATTGTTCGATTACTAAGCCAAATGCCCTCTTCATTTCCTTAAAACTAAAATTGAGTTTGTAGACAAGGTAGCAGTTTAGAACACTCCATTTTTAACTTTCTTCAGTGGACAGTTTATTATCCTCTAGTTTGGGATTATGTGGTGTTAAAGTCTTTAATCCATGCTTCCAGAAATTTATCCTTTTTGCTAAAATGTTTGAATGAGATGGTACCTCATTTCCAAACCGGGACAAATGAGAAAAACTGTGATACACTGAGATGAAATGTTTGGCCATTCAGGCTTCCAGGTCAGGACTGCAGACTTTGTGGTTCATGAAATGGTAACCTCTACATCTACATTCAATAACATCAAAGATTTCAGGACCAGCAGATTACATTTTGTTTAATGTAGTGGGTCCTGCCAGTCACTGTAGTCCTACAAGTAACTGGTTTAAAATCCATACAGGCGATTCAATGCGTGGAATCACAAGAGTGCAATTCAAGATTGCTGACTAATGCTTTCAGGACATATTTCATCAGTGAAGCAGCTGTGGTTCTCTACCCTTGTCTCTTTAGACTGAGGGACTGAACATCCTTTGCCATTTGTAAACTAATCTAGATCTTCTCTGGGGAGCCTGTACCACGTTCTGGCTACCTGGGCATCCAACTTGTGATGGCGGTAAAAAACAGAGAGGCTGAGTTAGCATCAATGCTCCACTTAAGCATTCTTAAATATTGGAATATCAGGATATGTGTATGGGAGAATGAGCAGCTTTTTGGTAATCTTTGAGGCTATTTATTCTCCCATACACATATTGCCATGGGGAATATAGCCATAGATACACAAATATATTCCCCATAAGGAATATAGTCATAGATACACAAATATATTCCCCATAAGGAAAACAAAGGCATGTCAATGTCTGGGCACTTTGCTTCCAATACTCTGTTTTATATATTACTAGCATATATACCTGGCGTTGCCTGGGATTTTATTTTCTCATAGGTAATACTTCTTAGAAAGATCTGAGATTCTGGGTCTCTGATTCACCAAACTGTCTTGTCCAGTACCTGTAACTTTTCCCCATATTCCCCAATCCAATCTGTATTCAGAGTTATTAACATACAGAGGTTTGGTTCCTGAGGGAATTCACTGCCCACCTCTGTGCTGCTAGGCCTCATCTCCTATTCAGAGCTCTCTGGCTGAGTATTCCAAAGGCCTTCCCTAAACTGCAAATCCCAGGATACCATAGAATCTCCTTAGGCAGCCAAACATATGAGGTCTTCAACTGACACAGTCAATGATGTGAGGTCTTCACCTGACACAGACAAACAGACAAACTTTGACTTTTATATATTAGAATATACATGTTTTTCATGCTGTTTGATAATGTGTTATATGTGTTATAAGAGTTTTTAGGCAAACCACACAGAGATCTCATGACATTATGTGGCATATAAATACCATACGATAAATAAATGGACTTTCTGTTAAAAATATTTTTAGGAAAAGATTTTAGGTCAAGGTGCTCTCATTTTGACTTTTCTTTTTGTAATGTTCTTGTATTTCTAATATACGCTCCTACTGTCCTTTGTTATCCCACTTTTTCAGCTGCCTAAAATGTCCCAGTTTCCCAGCTCCCCTCCTACTTTCCTTCTTTGTCCTCATTTTATTTCAATTGCTGCAGACATTCAAAACTGAGTACAAAGAGTTCAAACTCAACTAACTTAATGAAGGAGTGAGGAGACAGGAAGAGGCGAAATCTTGCTTTTCCCAGTAGGCTTAGCAACACCCAAACTGCTGCAGCCTCTCTTGTGCATTCTTCCTTATTAATTACTGTCACTATCTTGATTAGTCTCTGATGTTGTTTGGCAACATGTGTCCTGGTTTTCACCTGTTAAATGTTAGAGGATATATTCTATGCAAATATCTTTTGTAAATCCATAGATGCTGTTGTGCTATAACTGTCTTTGAAAATGAAAAACATTTAGCACCACTGCAGTTAGCTCAGTGGTAAAATGCAGGCACACCAAAAGTCACACTCTAATGTTTAGTGTCTTAGTACTTTTTTGCCCAATATTATTTCCTTTTGTAAAACACCAGCATCTTCATATCATTCATATCACTTGACAGAGGTGGCCAAACCAGAATCATTGGGAAGAAAATCTACAGAATTATAGTTTTAATAACAATAGTCATTGGTAACAAGTCTGGATAATAAGAATTAGTAATAAGAACCATATGAAACAAAGTCAAGTGGGTAATTTCAAGTTATTTGGATAACACATTTTTAAATGCAACAATTTAGAAGCCAGTGTAATTGATTTTTGTAATGTTACATTCACTTATTGAAATGTGAACAGTAGCATTTGAAATCAAAGTGTGAAGAAATGCCACTTGCCAATCCGATGTTATATTTAGACACACACTTCCTCTAATGATTTATGGTTAGCCCATTTGATAATTAGGGTCAAAAGGGGCCTTGTGGCTCCTCCCCCCTACTGCCCCACCATCATGTTTACAGTGTTTACACAAGTGTTATATCCTTAGCCCTTCATGCCCTCTTAGGCCAACATAGTACCATCCTTTCCAGACACTGTTCTGGTGTAGTACTATATCTGCCACTACTGTGGGGCCAGAATAGAGCCACTTGTCCCACCCAGCCCTCTCCATCTTCTTCTACATTTCTGTACGCATTGGCATTTCTGGTGCCATGCTGTGCTGCATCCAGTAAATCTCAGCTCACTGGGCTGTGTTCTTAATCTCCCGTGGCTTGAAGCTGTCTTCTTGCTTCTGAGCTGTGCCAAGTTGAACTGAAAGTCACAGGTATCTGGCTTTAAAGACTCAACTGATTCTGATCCACATAGATCAATGTTGTGTCGTTGATGTTTGGTCTTGCTTCCTGCCCTAGGTTCATAGATGCTCAGTCCTGCCTCACCTGTAATGCTGTCAGTTCAGATACTGAGGTTTCTGGGCCAAAACCTAAGACTTAATGCATAACATTAAATGACATCACTAGGGAATGTCCTTAAGTACTGTGATAGATAATGATGCTGTGATTGAGGAGCAATTGATTGTGCAGGGGGCCGAGCCAGTGAGTGAGCAAGTCAACCTGCCAACATCCCCTGCACTGGAAGGTCAAACAGAGACTGAGTTGCCCCAGCCAGCTCATGACAGAGAGGGAACCAGCAGTGATGCAGAGGAGTTGCAGCCAGCTGTGCCCATCAGCCCTCAATCATGCAGAAGGCTGAAACGGGCTGCTCAGAGGGAGGCTGCTTGGACTAGGCTAAGGAAACAATAACGAGCAGCACCTGCTCACAGGGGCTATTTAAATCTGCTGACATGGCTGCTTGCAGCAAATTACTAGCAAGCCTGCACAGCCTTTGTGTCTCTTGCTCCCTGAAACCCTCTGGATGGATCTCTGCCTCCTGAACCTTTGGACTGGACCTTGACCTGGCTCGGCTTGTGTTTTCCTGGTTTTGGTATACTTGGACTCCCCAAGTATTCCTGACCTTTCTCCTTCCTTGCTGGCTGCAGCCCGGCAGGGAGAGATTCCTAACAAACACCAAGCACAATTGCTCACAACTTGTCATTTAATGAGAGAGAGAAAGAACATACATATTTTGCTGTTTGGAAGTTAAGATAGAAATCTTGGCTAAAGAGATTGTTCCCAGAAAGAGGAAATCAAGAGATTGTTCTTTCTCACCTATTTAGTAAAATAAAGTGAGATAAGGGACATTTAATCTAGTATTCCTAAATGCTCTCTAGACACCAGATCCTGTCCGATTTTGGAAGCTAGGCAAGATCAGGCCTGTTTAATTCTTGGATGTGAGACTGTCAATGAATACTAGATGATGTAGGCTATAGTTCAGAGAGGAGGGAACTGGCAAAACCACTTCCAAGTATTCCTTATCTAAGAAAACCTTACAAAATTCACGAGGTCACCATAAGTCAAAAGGAAACTTGAAGGCATGTACATGCATGCATGCACGTGCACACACACGCACACACACTTGCTATTAGCCAGATAGGAGATGCAGAGCAGAGAGTGTGCCCTGGCAGTACATTGATTAGGAAGGAAGAAACAAGTTATCTGAGGAAATATGCAGACCTCCTGAAGGCATCCATTGCAAATTGTACCAACAAATCAGCTAATTTTTGCAAATTGTCACAAGCTGCTGTTCTACTAGCTGAGCTGGAAATTTGTACACAAATTTCCCTCTTGTCTGGAGCTGAGCTCAGCAAAACTGGAAAGTTGCAGCCTTGTTGCCTGCCATGAAAACTGGAAACTTAGGGAATCCTAAGGGATCATGGCACTTGAAGTCTGTTGAGTCATCTTAGATCAGGTAGACCTACCCACCTGCAAACCTATACTTGTTCACTCAGCGTGTGACACCTGTTACCCTGATTTCTGGGGTCCCTTTGAGGGACACTTTAATGTGCTTCAATTAATGGGGAATGGAAATGTGCCAGAGCACAAGCAATAGCAATACATAGGCATGGCAACCTAACAAGATCTTTTAACCCAATTTTTACTGGGTCAGGCCAAGCCAAGCCAAAAACCACACCAAATTGCTAAATAAATGATTTTATTTAAAAATAAAGACTTGCACACGTTCGCACTCACTCACTCAAGAGCTATTTAGAAATAGAAGAGAGGAAATTGGATAGGGGGCTTTGAGGGGGTGTTGCTGGGGTACACTGCACCTGATCTCGAAGTCCGGAGGTCCAGGACAGCGACGGAGAAGGAGAGATGAGGCTCAGCACATGGAGAGCTGAGGGGATAGCCGGACAGAGTGATGGCAAGCCGAGAGCAATCCGGAGCGATCCAAGGAAACACTCAAAAACTGGGTCTATTTAGGGGGGGAAAGGCACCTGGAGGGCTAATCCTATCCCAGAGAGAACAATCAGTGGAGGAGCTAGAACAAAGCTCAAAACTGTCCATGTCCTTCGCATGATTGGGAGAACAAAGCTCCAATATGCCAAAGTTCCTTGCATGATTAGATTTGCTGGGGTTGTCAAAAGCCATGGCTATATGCCTGATGGGCTGTTTGTCAGAAGCATTAATCCCTTCAAGCTGGCTCCTCCTTTGTGTATTTTTATATTTTGCAAGTCTGATGGTCTCCTGGGGCTACATGACTATAAATATACTGGCCTGACCAGGTTTTTCCTGATTTCAGCCGTTTGACCGTGTCTGTCTACATGCTCATTCAGGGGACCTCCTAAGCATGTGGAGATATTTTTAATATTAAATTGTAGACCCTGGGATAGGGTTATCTACCACAGTAACACACTTATGGTTTAGGAGTGTCCTCTTAATAAACGTGCTACAATCAATGTATTAGAAATGTGAAGTACAGTAGAAGTCCATATGACCAAGTGTATGTGGGGTACTTGAAAATGTACCCCACATAGATCGATTCATTTCTGATTCTCTTCTCCACATCCCCTTCACCACCCAAAAAAAAAAAAAAAAATCTGGGAAAAACTGCAGCACCTTTTTCTGATCATTAGCACTTCAGTTATGAAGCCATAACGGCTTCCATCTTTCAAAGTTAGTGCTACAAAACTAAATGCTCTTGCTCAAGGTTACACACCAATTAACAGTTCGTGTCTCATTAACATACATTTCACCACCCACACTTTAGTTCTGTTCTCACCTGAGAAATAACATCTGCTTCTTAAAAGCCTTTCTTTATTCTTTGAAGGTAGCAAAGAGGTTTTCTTTTCTTCTCTTTTTGAAGAGTAAAACAGAAAGGAATTGAAGTTATCAACTTCTGAAAATTCATTTTTACTGATGAGAAAAACAGCAGTGAGCCAATGGCAATGCTAGGAAAGATGACCTATGGGTTAATTATGAGAGAACTATTTTTCTAGAACAGATATAATACTTTAATGGCAATATTCTGTAATACCATGAATGTGAGCATTGTTACTGGTCTCTTTTCAAAACATTCTGAGTCTGCCCCACAATCCAGGTAAGCTGAAGTACTTAAGATAAACATTCTCAGTATCTGATATTAGCTACCTAAAGTTTAAAATCACCTTTATATTAGCCATCCTGGTTAGGGAATTTTTGGAGCAGTACTCTTGAAAAGTAACTTTCCCAAGTTCTGAAATTAATAATTGGAAGAGCTTTGCTTGTAACTGTGCTCTGGCCATAATTACTTCTTCTCATTGTTATGTGCCTTCAAGTCATTTCTGACTTATAGAATCCCTATTTTAAGGTTTTCTTGGCAAGATTTATTTACAGCAGGGGGCGGGGATTGTTATTGCTTTTCTTCTAAGGCAGAGAGAGTGTGGATTTCCATGGTCAGACAGGAATTCAAGCCCTGCTTTCCCAGAACCCTGCTCCAGCATTGAGATCACTATGCTATGGTGGCTCCAGCTAATGACTCTGTGGGTGACTCTGTGGGTGTATTTGTGCCTTCAAGTTGCCTGTCAACTTATGGTGATCCCGCCAATTTCGTAGGGTTTCTTAGGCAAAGTAGTTTTTGCCAGTTCCTACCTACATAGCCTACAGCATCTGCTATTCATTGGAGGTCTCTCATCCAAGTACTAACCAGGGCTGACCTTTGCTTAGCTTCCAAGATCAGACAGGATCTGGTTCCTTTAGGGTATTTAGACTCCAGCTCATGAGATCCTGTTACAGATACCCTATTTAGACATTAACTTTGTATCCATAAGGATCAAGACCTTTTCAATGGTAGTTCCAGAGCTCTACATACCTTTTGTTTGGCTCCTCTTCATTGCATTCAGATCTCCCAATATCTAAAATTACTATTGACAAAATTTTTGCTGTATCTCTGCAGAATAAATACTATGAGTTCTGTGACATATGAAAACTGTATTATATGATATTTGTTAAGTTGTGGAGATTTGGATTTTAATTGGGTTTAGCCCTTTTATTGTCTGTTCTATGTTGTCATCAATTTGGGAACAGTCATCAAGATGAAGAACAAACATTCCTTGAATAAATAAATCTGGCTGGCCTAATCCTTTGTCTACAAAGTAGACAGAAAATATTTACAGAGCCACTATGCCCTTGTAGATGCATATAAGAACAAAGAAATTGCTTTCTAGGTCCATACCAAAGTCTATCAAGTCTGCCGTTCTGTTTCCAGATGCAGTCAGATTCTATATAAATTTGTTCATGAAGTACAGACCCACTCAGCTTTGGAGACAAGATGCTGTCTTTAGTACTTGATTAATTACTTCCATTATTTATCAAGAAAGGAAGGACAGAACAGCCATGTATGAAATTAAGCAAGATCTCCAGGGCTTTCTTACAACAGGCCATTATAATAAAGCTTATTATGCACTTACAAATAAATGACCCAAGAACTGTAGAAGGAATTCTGCATTAAATAAAAATGATATCTTTGTTATGTAACAGGCATTGTTGTTTAACATAATGGAGCATCTCTCTGGATATTGTGAGGTTTTTCAAGGTCTCTGGAAAATATTCATTTTATACTCTTTCCTGCACAGTATTTCTGTTATCATGATTTAATTTTTAAAAGTAGTGTTTCTAATGTAGTAGATATGAACTTTTTTAAAGCTAATTTTTCTTTGGTATTCTCCTATAATCATAAGAAGTGTGGATTCACCCCAGGGTATGAATCCCTTCTCAGCCATGGAATCTCACTGGGTGACCTTAGGCAAGTCATCCTCTCTCAGCCGGACAGGAAAGCAATGGCAAACCCCCTCTGAACAAACCTTGCAAAGAAAACCCTGTGATAGGGTCACCAGAAATCTGAAATGTCTTGAAGACTCACAACTACCGAAAAAGATGATGTGCACTTCTGCAAGCCTTGTATGATCTCTTTCCACTTGTGTATGAATGGTGCCATTTTCTTACATAAGCCCCATATTCCTTATGATTATGGGAGAATACCAAAGAAAAGATATCTTTTTAAAAAGTTCAGATCTGCTGCATTAGAAATACTGCCTTTAAAATTGAGTCATAATAATAGAAATGCTGTGCAAGGAAGCAGTATACAATAAATATTTTCCAGTGACCTTGAAAAACCTCACAGTAACCACAGAGATGCTCCATTATGTTAAATAACAATGCCTGGTACATAAAAATGAGATTATTTTTATCTAATGCAGAATTCCTTCTACAATTTTTGGGACATTTATTCAAAAGTGCATCATAAGCTTTATTATAATTATCCATTAATAGATTCACCTTAGGGTCACCATAAATTGGAATCTGAAGACACACGATAATATAATCCAATAAAAAAAATAATCCATTGAAAGACAGACTTCCCTTTATATTCACCATTTCATAATCAAGTGGTATTCTAATAGGGCTGTGCTGAGGGCCAAGAGACAGATGTTAAATGCAGCTTTGCATTTAATGTGCATATTACACACACACAAACACACATACAGAGCCACTACAGGTGAGAAACCATGGCAGGTGTAGAAAGAAAGTGTAATTCTTTTGTTCCGTTACACTCCTGCAGTAAACTGCTTCTCTAAAGGTGCGATTTGAGAATACCATTTTCTGTTGGTCCTACCTGATGGACACATGGCAGAGGTCGTTACCTGATGTTGCTCCCAGATTATAGAATGCATCCATTTAGAACCATGATCATCACAATAATCTGGGACATCAGAACAATGTAAAAGGCCAGGTTCTTCGCAACATCCTTCCCAAAAGCAGCAAGAACTTCTTGTTCTTGCTGCTTTTGGGAAGGATGTTGTGAAGACCCTGGCCTTTTACATTGTTCTGATGTCCCAGATTATTATGATGATTCTAACGGCTTTGATCACGGCCATGGCTTTCACGGTTCTGTTGTCTGACTTGTTCTTAATTTTTCTTTAATTGCTTTTCAGGATGACTGTTAGCTGCCCTGAGTCCCCCCCTTTTTTTTTTTGGTGAAAAATTGGGATAAAATACAATGAATAAGTAAATCCTCAATTTGGGAAGAAAACTTCCAGTGGCATCAATGGGAGCTTTCTTCTTACTGAGTTCTGGTTTAAGCCCTACTACTATTCTTCAACCCTTTGAAGCCGTTATATTTAAACATTCTCTGAAGAGCAGGGATGTCCTTGGTGAGTAGCCCTAATTTTTTTTTGCCAAGCTGCTGAAACAAGTTGATCCTTACATATGTATGTAAATAGCCTAAATAGAAGTGAATCCTTTTCTGTCTTTCCCCTTTCTCACTTAGGAAACATTTCTGCCTTGGTAACAGCACAAGACCACCTCACTGTCCAGCAATGATTCAGAATGGAGGATCGTATCTCCTCTAGTGAGCCCATTAGAGCTCTAAGTTCATCTGTAGAGGCTCTTTTCTCTGTCTCAACATCTTCTCAGGCTTATTTAGTGAGAACAAGAGAGAAGGCTTTTTTGGTGACACAGCTCCCTGGCTTTGGAAGTCTCACCCTAGAGAGGCTGGGATGGACCTGTCCTGGATCTCCTTTCATCAGCAGTTCAAATATTTTTGTGCTGTTAGGTTTTTACAAACTGAAAAGGGTTTGGATTTTAATGTTGGATGGCTCTGTTTTTAATGTTTGTATATAGTCTTTTAATGTATTTTAATATTTTTAATGTTTAATGTTTTAACTTCATAAATTATCTAATTGTTTTTTTAAATCTTATATTTATACTTTTATTAATGCATTTGTATTGTTTTTTAATTTGTATTGTTTTATATATTTTGTTAGCTGTCTTGAGTCTCATTATCAGGAGAAAAGCTATATAATAAGCTATATAATAATAGCTATATAATAAGCTATATAGTAATCATCATCATCATATAACAATAAATGGTAGAATTGTTAGCTCACTGGTAAACCCTGTCCCGGGATCTAACATTCTGATATAAAAATATGATTCAATGTGCCTGAGAGGTCACCCGGATGGGCATGTAGGCAGCAATGGTTGAATGATCGAAAACCAGATCAGGCCAGTAAAATCCTCAGTCACGCAGCCCCAGGAGACCTCAAGCTGTGCAAACCCATAGTAAACAAATGGTCCTCAGCCACTGAGGAGCCAACTTGAGGGGATTAGCATCTTTTCCCCAAGTTGAGCACTGATAGCAATAAAATCCTATCAGGCAAGGACCAGCTACATAAATTCACACCACAATCCAATGCAACTCAAGATCCTGAAACTTTGGCAACACCTTGTGATCTCATCACGCAAAAAGAGTTGCCATCGTGAGCTTCTTTTCCGTTGCAACACCCATTGTTCTCCCCAAGAAAGGATTAGCCCTCAAGGTGCCTTTTCCCCTACAAATAGTCCCAGTTTTTAAGAGTTTCTTTGGATCACTCCTGGTCATCCCAGCAGACCATTTCTCCATTGAGTAATCCCCTCATCCGTCTCCGTGCTGAGCTCCACTTCTTCACAGTTTTTCCCGGACCAAGGACTTCAGGAAAAGGTGCAGTATTACCCCAGCTACAATCCCTTCAATATCTCCCCTATCCAGTTTCCTCTCTTTTGCTTCTTAATAGGTCTTGAGTGAGTGTGTGAATGATTGTGTTGGTGCATGAGATTTTCATTCAATAAAATCACTTATTAGACATCTTCGTTTGGTTTTTGGCTTAGCCTGACCCCGTAAAAACTAGGTAAAAAGACACCGCTAGGTTTTCCTGCCTCTTGCATTGCTATTGCTCGTGCTCTGGCTAGTTTCCATTTCCCATCACATGAAGCACATTAAGGCATTCTCCTAGGGACCCCAGAAATCAGGGTAACAGCAGTTATAGGCCTTTTCCACACGGGGGGAATTAAAACGGCGCACTGCGTCCTCTACAGAGGTCGTCTGTACCTCGGAGCAGACTAGGTTCAGACTACTTACCGGAGATCCGCACCTCAGTCCGTTCTGAAATGCCCCCAACTGGTCCTCCAGCACACTTTTTAAAGACCAGAAATAAGAGGTTTCTCATTTTTCCAGAGTGCGCCATTGCATTTCTGCTTCCTTGTGCAGATTCACAGGCTCGCACCAATGCAAGTCTGTAATCTGCAGAGGGCGGGCTTTAAGTGTGGCGAGCTTCGCGGTTGGTTGGGACCCACAACCAACTGGAAGCCGCCATTTTGGAAGCTGAAGCAGTGTGGATCTAAGACCTCACACTGCTCCAATTCACCCTGGACCAGACCGAGGAGCCAGGAGATCTGGTGAGTGGCGGCACGGAGCAATTCCCTTGCCTTATGTGGAAATGGCCATAGTAAGACTAATAAAAATATTTATTAGTAGTAGTGGTAATGGCAGCAATGTAGCTCTCATCACAGTTGATCAAATCTCTCTACAAGTAGTGGTTGGGCTTTAAGCATCTATGCCTGACAAAGTTCTTGAAGGGGTTGGACTGAGTTCAGATTTTTTCTTTTTCTTTAAGAGAAAAGAAGAAATGAAGAAAAGACTCAGAATTCCCCCATGCATATAGAGCTGGCTGCACACTCCACTGGATTTACAAGAATCTGTCAACACACATTGGTGAGCCTTGTTAATTTGCAGCTTATGTGACACAAAAAGATGGAATTGTTTAATCACCGCATTTCTCAGAGGATTTCCTCACCTACATAAAAGCAGAGAGAGGATTGTTTCACCCACATCTGACAACATTTTTGGATTCAAATAAATCAAAAAATGCAGCTACTATGACACCATCAAACTTTAGAGAGAAAGTGGATAAACGGAGGGCACCCTATTAACTTTCCTTTGTTTTACTTGGCTATGAGGGAGGCTGTTTTCAGGAATAATATTCTCTCCTGAAAAACAGAAACATTAATATTTATTTGCCACTTCCTTCCAATTTACCTTGAAAACAAAAGTGTCATGTCTAGCAAGCAGTTTCATGAAACCCACAGTGACTTTCTTCAGCTCCATTTGTTTCAGTGATCCAAATAAGTTGTCACATATCCGAAGTTAACAGCAATCAAACCAAAAACTCAATTTGCACCAATGAGATTTTTAGAGGTGCGTGGGAACTCCCTCTCACAAGAGGCTAGGTTAAGTCCCTTTCTTTGCTGTTTTGCTGTCAAGCAAATTGCAGAAGGGTATATTTCATGCAGGGAAGGGCACTGTTCTTTTCATCTCAGTGTTATGTTTTAATGGTTTTTAAACTGTTTAAATAAGCTATTCTATTAAAAACAGCACTGATTTTAATTTACCTCTTTTTATTGTAATTTCTTTTTAAATTGTGTGTTGCTTTAACCTCTGTTATGAACTGCCCTGGATCTCAGCAAATGCTTCTGAATAGAAATGCACATGGTTGCGCTGATGAAACAACCAACATCTCTTTAGTGGGGCTCACAGGATAGGATTTTAAGGGATGGCCATCATAATATGCCTCCCATTGCTTAATATATTGCCAAGAATACTTGAAAAGTGCCATACTCAATGGGGGGGGAGGAAGAAAATAGGATGGCTGCACTCTACTTCTCCTTCTATGGCTAAGTAGCCCCCAGGCCAGTAATCTGCCTAGCTAAATCCTACCACAGCTATCAGAAAATGTTAAGCTTAAATAGGATTTTTTTTAAGCCTAAGGGGCCCATTACTTTGCCCATACTCCAAGTTAAGTTGCAAAATGGTGGCTCAGGGAATGGAGCCAAGTTACTTGGGAACATAAATCAGAGCTAGGACACTTTCAGTTCTCCAGATATTTTATAGTACTGTTTCCAAAATCCTTTTTCATTGACCAAACTGGCTAAGGATTCTGGTAATTATTATAGTTGTTGCTGATGTTGCTTCTACTATTACTACTAGTAGTAGTACCACCAGCATCAGCATCATCTCTTGTCTGGGACTCAAGGCATTAAAACACATACAGATAAAAAAAATTCACATCAAAAATATAACTGAACTATAAGTAAAATTAAAACCATTTGAAAACATAGAATTCACATCCAGAACATCCTTGCCATAGAACAAGAATCCAAGCAGCTTAAATATGGGGGCAGAGGAAGACTGCTTGTGTGTGCTATTGTTACAAAGCTGTGGGTCAAGATTCGCACAGGTATCTGTTTGATGATCTCCTCCAAATCATCTAGTCATTTATCTACAGAAGCAGATCTGCCTTAGGCCCAACCCTATGGCACACAATTATTTTTCCCTTAGGGCTTCCTGAAATGAGAAAAAGCTGAATGGATCTGCTTCATGGAGTGAGATACAGCTAAATGAGCTTGCTGCTACAGCTGATAGCATCACAGAAGGGACAAAAGTATTGGATTGTCTGTAGGACAGGAAGAAATGCAGACATGAGCTCTTTGAAAAAGATATATTCGAGTAAGTGACAATATTTTGTTGTAACAGCATTACATTTCTCGAGTTCTATTTATACCTAAAGTCTGAGAACATTCTGCAGGCACAGAGAAGTCTCACATGCTTCTTCTGTGAGATCAAAGGGGTCTTTTCTCAGAGTCAGGCATTATGGGTAGGATATCCTACAAGACACCCTATGTTGTTGGGGAAAAAAAACAGGCCCACTGGGTTTTGTCAGTTATAGAGAACTAGTGTATTTACCTGGTGTTGCCTGGGATTTTATTTTCTCATAGGTAATACTTCTTAGAAAGACCTTAGGAATTACCTTACCTTAGGAATTACATGCAGTCGAAATACACAGATTTGAGATCCTGTGTCTCTAATTCCCCAAACTGTGTTGTCCAGTACATGTTAACTTTCCCCCATATTCCCCAATCCAATCTGTATTCAGAGTTATTAACATAGAAGTTGGATTCCTGAGGGAATACATTGTCCTTCTCCTTCTTGCTGCTAGGCCTCATCTCTATAGCAATCAGCCTGAGGTACAAGAGCTCTCTCACTGGGCATTCTAAAGTCCTTTCCCGGAACTGCCAACCCCAGGGTTCCATAGAATCTTCACAGGCAGTCAGTCATATGAGGTCTTTGTCTGCCTGACACAGACAAAGTCACAAACGTTGACTTTTATATATTAGATAAGCAAGGGTTCCTCTAGAGTTCTGGTGTTGGTAAGTGTAATTCTGTACTACTAGCAAGGTGCCACCTGGGGTAGTCATCTCATTCTATTAACTTGCTCTCTTTCTGTTGTTTTTCAACAACTGCTATTCAGATGCTCTGGAATTTGAAGGTTGCCGCCATTACTAATAGTCATTTATAGACATATCCTCCATGAATTTGCCACATACTATCCAATATTTCACAGATAAAAACCATAACACAACTGGCTAGGCAACATCAGAGTATAGTCAAAATGGCAAACATTATTAATGAGAAAGAACATCCAAGCTAGGAAAAGGCTTTTGACTGAGCCTAGTGGGAAAGGCAAGATTCCACCCCTTCCTCCCCTTCCCTTTCTGCTGAGTTGAACGTAATCCACTTTTGCATTTTGGACTCAGTTTGCAACAACTGAAATCAGCTGAGGATACAGGAAAAAAGTGGGAGAGGAAGAGAAAGCCTGTGCCATTTTAAAAGAAATTGAAAAAAGTGGAATGAGAGAGAATTAATCTGGACAGCCCCTGCCAAATCAGGACAATTTGAGAGACCATGGAAACCCACTAGCAGCCTTGGGCTCATCCCACACTCTCAGATCCCTGAGAGCCCCATGATAGATTCACCTTAGGGTGCAGAAACAGCTGGAAGGCACACAACAATAAATATACCCAGGTATACACTGATAACCATCTATGAGCCAAACTGCATTTTCTTCAATGGTGTTTTTCTTCTACTATGCAAATTGCAATTGCATCTTTTCCCCTCCTCCTTTCAGATCAGGACCATTGTGGGAAGCAAAGGATCCCTATCCCTTACAATAGCATCTTAGTCCAAATCAGGGCTGCCCTCTGTACTTACTTTTGAGTAAGAAGAAGAACTTGTATATGTATGCATGTGTCAGGAATCTCTTCCTGACGAGCTGCAGCCAACAAGGGAGGAGGGAGATCAGGAATACTTTCAGGGAGAGTCCAAATATACCAAACACCAGGAAAACAAGCCAGGTCAAGGTCCAGTCCAAAGGTTCAGGAGGCAGAGATCTGTCCAGAGGGTTTCAGGGAGCAGGAGCCACAAAGCTTGTGAGGGCTTGCTAGTAATTTGCTGCAAGCAAAGAGCAGCTATGTCAGCAGATTTAAATAGCCCCTGTGAACAGGTGCTGCTTGTTATTGTTTCCTCAACGTAGTCCATGCAGCCTCCCTCTGAGCAGCCCCTTTCAGCCTTCTTTGTGATTGAAGGCTGATTGGCACAGGTGGCTGCTGCTCCTTTGCATCACTGCTGGTTCCCTCTCCATCATAAACTGGCCAGGGCGACTCTGTCTCTGTTTGACCTTCCAGTGCAGAGGATGTTTGCAGGTTGACTTGCTCACTCACTGGCCCAGTCAGTTGCTCCTCGATCTCAGAGGCATCATCTATCCCACTCACTGGCTCGGCCCCATGCACAATCAGTTGCGCCTCAATCACAGCAACATCATCTATCACTGTATGTGTTGAATGTATATGTTGCCTTTTCTCCAAAAGTGGGACCCAAAGCAGCTTCCGCAAAGTTAAAAAAAAACATTAAAAACATTTAAACAATTGAAAATGTATAAAATTATAAACTACGATAAATTTAAAAACAGCTAATAAATAAATAAAAAGCTCTCCTGCTCACCAATTAAAGGTCTCCTTAAAAAGAAATATCTTTGTTTCTCTACTAAAGGAAAGCAGGAAGGGGCCAACCTAGCCACCCGTGGAAGAGATTTCTACAGGGCAGGAGCAGCCACTGAGAAGGCTCTGTCCCACGTCCTCACCAGGTAAGCCTGGGATGGTGCTGGGACTGAGAGAAAGCCTTTCCCTGCAGATCCCCTGCAGACCTTAGAGCTCTAGATGGTTCATATAACCTACAAATCTATCTGCTACATATTAAATGAAACATGTAGCCTGGCTGTAATCTAGTGTATGATAGTGAATCCCATAGATATATTTTTCACTTTGTGAAGAAATGCTTCACTTGTCCTGATTTTCTTGCTGATCAGCTTCTCAGGGTGACTCCAGGTTCTATTTTTTTAAAAGAGGAACAAAAGGTTCTCACTGACCATACCTGACTGGGCTGGCCATTTCATTTGGTTCACCAAAGCAAATACCACCCCACAAAAGAAACCTTTTGATGGGGTATAAGGCGTAGGAGTGTTCTGTGAAATGATGCATCATAATAGTTGGTACTGCTTTAAAAAAGGCACTCAGCCATCTTAATTTCCCCAGTGTTTGAACTGTGGAATATGTCATTGTTTTGACCAATATATTTGAAGTGTGTTAATTTTAGCTGTGTAGCGAGAAGAAAACAATCTGTAATCCAGTAACTGGATCACTTTCTTGCTTAGTGCGTCTTATTTATTTGGCTGACAGCTTAATAGATGAAGTAGTGAATATTTACGTCCACCTTTATTTGCTCTCTGTAGGACAATTCTTTGGTGCTAGAAATGGGCCTCAATCTTTAAAAAAATGAGCTCTTATTTTGGCTTCCACACTGTTCCTTCTGAGAATAATTGTTTTCCCCATTTTAGAGACAGCCAGTACCAAAGCAATAAATACATCCTGCCAACAAAACAGGTACATTGGGAACATATGGTCCATTAAAGGATAAAAATTTGTTTCATGGTAGCAACTTGTACATACAACAAGAAAATAAGTATTACATACAATAAAAAGATATAGTTGAAGAATATGAGCAACTACAATAAGAAAGCCTGCCTTTGGTAAGAAACATTTTATTGGTGGTGTTAATTCTTTGGCTGAGATCAAAGACTGGAGAGGTGTTTTTTTAAAAAAATAATTAGTTGCAATTGCTGCTTCAAGGTAGTTCTAAGGAGTAAATCATTACTTGTTTCCCGAAAGTAATTAGAAAGCTTAACTTTTTGTAACCTAAAAGAACCATACAAATCCTTCAAGCTGTTGGTCTGCATTACATAACACACCTTTGATCCACCTTATTGTTATTTCAACACTAACAACCAGAGGATGAGGCAGTAGTGCGAGGGAGTTGTTACTGCGGTCCAGGCTTACCCGGAGATAGCACTCAATATCTCTTTGATATCAAATAATTCGGCTTTCCTCTGCCACCCCACTCCACGTGTTTGAGAGGCCTCCAGACAAGCACATAAATAGGCACGGCCAATAATTGCTGGACATTCCATTCCCCACCTAGGCAGGCCAGACAGAGCCAGTTTGTCACTTCAGGGACCTCTCCGGCAAACACCTCATTACCTGTGCGAGACACTAACAAAGGCTCCCTGCCCCGAGCAGGCAGACTGACAAAGCTGTACTAAGCACTCCGCATTTACATACTGGCTACACTATTGTTAATTCAGCTGTAAGTCAATCATGCTAAATTCTGACCTTTCCAAAGCTTTGTCCCACGCCTAAATCGCATTGTTCTCACCGAGTAAGGTATGGCCTGCAGTCACAATTCACCCTATAAAAACCCCTGATTCCAAGACCCTCCTCGGATCGCTCCCGAGTTCCAGACGGCCTTGCTGCTGCTTTGTTTGGCGAGCTCCCCTCAGTGAACCTCGCTGAGCTTCTTCTCTGCACCCCAACGTCGCTCTCAAGCTCCAGGACTACGAGACAGGTGTCGTATCACCCACTTCCCTCTAAAAATCCCCATTTCCGATTCTTCAGTCAGCTGTGTGATTGTGGTGTCTTTAATATTTGTCTGTATTTAATAAAACATCAATTTTGCTACATTAAACCGTCTGACTGCTTGACTGACCTGGTCCCGTAAACGCTGGGTTGCAAGATCCTGCTAAGTTACCCTGCCTCTCACTAGCTTTAGTGAGTGCTCCAGCTAATTTTCCCTAAGGCATTGTTGTTGTTGTTTGGTTATTAGGGTGCCCCTCTCGGGACCCCCAGAGATCAGGGTAACAGAGTACCTGAAACATGTGGCATTTCACCATTTAGTGAGCTCAGACCCCTGCAACCACAAAAGTAACCTAAAATTTACTGCAAAAGGAGAGAAGCTATCTCTTCTTAAGTTACAATCATAATGTAGAATAATTATACCTTGGAACAAGAGACCAATTGCAAATAACTAGGTATCCTGGGATATAGATGGATGGATGGACGGACGGACGAGTTCCTTTAATAAAGAAAGATGTTTCATAGGAGCCATTCTTTGGGGGCCCTCACTATCTGGAATGAGATGAAGTGACTGACCTTCATGGCTGTGGTACTTCCTTTTTCTGAACTCTCTTGCAAGGAAAGTTCATCTTGTACCTACACTAATGTGCTGAAGAAAATGATGCACACCTGTACTCCAATTATGTCATCACCATTATGCCAGCAGAGTTTGCCCCTTGCATAACAAGCATACCTAAACTGCAACAAAATGTTGTAGCATGGCATTCACCCATTCAGAATTCTAGCCAAGCTGCCATGCCAAATTTAAGATTCTCCATTCCATTTTCCCTCTCATTCCTATTTTTCTGCCCTCTCTACTTTATATATGTTTGGTTCTGTTTCAGCTACTCAATGAATCCACAATCAGAGAATGAGTGCTCTGTTGTAACGTAGGAGAAATACACATATATCTCTTAATTAAAGTTTGTGTATGAAAGTACGTTTCCCCTTCTCTTTCCAAAGAGGAGGAGAAAAAAAATCAATGCATTCATCAGATGTTATTTGCTACCTTTTCTCACCCTTTCACAACCAGCCAACCTTTACATCAGCAGAGTTAATCTACCCTTTTCCTGCCAATCAAAATTAATTAGCTGAATTTCTCCTACAAAACTGCTTTCACAGTAAAATGCACAATAAATGCACAAACCTGCTTTTAAAAATATGTGTGTTGTATTAGGGAGGTTCTGCATCATGATATTAAACCTATGGGGAGATTGGATGGATGGATGGATGGAAAGATAGATAGATAGATAGATAGATAGATAGATAGATAGATAGATAGATAGATAGATAAGTGAATGGATGGATGGATGGATGGATAGATAGATAATGGTTCTGGTTTTAAGTCAGTCCCCAGTGGACCAATCTATCTAAGCAACCTCCCACACAATGTTCTCCAAACCAAGATTTTCCTCACATAAAAAATTACCTAATGAAAGGCTGCTGTTATATAAAGTAAAATGAAAATAATATTTGAACTGATTGGTTCCTGTTCCTTTCTTCTGCCCCAATTTACTTTCAAAGATGCCAGACTGGTGGAAGAAAAGACAGGAAGATTATTGGCAAAACCTTAAAAATGATGAAAAAATGTTCTTCTTACTATACATTTCAGCTCTGACTATTTAACTGATTTTTCCTCCTAGACATCAGTATTAGGATTTGTGGGGGGGAGGATGGAGTAGGATAATGTGAAGGCAGGTAATTTCCTACTTTAAAATCCATTCTCCCAAATGGGCAGGTTTTTATTCAGTGGCTTGGCTTTGTCAGCTCTACATTTCTAGACATATATCATTTGTCTAGCACTTTCCATTTGCAAATTGCATGCCCAGCTTTTTGGTGCCTTTACTCCTCTATGCCAGTCCCCAGCACAATACAGATGGAAAAATTGAGATCGACGCTGACAGTTGATTTAAACATTAAGTGAGTGATCACCCCAAATTGCTTTTCTGTCCCTGCAATCTTTGCAGAGGCCTTAATATTTAAACCTCATACCCCAGGATAAAAATAACTTGTAATGAGTAAGTCATGGGATAGTCTCTGTCTCTAGTGAGAATTTCAATGTATGGAAGGTTATTTAATTAATTAGTTTGTATTCCACCTTTCTCTCAGCATGGAACTCAGTAAGGTCAAAATGTGAGTTAGGTTAGGGTTAGGACTCCAAGGACAGTTTAATATATACCTTTTCTGTTTCTAATGGCTCAGCCACCCAGATAGAGCCAACCCACTGAGAAGTTCAGTGTGTCACTTCTGCTTCTTAATATCATGGTTTACTGAAAAGTGGCTTGGGACATTTTTGTATCAAGTCATTGGATTGGTTGGTACAAAAAAATAAACAAAACACATTCTACTGACAAAAAGCAATAGGGAAGTTGTTGTCCCACACAATTTTGGTCTTTTTTGTTAAATAAAAAAAAAATATGTATACAACAAATGGTTTAAACTTGTGAGCACTGTCCACAGTTCTTCAGAAGACCATTCTGTAGAATGCCAATATCTTTATTCTAGTTCTGTCTGGATTGGTTAAAAGACTGCCTTTTATATGGAGAGAACATAGAATACAATTTGTTTTCTTATGGAAACAATATTATATGCCACTTTTTGACTCATAATCTCCAAAAATAATCATCCGCACTGGACCCTCATTTGTTTCTCACAGTAACTACTCCAGGACCACCTAGTCCATTTGTGACTATTCCTCCATGGGCTGAAGGAACATCCTCCCCACAAATCCCTTTTCTCTATCCCCCAATCATGTCTTGCACTGTTTCCCTCACAGCACATCCCATTAATTCCACTGGACCATGTTCCTTGTTCCCATGCACCAATGTTACTTTTCTTGGTCAAAAGTCTTCCCAAATCTTCATCTCAAGGACTCAATCCCCATTCTTGTTTTACCCACTCTGTCATAGCTCCTCCAGTGCTCTCTTTTTAATTTCCCAATACTCTCTTCAGGACTCCTGCCTCCAACTCAAGACTCATTTCAAACACTACAGTACATTTTCCATATGAGCCCAGACACAATAAAGAGGTGAATGTCTATTTCCACATATTTATATGACAGGGAAAAATGGAAGTCCCACCAGGAAGAAAACTAGAATGGGGCACAAATGTTGAAGTGAAAATGTGGTGGGTAGAAGAAATTTTAAGCACCTTGAAACTTGTAAACTTGTCCCCAGTGCTCTTTTTATCTAGAAGAACTGGTTCAATCAACTTACCATTACTCATTTAATTTCCTCTTAAATTGTAAAGCAGGTGTCTATAGCTGAGGAAACCCCTAGCTAGGAAAGTGGCAGCACCTTCTAGAACAACGAAGAAAGAGTACTGAAAGATCAGATAATAGATCTCAACTGGGGTGGGGGTCAAAATTGGCCATAGTCCACCCCAAGAAGTCAGTCTGCTGAGTGCAATATCTCATTAATCATGGGAACCCCAATAGACAGCAACTGTGATGAAGAACTGCTTTGATCAGCTAAGGGATGTCAACTAACTTTGCCTTTGCTTTTGGTTCTGTTTCTGCATCCCCCTTAATATCTCAGGTAATCAAATGCACTTTTATTTTGATGCACCTGTGATTGCATTATATTTTGATGGCCTCTTGAGCCTGAGCTAATCTTGGAATTAATGTTACCCTGACTGCTGGAGGTTCCTGGGGGACACCTGGATTTGCTCCAAAAATACAAAGGTTTGGGGAAATTAGTGGAGCACTGCTTAATGAAACAAGAGGGTAGGGCAACACAGCGAGATCTTTCACACAGTGTCTATGAAGTCAGACCCCATGGGAGATATGTCAAAATAGTTTTTATTTGAGGGAATTTGCAAAGATATTCACCATACACTCACGCAGCAATGCAGTCACTCACACAAGCATACAAGGAGTATTGAGTTAAAGAAATATCAGAAAAGCGGCCTGATCTTGAAGTCTTCAGTCTGGAAGAAGCAATGAGAAGGTACTCAGTAACAGAGGAAGGCTGAGGGGAGCTCCTGACTAGCAAAATGTGGGTCTATTAATCATGGGTGGGAATTCTCCCAGTTACAGGGCAAAATGTGTCGCGGGGCAGATCCCTTCCCAGAAAAGGATAATAGCCGGATCATGCAAATGGTCCTCGCCCTGGTATATCTCGCTATTGTAAGCGTTAATCTCCTCAGGGGAAATAGGCAATCCCCTCAAGGTATTGTTGTAGCTGATGGCCCATTATAGGTGCAGACATGCCTATCCAAAGCTTCCTCTTGGACATGTGACTGGGGGAGTTCTTGGTCTGACCTTTTGCCCAGTCTTTGACCTAGGTGTCTACATTCCTGCCTGGTGAACCTCTGGCCCAATATATTTAATATTAAATATTATACTTCCCCAGGTCTGGGTCTAATCATAGGGGTAACACTGAGCTGACCTGGGATCAGTGCCCTGGAATCAATTACACTTGAATTGCACTTGATCACTGACAAAGATGCTTTGGTATCATTTTTAACTGAGGCCCTTGATGACTGGCCCAAAATTACAGATGATGCAAAATATTTCTGCTGATAGGTTCTCCTGTTGAGAACCTGCAAAGGGAAATACAAGACACCTGTGACTTCTTCAGGTAGTTTGGCTGCTTTTTTCTAAGACCAAACTGTTTATGGAGATGCATAAGTCTTGACCTGAAATACTGGAGAACATCAAGAAGCAATGTAGTCCTTTGTGTGTTAAGGACGAGGGTCTGTACAGGGCTCTGGACCTGCATTCATTTGAATGTATTTGGCAAGAAAAGAGTGTATAAGACTCTGCCAAGCATTTGGCAGTGATCAGGAGGCTGGCACAGTTCCTAATCAGAGTTCCCAATCACAAGAGCGCTGTAATCACATTCAGCTGAATGCAGTTGTTTGTTATTGTTGTGTGCCTTCAAGTCATTTTTGACTTATAGTGACCCTAAGGTGAAATTATCATGGGGTTTTCTGGGGCTCAGAGTGTGATATGCCCAAGGTTAGCCAGTGGGTTTCCATGGCCCAGTGGGGAATCAAACCCTCGTCTCCAGGGTTGTAATCCAATGGTCAAACACTACACCACACTGGCTTTCTGAACGCAGTTACTGAACCCTCTGCAGACTATCAAACTCAACATGCGAAGTTCACAAATACTGTAGTGCTGCACACAGTATGTCTGGACAGAGCTTACATGTGTACCCATATCGCTGCACAAAGTTTTGCTTTACCTGCAAGCAGGCTTTGCACAGGCCTCTGTTCTTATACAGTTATGTTGGCTTCCACAGACATGTTTAAACATTCTTCAACTGTTTAGGCCCTGGAGGAAGTATGGAAAGCCTCTTTCAGACAAAGGACAGGATCCAGTTTCAGAGAAATTCTGGCAGGTGAGGGTAAATTCCAGCAGCTGGTGAGGCCAAAGGCAAGAATACCAGAATATTCTAACTTACCACTCCTAATGCAAGTAACTAAGCCTCAAGGAAGGCATTTCAACTTTTTAGAATAAGAACAAAATGTACAAAAGAGTACACACCTGTCATTTCAGAGCCACCAAATGCTCTGTGCTATAGGAAACAGGTATGGCTGTCTGGCATATTTCTCTTTTGTTTGCATATCCAGCTCACATGCATATTTGAATGGACTTAGATATTAATGTGGCTCTAAGCCCAATTGTGAAATCACATGTGTGGCTTAAGGACTAACTATTTGAATTCGAAGCTTGTCCTATTATATAGTTGTTCTGTTTGAATATGTCCCTATAAGTTCTTATACATTGTTATCATTGTATTGCCTATAAACTTCTGTTATTTTGTATTACACAATTTTCTTTATAGAATTACTGCTTCATTAATACTTTGCTGGTAAATTTATATGGAGTTTCTCTCTCGCTCTCTCTCTTTCCCTCCGCCTCGTGTTTTCTTTTGGTCCTTTTCGTGGGGGAGGTCATGCTTGTTCTTCTTTCATACAGAAAGAACCAGTTTGGTGTAAGGGTTTGAGCATTGTTCTACGACCCTAGAGAGCAGGGTTCAATTCCTCACTTCATCATGGAAACCCACTGGGTGACCCTGGGCACATCACACACTCGCAGAGCCCAGGAAACCCAGTGACAGGTTCGCCTTAAGGTTGCCATAAGTCAGAAATGACTTGAAGGCATACAAAACAACAACAACAGCTTGTTTGCTTGGAGCCCCTTTCCTGCTTGTGCTGTCTGAGGTATACCAGAGGTCTGTGTTGGATTCTCCAGATCACCTCTAGGGCTTGATGTTCCTTGCTCCTACCATTAAAGAACACTTTGCTCACCTTGAGGGCAAACATGAAATGGTTTTAACACTTCTCTCCAATGTAATTAAGAGCCCTCCCCATGAGAAAAAAAAAGTCTCTGAAAGTCTGAAGTTTTGCTCCTGTACAAACTGATTTTATTTTGGAGATCCACATGACATTTCCTTCATCTCAAAGCTTTTCCTGGGAAGAGGAAGTCCTTTACCAAGGACTTTTCATTCCCAATTCTTGAGTCAGTTTGAATTAACCCAGTGTTTTCCAAAATGAAATGTACCTGTACTTCGCTGTCTGTTTTTATTATCCTGGAACTAGCTAAGATGTCTGCCTCCAATAAACACAAGTATTGTTTCCAGGACACAGATCCAACAGAGAGGGAAAGCAAGATAGAGAGGAATGTTTGCACCAAAACAAAGGGATCCAAATGTTAACTAGTCGAATTCCTAAAGTGCTTTAGAACATTGACTATTAATTCATAATAATAATAATAATAATAATAATAATAATAATAATAATAATTAATAATGGCTCAGTGGAAATGGGTGATAATCAATTTGTAAAATGTTGCATGAGTCTAGGGCCCTTTCCTCACCAGGCTATTAAAACAGTGCAGAGCAACCTCCAACGGAGGTCTTCTGCACTGTGGAGTAGACTGGGGTGGACTACTTTTTGTAGTTCCACACCTCAGTCCGCTCCGGAGTGACCAGAACTGGTCGTGCAGCATGCTTCTTAAAACCTTCTTTTACGAGGTTTTTCAAAAGTACGGAGCACGTGACCCCGTGTCGCTTCGTCACTGTGATCCGATGCAGATTTGCAGGTGTGCACTAGTGCATGCCTGCAGATCTGCCAGGGGCGGGCTTTAGGCTGGCGAGCTTCTCCGGTTGGTGGAGAGCCTCCACCAGCCGGAAGCTGGCATTCTGGACACCAGAGCAGTGCAGAGCGACGAGCTCACACTGCTCCTCGTCCCAACGGACTCGCCCGGATGCTGAAGAAATCCGGTGAGTCCCGTTTTTGCGTGGTTCCTTTCCCACATGCGGAAAGGGCCTAGCTGTGACACATGATCAGGAGAAAGGGGAGGAAGGAGTAAGGGAAACTCAGGATATTTCAAGAAAGAGTTTGGATGGAACTCTGTGAATATGCAGGTAAAATCAAAATGAAAAGAACTGGACATTCTCAATACTTCTGATACTTCCAGAGACTTGTTCCCTTCTGGAGGAGCCCTAGATTTCGTCTAAAATGTTGTTCAAATTGGAAGGTAGCCCCTGAATGCATCAGTATCAATTCAAGATCCAGTGGCTTTGGAGTCAAAAGCTTGTGAACAACTGGAGGAGCTATCCAGCTCTACAAGGAAGCTATAGTGCAGAACGCGGCAGTATAGCTGTTGCACAAACATCAGCCAGACTAATTCCATAGCACTTGTGACTGAGTCAGGGAAATGCCCAACTCAATAACTTTGCTTTATAATAGAATCAGAGGGACTTTTTTTGTGACAGCTCCTTGTATGAGGTGTATTAATTTGTTTGCTATCCTGCCTTTCTTCCAATACTGGCTATCAAAGCAGCTTGCTATAAGAGCAATTACATGTCAGATTAGACATTAGGAGGAAAGTGTATTCACTGCACTAAGCCCATTTTCCTTGAAACAATGGGATCTGCTCAACAATCCAGCATACAGGCTTCTCCAGTTAATTAACAAGTTAGGGATCAGAGCACTGTCAGGAAATGGAATTGGTTGAAAAACGGAACCCATGTACTATACTGTAGGGAGCATGAAAGACTTACGGAGGATCACTTGGGACTGACTGTATGCACCTGCTGCTTGTAAAGTCTCTCAGCTTAGCGCCTTTCCCCCAGTCCCTCAGCTTGCTTTGCGAGTAGCACACACGTGCAAGTAATTCCAAGTGAGCCTCTGTAGGCAAGAAGAACTGATGAAAGAGCAGAACGTCCATCAAATTAATGGAACTTGTCCTTAATTTAGAAGAATCAAAAGAGTGAGTCCTCAGATAATGGGGCATTGAAAAGTGGGTACTTCCTGTACAAATTAAGCCTTTCTTTACCTTCTGATGATTAGTCAGAACATGATGCACATGGCATGTGAGATACATGAGTGCAGAAAATAATGTGCTACAATAAACAAACATACAACATACTAGTTGTGATGTTTGGTTTGACCATTGCAAAGGTCCAGATAAAAACAAAAAAAAGTTACAATATCAAAACACTATTAAGCAAAATATATTAAAACCCAACTGCATGAAAGCTACTTCATTAGCAGCCAACCAGCTGAGGTCTTTGCCTATTGATAAGAGGATGACAAAGAAGGGGCCAACCTATGCACCTGTGGAAAGAGGTTCCGTGGCTTGCAACAGCCAGTGCAAATGTTGAGTGTAGCTTGACCAAAAATCCACTTTCTCAAACACGAGTGAGAGCTGGTGGTCTTTAATTTTTTCCACTCCCGAAGTTTCTGTAATTTGGTTAAGAAGCTTTTCTTGACTAGCAATCTCTCTCTCTCTGGCAGCAAACTCTTTTTTTTTCTTTTCTTCATATGCAACATTACTGCGTGAGCCACAGAGGAAAATAATTAAATTTAATAGAGTTTGCTTTTGTATATTGAAGTTGCCCTTGATTTTAAGTCTTCTGAGGAAAAAGAATTATTAGATTTGATGGGCTCAGCAGCTTCTGAACATTATATTGTGTCTCTGTGCACAACTTTTTCAAGATGATTTCCTAGGCTGGGAGAACAGAGCTACACAGATAGTTTTGCTACAAGCACTCCACTCATTTTGAATCTCTAACATGTTTATGTGTTTGACTCCAGAAGCTGACAGATGAAAGGGAGAGGAATACATCATAAAAATAGTGAGGCCCTTTGCTTTTAGCTGGGATTGGTAATTTGTTCATCTGGTTCATTGGGCGGCCATCACTTGGGGTACAGAGAGTTTATGGATAGCTGTAATAACCCATCAGTACAGGGACAGACCAGGATAACAGTCTCTTCCCATTATCCAGGCAACATAGCTAAAAGTTCTCTCTCTAGGTAAATAAGGGATTAATAAGGTGTTAAGTTACAGTTATTGTGGGTCAGTCACAGAAATCACATGATACAGCTGCCCAATCAGATGGCAGATGGCGGAACAAGGTAGAAACTTCCAGAACCTTCCAACAAGAAGACTATTTCCGCACTACAGTGTTAAAGTGCTGCTATTCCAATATCAACCTCCTATGGAATTCTGGGGTTTGTAGCTTAGGGAAGGGAACTTCGAATTCTCAGCCAAAGAGCTCTTTGTTCTCAGTAAACTACAAACCCCAGAATTCCACAGAGCGTTGAAAGTGGAATAGCAGCAGTTTAACACTGTAGTGCGGAAATGGCCGAAGATATAAAAGGCATCAGGAGAGAGGGAGAGGGGACAAAAGGAACCTCAAGGAGAAACAACGGGGTGGTAGCAGGGTTTCCTTCCCTCCCAACACCATCCCAGTGTTTGAATACTATCATGAATAGAATGGGGATGTGTTAGTTATGCCCGTTAGGGGGTTATATTCTTTTAAGCCCTTGGCTAAAATGACCTAAGTTTATCTGTAATTTTGTAATTGTCAAGTAAGGCCTGAAGGGGGTTACCTTCATGAATGAGTTATCTTTTGTTACTGTATTGCCTGTTTAGAATAAAACTCTTTCCTTCATAAAGATTCCTCTGTCCATGCTATCTCTCTACAGGCTTACCAGTTGTAAGCACGGATAGATTCCTCTCTGCCTCAGGGCGTGGAGAGGGAAGCTTCTGAGTCTAAAGATTCTTCCCCAATAGCTTCCTACTGAGCTACTTCATGAAGGGGATTCAGAATCAGTAGGTCGTGGCAGCTAGACGATCTCCAGGGGCAAGAGCAGGAGACTACATGGAGTGAGAGAGAAAACCCCTCACCCTCATAGAGACCACAACTCATGGACCTATAGCCCTTTTGACCACATGTACTGCCAATTAACCTCTGGGGTGGAGGTAGAGGAAGGCTGTGAGAAAGAAAAAGAATGTGGGAGAAGAGAAATAACACTGAAATGAGTGGGGCAAAGGAGATTCTAACCCCGGTGAAATTGGTCCAAACTCAATTGGTGAAGGGTGGAGAGCTAAAGAAAGACAATAAAAAAAATCTGCACTAAACTGTTATAGTGCTATTATTCCACTTTCAACATCCTCAAAGGCCCCTCCCTAACTGCAAAACCCAGGATTCCATAGGATGTTGAAAGTCGAATAATAGCACTATAACAGTCTGGTATAGAAATTGCCTCTGTGACTGAGAAACCCCCACTATCTTGTTATTCACCATTCCTGCTCAGGTCTTGTAGACTCAGGGCCATGCCTCCCTGGATTGAATCAATCCACTTGTAATGCAGTGTCTCTCTTCTCCTAGGGCTTTTTCACACTTTTGGGGGGAAACGGGGCAGTCCGTTACTCACTGGACTGGCACACTCCCCCCCAACGAGCCACGCCGATCCGGAGCAGCGCGTGCCCGCACTACACACTCTCCGGAGTCAAAAATGGAGGCTTCCAGTTGGTGGAGGCTCTCCACCAACCAGAGAAGCTCACCCGCCCGAAGCCCGCCCCCGGAAGATCTGCAGCCTCGCACTGGCGCAAGCCTGCAGATCTACACTTAGCGTAGCGATGGACTGGGGCGCGCCAGGCTATTGAAAGTCCTCTTTTAATTGGTCTTTCAATAGCACGGTGAACCACCAGTTCTGGGCGTTCCGGGGCGGGCTTAAGTCCGGACATACATTAAGTAGTCCGGACCCAGTTCGCCCCTAAGTGCAAATGTCCTCACTGAAGGACATGCTGCCCAGCTTTAAAAAAATAAAATGCGGAAAAGGCCCTACTGTCTTTCATATTATTGTCTGTTCTAATGAGTCACACATCATCTCTTGATAACTCAAGAAATGTGTCCTCTTGTGATGTGTCCAAAGTACAACAGCCATCTTAGCTTCTAGAGAAAGCTTCATTTGCTCTAAGACCTATTCATTTGCTCTAATACCCATTCATTTGTCTTTCTCTTTTTAACAGTGCATGGGATCTGTAGAACTTTTCTTCAGCACATTTCAAAAGAGTTGATCTCTTCCTGTCTGTTTTCTTTAATATCCAGCTTTCACAGACATAAATAGAAATCAGAACTAATGTGGCTTGGATGACTCTGACTTTGGTATCTGAATCATAGTGAAGAACAAGAATTCCCTGCTCTCAAAGAAATGAAGTATCTGCTCACAATTGGTCCAGCTTTTCAGCTACAAGGACAAGAGCCTTCTGGCAGAGCAAGAAAACTGAGGGCTGTTCCTGCTTTAGTGTTAGAACTGCAAAGACTGTGTTTGATTCTGGAGGCTACAGCCTGTCAAGCTGTTGCAGGCAATGGTGGTTTGTGGCTTGCATATCAGTGGCATGGCAAATCCTATGTGGGTTGGTCCATACTTTCAAGCATCTATCCAAGGCACTGAACTTAAACTAAAAAAAGAGAGAGAGAGAAAGAGAGAAAGAGAGAAAGAAAGAAAGAAAGAAAGAAAGAAAGAAAGAAAGAAAGAAAGAAAGAAAGAAGCAAGCAAGCTTGAATCAGGTCCTACAAAGTTTGGACTAAAAGCCAAAGTGGATTCATAGCCTCATTGATGTGGAAGCCACCAGTTGCTGCTATTTGGGTAGTAGCATTGGGAGATGCTATTGCCTCCATCGTTTGCTTCTTAGCAGTATCCATTGGCCACTGTGGGAAGCAGGATGCTGGACTAGGTCAACCACTGGTCTGGTCCAGCAGGGATTTTATTTTTATTTTTAATGGATCTTGATGGAACAGTTCTTCTGGCAAGGCCTTCAAGCTTCCAGTTCAAAGTATTCAGCTTCGGTTAGGGTAATTCAGCAGGTACAGAGCTCAAAACACATTCACTTTCCACATCTATTTCCACTCTATTTCCTGTCTCTGCAGAAGAGAAGAGAGAAAATAGAAGACCAAAATGCAGCAATAAATATATCAGAAGGGCTCAAGCTGTGCACACTTGTTTGTAAGCAAGCCCCATTGTTCTGAGCCATTGGCACATAGAAATGGAAGTGATAAATTACGTTTGTTGAGTGTAAATAATTAATGGCTGCTGCACATTCTGATCCTTCCCATGCACTCTTAAATGGAGGCAGGCTTTCTACGTGACAGTTGCCCTTCTGTGAATAGGCAGGAGAATGCAGCTGGTTCCCTTAAAGAAATAGTTTTCTGCAGTTCAGACGGAAATCAAGCCATAAATTATATGTCCATGTGCCATCTGTAGTTTGGCACGGGCTCTGTGTTAATGACAACAGCCTGAATGGTTCCAAAGAGGTTGCATTAGTATCATAGGGTGAAGGCGTAAAGTGTTGACACTCTTGTAAGCACTACATATATTGCTGCTTTTGTACTTCTCCAAAGTGGTAAAGCTCTACATATTCAGACAAATTAAAAAATGTAGGTTACAGCATATGTTATGCTGCATTTTTAAAAATACACATACAACCAGGAACAACACACCTGGGAGCATTGAACGGGATTTTGACTGTTTTATAGGAGTTTATCCATTTGTGCAACCCAGTGCTAAGGTAAGTCAGGCAAGCAATTGTAAAGAGAACTCAGCTTGTACTGAAATATCTTTGATACCATCAAGTAGCTATTAGCAGGGAGGCTGATGTTATCTGCTGTCTCCAGTCAGTCTTCCCTGTTCTCTTGAGACCTTAGATGCAAGAGTCACAATAGTGTGTGTGTGGACTGAGGGATTTCTCAGCAACAATATATTGTTGTATGCTATCTCTGTAGCAAAGTATTCAGGGTTGGCGTAGTCTTGGGTAGGCAATTAAAGCCTATTGGCTTTAGAAAATAGCCGGTCCTAATATTGTTGAATCCTTATAGAATAGTTTGTGATACAGACCAACAGATCTACTGAAATTGTTAGACTCTTTGCCAGTGGGTGAATTGCCATGATGGGCACTACACTTCAAAATCTGCCACTGGATCTCACTATACATTACTTTTCTTATGGGAGGACAAACACAAGATGAGTGGGGCTGAGTCTCTGGCTAAAGTATACCCTCTTTCCTACAGCTGGATATATACATTACTGAAGACTGTACCTCTATCATAGAATCATAGAGCTGGGAGAGACCACAAGGGCCATTGAGTCCAATCCTCCACCATGCAGAAATACACCATCAAAACATTCCTGAAAATGGCATCCAGCCTCTTTTAAAAACCTCCAAAGAAGGAGATTCCATCATGCTCCCAGGCATCATATTCCACTGTTGAACTGCTCTTACCGTTAGGAAGTTCTTCCTAATGTTTCTAGATTATGTTTCTTTTCCTGAAGTTTGAACTCATAGCTCTGTGTCCTAGTCTCTGGCGCAGCAGAAAACAGCCGTACTCCATCCTCCATATGATATCCCTTTAAATATTTAAACATGACTGTCATCTCACCTCTTAATCTTCTCTTCTCCAGGTTAAACATACCCAGCTCCCTAAGCTGTTCCTCATAGGGCATACTTTCCAGGCTATTATTTTGGTTGCCCTCCTCTGGAGACATTCCAGCTTGTCAATATCCTTCCTGAACTGTGGTGCCCAGAACTGGACACAGCATTCCAGGTGAGGTCTGACCAAAGCAGAATAGAATGGTACTATCACTTCCCCTGACCTAGACACTATACTCCTATTGGTGCAGCCCAGAATTGCATTGGCTTTTTTAGTTGCCAGATCACACTAACTGACTCATGTTCAGCTTGTGGTCTACTAAGACTCTCAGATCGCTTTCATTATATTCAATATCAGTATAGGATCTTTCTGATCTCACCACTCAGATCTGTTTTCTGTCCAAGGATGTGATGACAATGTCAGTGAGATCTCACATACAGGTAAATATCCCGGAGTCGATGATGGAAAAAAGGCAAGTTACTAATCTATCAAATAGAGTTCTATATAAAATCAAAGTGTTACAACCCTATCACATGGCTGAGCATAAAGAAAGACTTACAGCTCTTCTAAATATCAGTCTCTGATTTTTAGGAAACATTCATAACGTACATCATGTATCAAGGCATAGGGGGAGTTGTAGCAAAGCTTCTCTAAAAGGGGGGTAAAAATGGTAAAGCACCTTGTGATCTGTCCTCTTTCCACTGGATGACAAATATTCTTTCCCTTTTTGACATCTACATGGCTTTCAGCCTACCTGCTACTGTGTCATCACTACCTGCATGCACATGCACGCACACACACACACACACACACACACTTTGGAAGAATTCTACTGGGTAATGCTTACTAGACCTGTCATTTCAGAGAGTACTTTAATTTGATTAGCCCTGACAGTTTGATTTTTTTAGAAGACAACTCACATTTTCCTCATGAGAAATGTTGGCTTTGCATCATCATGTTTTGAATGGCAACCCACCTCTCCCAGAGTAACTTTCTGAAAATCCTTCCACAATTAAATATTTTTTAAAATGTTACTTAGTCTTGCTGCAGTTAACATATGTGGAAAATATTAAATAAACATATCAGTTAACAATAGTAACAAGACATCTGAGCAACAACAAGAAGAGGAACAAACTAAACAGAAAATGAGCAATAAAAATAGATGGAAGAATATACAGCCATAATAGCTGGGACATAAGTTTTGGATACACTGAGTCACTTTGAAACCATCAAAATGGGTTTTACCTGTGACAAGCTAATAACTAAATATTTCTCATCATAGGAATTTTTATAAAACAAACCCCCACTTTCCAAGTGATATGTCATTCCTGTTTGTTATCCTAATTTTTGCCATCCAGTGACCAAACTTGCTGGTTTAGGACCAAGCCCATATTGGCTGAGTTTCCACAAAGTCTGTAAATTAAAGACAAAGCTGCTTTCTTATAAGCCATGTTCCTTGATCAGTAACAATGTTGTAAATATCAAAAACTGCTTTTTCTTGGTGCCTTCTCAGTGGCTGCTCCCAAGCTATAGAAACTCTCTTCCCCTGGAGATCTAGTTGACCCTATCCCTGCTGTCTTTCTACCAGGAAGTAAAGACTTTTTTATTTAAGGTGGCATTTTGTTTTTTGTACATTGCAGCAGGTGCAGCTTTTAATTATTTTGTGTTTCTATTTTATCATGTTTCAAAAAAAAGTTAGCCCCTGCTTTTAACATGCACGTTTAGCTTGTGTTTTTTAAAAGGAAATTCAGTTTAATTGTTTTAACTTTTGTACTAAGAGGTTTTTTTAGTTGCATTTTTTCCCCAAAAGGTTATATGCCACCTTGAGCCAGCATGGTGTAGTGTTTTGAGTGCTGGATTATAACCCTAGAGACCAGAGTCCGATTCCCCATTTGGCCATGACAACCCCCACTGGGTGACCTTGGGCAGGTTGCACACTCCCAGCCCCCCAAAAAACCCATGATAGAGTCACTTTAGGGTTGCCATAAGTTGGAAATGATTTGAAGACACACCACCAACCGTAAACAACAACAACATCACCTTGAATCCTGTGCTGGGAGAAGGCAGGATATAAAATCAATCAATGGCACATAACTTACTCTTGAAGCACCCATATTTTGATTTTGTTTTCCAAGTCTAAATCCAGACAAAAGGCTCTGGACTAGTAAGGCTACTCTGTGTTCTTCTAAGGCTTCATTGCCTTATAAGCCATTTGAATCCTATAGTATTGCTACTGTATTATTCTATTGCATATTCACTCCCCTAGATTCTCTCTGAAACGTAGAATCCCTCTGAAAATACTGGAATACTGGCAGCATTTTATCTTCAGAATAAACTGATCATACATGAAACAGCTGTGCCATCAATTGCTGCCAATGTTTTAGGGAGTCAGAAAAAAAAAACAACCTTGATAATATTTGAACAGCTATTTAGCATTTTACCAAAGCAATGAAAGGTCTTCTCTAGACGCTTGGATGAACTACCACAGTAGATTCTTTTCCAAAACTTGGAATAAAAAGGATAAAATGTGTCAGCTTCCAGCACTTTCAGACAATTTATCTGTGGCAACTTTTAGCAGATAAGTTTGAAATCTGGCACATTTGCAAACCTCATTGGGTAGGTTAGAGGTAAGGACTGTGCATCCCTCCAACTGTTGTTGGACTGCAATCCCCAGAAGCTCTAACCAGAAAAGCCAATGGTGAGGAATACTGGGAACTGCAGTTCAACAATATCTGGAGGGCTATAGACTTCCTTTATGGATCACGGATACCATGATTCAAGTTATTGACTCCAGAGCTGTCATAATTATAAGCCATGTTATTTTGAGACTTACAATAAGTGAATTAATTTTTTGTTTGTTTTTCATGCCACCATAAATGTAGGGATGTTCCTGTGCCCTTTAAAAGAAGCCAGAATACTCTGAAATATCTTGATGTCTTCTTTTCATTATGTTCACTAGCAAAGCCAAACAGCTCCTATCTAATTCTCTGTCATTAATGTAAAAATATTTAACTGTTAGGTTAAATTTTAATGTTTGAAGCTATGTGAAAACACATCAGGCTTCATCAGCGCAAGGACATGCAAAGTGGCAGAGCTGCTGTCTGATGTCATTATGAAGGAAAATAGCTTGATGCACCAAATGATATGCCAATTCTTTGCTGAAATCTAAGGACCTTTGTTCTTTTTTGCTTCATCAAAGAATCTTAGTCCCACTTACTGCCTTTCTCTTTCTTTCTCCTCTTTCTAAATGCACAGTGCTTTGAAAAGCTAGGGTTGTTCTCTGTGTTAGTTATTATACATAAACCTTGGGCTATGTGCCAAAAAAAATGTCTAAATCTAGGGAATCAAACTATCTCTGGTATTGTCTTTCTCCCTTGCCCCAAACCTCTGCAACAGTTTCAGAGTTCTGAACTACCTGGTCTTGTCCAGGCAGGAGGCATGGCAGGTCAATTTACTGACATGGGGATGGCAAATCTATTCTTGATTTTACTATCGCTTCCCACAGCGGCTCCAAGATGTAGAGGAGCTCTGCAGATACCAAGCCCCTGATGGAAGAATGTCCAGCATCATAGAACTCCTATTCATCTTGGATCAATTTCTGTTACAAGTTACAAGTTACTGATACAAGTAATAGTGGATTTGGCACCCTAACATAGTGGATTGCTCAGCCTCCCCAATGCACAGTAGAAATATTGTTATTAGAGATTATCCATTGCTTGTTTGCCTCATAACCAAATGTTGTATATGTGATCATATACTCTACCACACCTTTAATTACTCTCAGTTTTTCATGTCTTCTTCTTCCCTTTATGTTACTGATGTGTACAAGATGGAGTTGTCAGGCACCTGGGCCCAGCTCTCAGGTTCTAAAGGCAATGAGGAGGAATCTCAGGGTGAGAACACTATTGAAAAATATATGTGCTTCTCTGTCTACCTACCGATCACTATGGCCATTTCAGCACTTACACAGTTACAGTGATATTATTCCACTTTCAACATCCTATGGAATCCTGGGGTTTGCTGTTTAGGGATGGACATTTAGAATTCTCATCCAGAGGGCTCTTTGGCCTTATTAAACTACAAATCCCGGAATTCCAGGGATTTTGGAAGTGGAATAATAGCACTATAACAGTGTAGTGTGGAAATGACCTATGTCTTATATAACCCCCTGTCCTGCTTTAAGTGAAATACTGATGTTCAGGTATCCAGAGTCTGCAAGTGATGGTTACTGTAAAACATCTAGTCCAGGGAGCATTACTTCAGAAAGTATATCTTCAAAGGAGGAGGAAGTGGGGTAGAGATCACCAAGGTTGGGGAATGTTGCTACATATCTATAAACCCTCTTTCCATACCAATATTCTAATTAGAATTAATATTCTGCTAACAAATTTGGCAGTAAAAGAGAACTGTTTGCATGCCAATTCATGTACAGCTGACCATCTGTGGACTCTGGATCATTTTAAAAAAATATGCTGCAGGTCCCAAACTGTGTGGCTGTCAAGCACTGACCAATTTCCAAGGCAGACTGAAGCTTTAGCAGGAGCCAACCAAAAAGTTATTCAGAGTCAGAAAAATATACACATGAAGAGAAGATGGTGGCTCCAGGGCCACCCCAAGACATCCTGCTACATGAAGCAAAGCAGCAAATATTGTCCTCCCCTTGAGGTCTGCGGTGCCCAAAACCAGTTAAGTTATTGTTTGGGCACCAGAGGCAGAAAATTTCACAAGCATTTCTTCGTTCCGTGGGAATGAAAAACAATACATGAAATAACTGACAATTTGCCAGCCTTTTGTGACTTCCCAGCCTGAGCTGGGCTGCCAGACTCTCCCACCAGATGTGAGATTCTACCAGTGGTGAGGTAATTTGCTCAGACTAAAGACTGGATCTGGCTATGAATGTTTTGTAAAGTATGCCCCTGCAGGATCAGAACTGAAGCCTGGAAGTCAATTTGATTTACCGATCAGGGCCTGCCCTAAAATAACACAAAAGGAAGTGGCATAGCTTTGGTGACAGAAACTGGAGGGGCGAAGGTATAGGTTGGCTGTTCTGAGCATTTCCTTCCTTAGGAGGACAGAGTTGTATGTGCCACACAGCTTGTCCTGCACCACCACACACAAACCCCACATTAGCCTGCTGTCCATCTTCAAATTCCAGTGCAGTCAGCATCTATTTATGGAAAGGGGGGAAACAACTTATTTTTTGTTTTCACATTTTTGCCACAGGCAGCTGAAATGCTTCAGAGTTTAAGTTTCCTGGTCTGCTGAGGACTGGTGCTGGTAGCTATGAAAGTGTCATAAACTTGCTGCAACTCTAATTTGAGATCTATTTCCCATTCCTTTGCTTTCAAGAAAATACAAAACTCAAAATCAGGTATGGGGATCATGAGACCCTCCAGATATTATTGAACTGCACCTCCCAGAAACCCTTTGGTTGTGTGACTTAGCTGGTGATAAGAATAAGAAAGGCTAGGAACAACAGTCCAAAATCATCTGGAGAGACACATGATTCCCACCACTTCTCTAAACATATAATTCCTTCCACTGAGCAGAATTTCGTGAGATCTGATTGGCTGCAGTGGCTTAAGGAAATAGAGTAGGTCAAAAAATATCTAGTAATGGTCTGTTTTTCTTTCATCAAGTCCTGTTGCATTGTGGCAAGATATTACGAAAATGTCTACAAGAAGGAGGATAAGAAGTAGTACTCTTTGGTAATGGTGCTTTGGATAAATTTCAAACTCCAATTGCAGTCCCCTTTCCCTGCATCCAGGCTGATTGATCCATGTCAGTCAATCAGTTCTAGCAGCCTTCATCTCCCTCATCTGCAGGCCTTTGTAAAGCTAGTGGATCTTAATTGCCCACTCAAAACCAAGGCCATTTCTGCACTATACTGTTATAGTGCTATTATTCTACTTTCAACATCCTATGGAATCCTGGGGCTTGCAGTTTAGGGTGGGTAAACTGCAAACCCCGGGACTCTATAAGATGTCGAAAGTGGAATAATAGCGCTATAACAGTCTCGTGTGGAAATGGCCCAAGTCACCACAATGTACTTTGAATAAAAACAGAGTTCTGTATTTTTACTGGTTACAATCTGTCCCATGGATGCTAGAGAATATAGGAAACTTATACTTCCTTATACTAAGCTTATATTTCTTTATACTAAGAAAATAGGAAGTTTGTACTTCCTTATAGTAAGGATGTTGAAAGTGGAATAATAGCACTATAACAGTCTAGTGCGAAAATGGCTTTGGTTTTGAGTGGGCAATTAAGACCCATTAGCTTTACAAAAGACCTGCAGATGGGAAAGATGAAGGCTGCTATACTTATACTTCCTTATACTATGGTGCATCTAGCTCAGGATTAGAAAGTCAGCTTGATGGCAGTATTCCTTAGTTTTGGGCAGGATTTTGTCCTAGCCTACTTGGAGATCTCTCATATTCCCTTATGGTTTCCTGTTCAAGGATAAGCTGGCCCAAACCTGCTTAGCTTCCAGAATCGGAGGAGAATGGGTGTATTCATTATGGCATAGAGGCACAAGGGTATTCAAATTAATGCAGGCATTCTTTTGATGCAGGTATTGGACAAGTTTTGCTGACCTTTGTTCCTTGCAGCTTGATGATTCTGTAAAATGTCTGGCCATATACCACGTGGGTAAAACTAAACCCAAATTCGTTTTGAAGTATTGATCTGCTTTGTCAGGCATAAATGAGCATTGCTTGCAACTGAGCTGAATCTGCTTGCCATACATCCCAAGCGTATAACTGAATTGTTGGTGGCATGGGGAGGCTAAGGGCTCTGTCAAAAGATAGCATTATGCACCTGCCTGCCGTTATGCCTTCCTCCAGCCTGGGCTGTCAGCTTATCCCTTTGATCACCAAGGCGTCTTCTAAATATATAGCATTTATTCTTATCAAAAGGCACACTCTGTGCTAAGATGACTGCAATTCATCAGGTGACTGTAGAAGAGAAGAGATATTTGATGCTAGTGTATAGCAAAAGGGAAAACTGGTGCTGCCAGCTCTTATCTGATGCCATATTTGCTAGCTTGCATGTAAAAGTAGCCTCATAATGCAGATATATTGTGAGGTTTTAGAGACTATAGAACACTATTGTTTTCTCTCAACTAATCCCAATCCAGTGAATTAGGTTTTGAATGGTAAATTAACATGTAGTAAACTGTAAATCCCATTGATTCAATGGGTCTATTCTAGCTGGAATTAATAATAAGATTGCATCCCTAGAGGATTACTGGGGTCCCAACTATAGTCTTGAGGCACCCACCCCAAGAGGCAGATTTTGCAGGCTACTGAAAATGGGAGATAGCAGGGTGGGAAAAAGCATATCTCAAGGCTGCCATGCAGGACTATCATCTCCCTAGGTTACTGCTCACAGGTTTGCAAGACTGGATCTTGAACCAGGCCCTTTGTGACAAATCTGATGAGAGGGGGTCTTGACAACAGACCCTCCTTCGCAACTGAGAGTGTTTAAGCTGATTGGCTGGTAAAATGGAACCTTGAATAGCCCAGGGGAGGGGCTGGTGGAAAGAGGAAAATAATGGATTTTAACTGTCTGGGGAGTGATTGAAGAGAGTGTGTGTGATTTGTGGTGTGTTTGGGAGGGGTTGAAGATTTGAAGAGCTCTGTGGGACATAGAACTGAGAAATTGGGTGTACAAAAGATAGTGAATGAATTGAGAGAGAGAGAGAGAGAAAGAAGAAGGGTGTGCTGTTTGTAAACATTGAGTTACAAAACAAATTTAAGCAACAGTGTTTCAATAAATGTTTGAAGTTCTGCGTTCCTGATAACAGTCTCCCAGAGTCTCATTCTGAATTCTGGAATATACACACTACCAATAATATCATCTTGACCTTACTGCTAACAGTAACACAGTCTTGGAAAATATAAATCACTGCTGATCCTTACATCTGGGAGAAGGGCAGATTTAGGGAAGGCAGTAAAGGGGGAAAGTCCTGAAAGGAAGAAGCCAAGGGGGAACAAGAGTGAGGAAGGGACTGCATTCTCAGAAAGGGAGAACTGAGGCAGACCCGTTTGTCCTGGCCCTGGCTTGATTCAGGGATCTCCCTGTGTGTTCAGTTCTGATCACAAAGAGATGTCAGGCTGGGCAGACCTTGAGTGCGAAGCTTGGGTGCGCCTTTCGCACTCTGCACTGACGGATGGTGGTGCTTTTTCCGCACATTTTACAACCTTCATCTTTAACTGGGTGTGGCAGAAAGGTCTTTTAATGGGGTGTGCTGTACCTTTATCTTAATTTTATATGTATTTTAATCTGTTTTAAATATGTTAATATCAACACTTTTCCTCACTTTTGTACCGCATATTGTTTTAACCAAATTTTGTTTTAATTTTACATGCAATCCACTTTGTCTCTCACACTGGAAAAAAGATAGGATAATAAATAAATATTTCAAGCTCTGATGTTGCTGCTGATTTTGCAGCCCAGTAGAGGAGCTGCCGCCAACCCGAGAATCCCCAAATCTGTTCCTTGTTGCTGTTGTCTACTTGTCTGCTCTCCCAAGGTGAGTGAACACCAGCAAGAACAGGGAGAATGAACCTCTACTTCTTCCCTTGGCTTCTGTGACACAAAGTGCCTTTAATCAGATATCACAACTCACTCTATACAGTGATAGCCTAGGTACAATCTGGGTAGACTTTCCATTTTCCACAAGGGTGGAATGATGCTGGGTTAAACCTAGGAAAGGTGGGTCCAGATCAGTCTTTACGGTGATTTTTTTCGGCTGTCTCTGGCTGTATATTGTCTGGCGTTTCGTTTTAGGATGGTCACTTTAAGAACTGCAAATGGACATAGGACAAATTCAACAGTCTTTATGCAACAGAATGAATGGACCCAAATTGGACATTTTGGGTACTTCCAGGCTGACTCCTGCCCCTCCTCCCTCCCTCCTCCTCCCTCCCTCCTCCTCCTCCTCCTTCTTCTTCCAGTGCTTGCATTTTTTCTTTTATGCAGAGGTTCCTAGAACAGATCCCCCTCATCTAGGGCAGGCGCACTGTGTATCATTAGATACACACCCCTAGCACAACAATTAGCAGGCTTCAGCACATTATTTAGGTGAGACTGGACTTTTACAGTCACTCATCAAATGTCTGTTGAAACAGAAAAGTCTTCACTTGTCTGCAAAAAGAAAGTACAGAGGGTGACAGTCTGACTTTTCTGGGAAGAGAGTTGCAGGGCCTAGGAGCAGCCACTGAGAAGGTCTTCTCCCATTTTCCTACCAGATGTACTTGTGAGGGTGATCGGAAAGAGAAAAGGGCCTCTCCAGCATATCTCAGAGAATGGACTGGTTCATAAGAAGAATACAGTCCTTCAAATAACCTGGACCTGAGCCATATAGAACTTTTCATAGGTCAAAACTGGCACTTTGAATTGTGCCCAGAAATGGACTGGCAGCCAGTGAAGCTGTTGCAATAAGGGAGTTGCATGTTCCCTGTAGCCAGTCTCAAGTTAGCAGTCTGGCTGCAGCTCTTTGGACCAGACCAGCTGAAGTTTGTAAACCCTTTTCAAAGGTAGCCCCATGCAGATTGCATTACAGTAATCCAGTCGGGATGTAACTAAGGAATATGTTACTGAGGCCAGATCTGATATCTCAAGGAACAGGTACAGCTGGTGCACAAGCTTTAATTGTGCAAGTGCACTCCTGAAACCTGAGCTCCCATGCACAGAAGTGAATCCAGGAGCACACTTAAGCTGCAGACCTGCATCTTTTGGTTAGTTCTTTTGGTTAGACCTCATATGTAATACTGTGTCCAGTTCTGGGCACCTCAGTTCAAGAAGGATATCAACAAGCTGGAGCATGTCCAGAGGAAGGTGACCAAAATGGTGAAAGGTCTAGAAGCCATGCCCTATGAAGAGTGGCTTAGGGAGCTGGTGATGTTTAGTCTGCAGAAGAGAATGTTAAGAGGGGACATGATAAATATTTGAAGGGATGTTGTGTTGAAGAGGAAGCAAGCTTGTTTTCTTTTGCTCCAGAGACTAGGACAAGGAGCAATGAATTCAAGCTGCAGGAAAGGAGATTCCACCTAAACCTCAGGAAGAACTTCCTGACAGTTAGAGCTGTCCGGCAGTGGAATATACTGCCTTGGAATGTGGTGGAATCTCCTTCTTTGGAGGTTTTTATGCAGAGGCTAGATGGCCATCTGTTGGGAATGCTTTGATGGGTATTCCTGAATAGCAGAGGGTTGGACTGGATGGCCTCTGTGGTCTCTTCCAATTCTGTGACTCTATGATTCTATGATCTTCAGGGGGAAATGTAACCTTGTCCAGCACAGGCTGAATTTCTATTCGCTGATTTGCCTTTTGACTGACCAGGAACACTTCCATCTTTTCTGGGTTAAGTTTCAGTTTGTTCACTTTCATCCAGCCCATAACTGATGACAGGCACCAATTTAGGATTAGAACAGCTTCCTTGGCTTGTATTGAAAGGAGTAATAGCGTTGGGTGTCATCTGCATACTGATAGCACCAAACCTCAAACTCCAGACAACTTCTCCCAGCACTTTCATGTATATGTTAAATAGCATGAGGGACAGAATCAAGTCCTGAGGAACCAGACAGGCCAACTGCCAGGGGATCAAGCAATCCAGCACCACCTTCTGGTTTTGCCCCTCTAGGAAGCAGCAAAGCCACTGTAAAACAATGTTCCCAAGTCCCATCCTAGCATGGCAAACCAGAAGGATACCATGGCCAATGGTACTGAAAGCTGCTGAGAGGTCCAGCAGAACTGAAAGGACACATTCCCTCTTTCTAGTTCCCTGCATAGGTCACCCACCAAAGCAACCTAAGCCATCTCTCTCTCATAACTAGGCCAGAAACCAGACTGAAATAGATCTAGGCCATTTCTGCACTACACTGTTATAGTGCTATTATTCTGCTTTCAACCTCCTGTGGAATTCTGGGGTTTGTAGTTTAGTGAGGCCAAAGAACTCTCTGGCTTGAAATTCTAAATGCCCCTCCCTAAACGGCAAACCCCAGGATTCCATAGGATGTTGAAAGTGGAATAATAGTACTATAATAGTGCAGTGCAGAAATAGCCTTAAAACCCCTGGAACTGGGAGGCCACCACATATTCCAGGACCTTTCTTAAAAATGGTATGTTAGAGACTGGCTGTTAATTATCCAGAAGGGTGGCTTTTTAGTAGTTGCTTTATAATGTCCACCTTCAGGCAAGCTGGAGCTCTGCCTTGTTTTAGTGAGGCATTAACCACTCCCTCTACTCATTCAGCCAGTCTCACTCTAGCTTTTTTAAAAGATAGCAAGGACTTTAAAAGACCAGAAAGTCCCAGATTTTGTTCCTGTTCTTTCTGATTTTATTTTGGAGATCTATGCACATTTTGTTGATCCCAGAATATTTTCTGTCAGCTCTCAGTACTATCAGAGACTTTATACTAGCTCCCCAAGTCAGTTTATTTTTACCCAGTACAAACTTGGAAAGAACAGGAACAAAATCTGGGGCTTTTCAATCAATCTGAATACACCCTTAAGAAATGTAACACAAAAAAGCCTATAGTAGAATTATCTTGGCCATTCATTCAGTTGCAACCGTGTTGTTCCATCTTCATTCAGAAGGATGAGTTATCAATATGAAGTTGACCAAATTATAGCATCATGAGTGCCTTTAGTCATTGAACCAATGCAGTATATGAAATAGTTGTGCAATAAGTCATCTTCTCAGCAATATACTGAGTTCAGATTAGTATCCTATAGGTAGCACATTTGGGAGGTAATTTGTAACAATGATGAAGTGCATCACAACAACCCTCAAAGCCCCCAACAAAAATCTACAGTCTTGTCACAAGGATTTCTATATATCATACTTCTAAAAAACTGCTTAAAAATTCCACCTTGAAAACAGAGATGTTTAAAACAAACAAGGTACTATGACTGTAATCCTGTGCATAGTCATCTGGCAATAACCACCATTAAACTCACTGATGTTTATTTTTGATTTCTAGGTTCAGCTTCTAAAACACATTTGGTATCCTGGTGCTGTCATCCTAACTTTCCCTTTGCATTAGGAACTCTAATTTTTGAATGTTTTGCCTCATCCCTAGCTGACTTTCCTGTCTAGGAAGAAGTAATGGAACTTCCTCTTGGCCCTGCATTCACATCTCTACCGCAGGATACTGTAGGTGTATTCACAAACAAGAAAGTATCTCAGCGGGCTTTCAGTTCTCTAATTCTGCTGGTAAATTTATGAGAATAGCAGATTGAACACAGTTCAAAGGAAAATATCAGATGCCCTTTCGAACCACATAATTATAGCACTATGATTCTACTTTAAGTGCCATGGCTGCATCCTATGGAATCCTGGGGTTTGAAGTGTGATGAAGCATTGAAGCTCTCTTGCTGAGAATTCTAAATATCCCTCCCTGGCAGCTAAAGCTGAATAGAATGCTATAAGTGTGTAGTGTGAAAGAATGCTTGGATTCTGCAGAAGAATTGCTGTTGCAAGCAGTGTAGACCCTAGCATATTCAGTGATATTTTTTCCTTATTTTAAAATGCTGTCAGTTTAAGACCTGGGTTAAAATAAAAAGGTTTTAAGCACACAATCATATGAAAATACCATTATATTTTTAAAGGTGTAAAATTATTTTAAAACATAATAATAAAGTGTTAAAGTTTTGTACCATAACTCAGGACTTTTTCTTTAAAAAAAATTAAGGAGGCACTGGGGGAGAAACCATGTGATGGCTGCAACAATCTAGAAGCACATTTGGGGAGGGGATTGTTTCAGTCTGTTGGTCCCAACTGAGGCTTTACAAGTTGTTGCTCCAAAGAAAGTGGATGGATTCAAGTTTAAGGCTTAATAGTACAATCCTACCTCACCAAGATAAATGAGAGAGCCTGCTGCGCTGAAACTAGGTCAGCTGAAGCAATGTTGAATCTGAACCTCTCCTAGGATACATCTGCTGGAAATTATTTAGGCCTACCCCGGACCTGGCTTAACTTTGTGTTACCACAGTTGCTGTGTGCTTCAACTGAAGAGAGGCTTGGATCTGGCGTAACTCCTCTCTCTCTCCACTCCTTCTTTTGTTGTTGTGTTCCTTCAAGTCATTTCTGATTTATGGCAACCCGAAGGTGAACTTATCACATGGTTTCCTGGGGAAAGTGTGTTATGCACCCAAGGTCACCCAGTAGGTTTCCATGATTAAGTGGGGACTCAAACCTTGGCCTCCAAGGTCGTAGTCCAAAGCTCAAACCACTACACCATGCTGGCTCACTCCTTCTCTGCTGCACTTAAAAAAAAAAAATCACAGTCAGCAGAAAAAGCTAATGCCGTTTTTGCAACTGCTGTTGCCCCAGCATCTTTTAGTTTAGGATTAGGGGAAAGCTACTTGTGCTGGATGAACTGGCTTGTTGCTGTTTGAATTGCCTTTGTGTTGTCATAACACCTTCTGTCAACTCATCTCATCCATTTGAGACTCACCAGGAAAAGAGGCAAGAAAAAAGAGTGGAGAAGGGGCAGAGCAAACCTGAGTTATGCCAGATCCAAACTTCCCTCAGCTTAGGGCCACAGCTGCTACCCAGGCACAAAGTTAGGTCAGTGTTAGGGTAATCCAAAGTAATCCCCAACATCCCTAGCCTGCCCCCTTCTAGATTCTGTATCTCCATTCCCTCCTCTCTGCTCATCAATTGAGAGTGAATTCCAGGATGAAAAGTTATCACACAGCTTTCTCAAACTATAGGGTACCAGGAGAAAACACCTGCAAGCAAAGAGGGTGGAAAGTACAGAAATATCTTTCTGAGGGTCCAGAGATGCTTAGGTGTTCCCCCCTCCTATGCTTAAACAGCAAGTTTAAAAGAAAGGAGGGAAAACCCCACAATACAATCCTATAACAGCCTCAAAGGATTCACCCATCTCTGCCCTCAACAGAAATGATATGGATCTCAATAGGTAAGGAGGGTTTTTTTGGCTGTGACACCCCAATAGCCAGTTAGAATCTCTATTTTTATCTTTTATGTATCATGAGAAAGATTTAAATGTGTGGTGTACCAGACTTTGAAAACACTGTTGATACTTTGTATTTCATCTACTGCTGTTTCTCTGGCTGTATTTTGGCATACTCTACTGTTGCTGTTTCTATTACAGTCAAAAATCTGTTTGTGTGAATGGTAACATATAATGTTTTAAATAACTGAAAAAAAACACAAATAAGACACATGGAAACTTACTTCCAAGGAAACTTGCCTAGGAACATTAAGTAAGTTTAGCAAAGCATAAAAGATGCCAAAAATGGAATTCTCACCATGGTACTTCCATGACACATGGAAGAAAGTGCAAAGGCAGATGTACAGCTGAACATGAAAAATTATGATCACAAATGATTTACATAACTTTAAGGGAGACAATGAAGACTTTGAAATAGTTAAGAAAATTTTCCACACCTTGGCTCAGTTATTAATTAAAATGGAAACTACAGTCAACAAATCAGAAGATGACTAAGACAGGCAACCACTGAAGGAAGTAGACTAGATCTCAAGTGTAAAGATATATCTTTGAATACTAAAGCCAGGATTGTATGTGCCATTGTATTTCTGATTTCTGTGCATGGTTGTCAAAGCTGGACAATGAAGAAAGCTGATAGGAAGAGAATCAGTTCATTTGAAATGGGATGCTGGAGGAGGGATCTGTAGACACCTTGCACTGCCCCACAGAGCAAATCAAGCCTGAGCTCTCCTTAGAAGCCAAACTGACTAAACTGAGACTGTTGTACTTTGGTCATATCAGGAGAAGACTTGACTCACTAGAAAAGACAGTAATGCTTGGCAAGGTAGAAAGCAGTAGGAAAAGAGGAAGACTGCATTACAAATGTATAGACTCAGGCAAGAAAGTGACAACCCTGAGTTTGCAAGATCTAAGCAGGGTGGTTGAAAATAGGGTGACTTGGAGGTTTTTCATTCATAGCTTCTCCTCCAACTTGGAGTTGTCTTCATGGCAACTGACAACACCAAAAAGGAACAAAAGGAAATATCTTTGATCAGTAAACAGAGAATGAAAAGTAACCATGTGATCAATGAGGAGAAGAAAAATTTGGAATTATACAATAAAAGTATTGTACACAGTTGAACCTTACATAAAGCATGGGCAACCTGTGACCTTCTACAGCAGAGGTGAGAACTGTGTGTCCCTCTGGATATTTTTTGGACTGAAATTTCTAGCTTTTTTCACCCTTGGCCAGGTTGGCTCTAAGGGCTGCTGTGAGCTGGAATCTAACAGGACCTGGAAGGCTGTAGAGTTTCCACCCTTGTCCTAGATGTTTTGGATTTCAGACCCCAGATGCTCTTGTCACCGTGGTCAATGGTAAAAGATTATGAGTGCTGTCATCCAAAACACCTAGAGGATCCTAAATTCCCCATCCTCGCCCTAGGTAAGAGTAAGACAGTGAAGTAACTGGCTATCTGTCAAATCCGAAGTGGGCCGCATGGTGCCAAATGAGAGAGCTTTAAAGCCATAGGTAATTTCCACACTAGACTGTTACAGTCTAGTGTGGGCTGCATGGTGCCAAATGGGAGAGCTTTAAAGCCATAGGTAATTTCCACACTAGACTGTTAACAGTGCTATTATTCCACTTTCAACATCCCATGGAATCCTGGGGTTTGCAGTTTCAGTCTAGTGTGGAAATGGCACTAGGCTCCTTTATATTTCCAGCAAAGAGGGCCTCCCATTCGCCTGTCTTCCTGCCTAGCCTCAGACCCACGGACTCTGGCATGGGGAGGGCGCATCTGAAAACCCTCGTTCTTCTTTTTCCATCCTCCCCTCGCCTTTACGCGCTTCTCTCCTCTCTTGGGTCAGGGCGCACGGAATACAAGAGGAACCGGCGGGGTTTCAGTTGGGAAGAAGCCGCCCTTGGACGGGGACGGACGCGCACCGACGGCTGGCACCCGGGTCCAGGGGTTTGCCTGGGATGCCAGTGCCAGCCACGGAGGTGTGGCTTCTTCGCGCGGGCGCTTCTTCGCCGCTGCCCGCTCGGAGAGCAGCTCTGGCGAGAGAAGACAAACGCCTCCTCTTCTGCTCTTCAGTTTCCTCCCTGACTCCTCCCTCCTGCAGTTTCTGAACAGCGCAGAGCGAGCCCGAGAGCCGCTTCTGCCGCTTTCCCCAAGCCCTGGGCGAGAGTTCTGCCTTCTTTCTTTGCTTCCTTCCTCTGGCGCCCGCCTGAGCCGGAGCTGCTGGTCCCTTGCCGCCGAGGCGCACGTTTCCTGGGGATCTGCCCGGAACCTTTTACTTTCTCCGGGTCCTACTTGATTACCTCTGGAGGATTAGCAAGCACTGGGATCAACAAAGGAAGGCGAGGCGGTGGTGGATGGGGAGAGAAAATACTTTGGCTGATTTTCTGGTTCAGCATCTTTGGCTGGGTGGCACTGACGGCAATGTGGGTGGTGGTTTTTTTGAGTACAGTGTGCCTGCTCTTTCAAGCACTGGGGGGACTTGAGTGTCTTCTGAGGAGGTGTCCAGGCAAGGGGAAAATAATCTATGCGGCCCAAGAATAAACTTGGTCAAGAAGACCAGAAACCCACTCTGGAGGTACCAGATGAAAACTCCCAGAATCTCCAAGAAGGCTAAATAAGACCAACTCATCCACCCTCACAAGGATGGTCTCTTATAGCAATGCCTCGTTAAATGGGACAAACTACCCCAGCCAGGGAATCATGGATATACCCCACGATCAAAAATCTCTGAACCTTTTCCTTTTCTGTGTGACTTTTATCATTACCTTCACTGCCCTCCTAGGTGGCATCTACTCTTTCGTGTCTCTGCTGAGGATGCAAAACAAAAGTACCCTTTCCATGCTTGTGACTTCGTTAACTGTGGACGACCTGGTCAGCATCGTGCCGGCGACGATCTTTATGCTCAAGCTTTGGTTGAACGAGATGCTTCCCCCACCTTGTGCACCACTTCGGCGCTGCTGTACTTATTTCAGGGTTTTTCCAGCAATCTGATGGGGTCCCTGGTAGTTTCGTACAACTTCTACAGCCTCAACAAATTGGAAACCAGCCACAGGGCTACCAAAAGGCCAGTCAGCATGATATGGGCTGTTCTCACCATTTGGATGGTCAGTTTGCTGATCTGTATTTTGCCTCTCTGTGGCTGGGGTACTTATGCCTCAACCTCCTGGGGGTGCCTTATGGACTGCTCCAGTTCTTACATATTATTTCTCTTCATCATCTACTCCTTGTGTTTTTTCCTCCTCCTTGTGCTATCCATTCCTCTCATTTACCAGCTGTTGTGCTCAGATGAGCAACTGCATCTTTGTGATGATTATCATCAAATCACCCGAGGATATTTCTCATCTGGGTCACCCCCAGTGGGTATTCACACACCGTCCCTCTCTCCAGAGGATACTGGGACTAAAAGCTTGAAGCATTTTCAAGATGCTGGCCAGAACTCCGACCCCCAAATCCAGCAAGGTCCAGCTGATGACCGATGTAGACTGAACCGCTATGGCACAAAAAATGTATCATATCACAGCCGAAACTTCACTGTGGAATTTGCTCAGAAGCGCTTCTCCCTGATTCTGGCTCTGACCAAAGTCATTCTTTGGCTCCCAATGATGGTAAAAAAGCAACCCACATTTCTTTCTGTTCTCTATAATGGCCCATTTATGAAGTATCTAGTGAAATTTAGAATTATGGGCCCCCGAACACAGAGTAAAGGAGCGTTGTTTTACCATATATCTTAAAAACTTGCATCCTGCATGTTGAACAGTAGTTAGTCTAGAGAAAAGTTACTTTCTTGTTTGGATTGCGCCTTTCCCCCACCTTCTGTTAGGCTATCAAGCCTGCTACAGATAGTTAAACAGAATCTCTGTTTACTGTAATGGCACACATTACAGTAATTTCAATCTGATCTGTTTTTTAGTGCACTGGGAGATCTGGTGATCAGGATAATCTCTTAAACATACTGTGCACATGCGCACACGCACGCACACACACACACACACACAGAGACAGACATATGATGTTCTGGTAGAAATGGCTAGACTTTTAAGTGTCCTTTCCGATTATTCAAGTTTGGCTGAACAGATTTGTATGTATGAATGAATGGATTCATAAGGTTTGTATTCCTGCATGCATTGTCGTAGTTGTACTACTGCATGTGGTTTTTGTGAGTGATGCAGTCACACATAATCATGAATCTACTTAGTTACACTATGGTTCTGACTGGAATAAACATTCCACAAGTACATATTGCAGAATAATTCAAAGAGTGAAACTAGTTGGAAGGGTTGGACTATGGGCTTTTGCTCTAGGAAAACAGACATGCACCAGGATGGTTGTGAGCACATCCACATTGATTAAAAAGACCAGAGAGTTCCAAATTTTGTTCATATTCTTTCTGATTTTTTTAGAGATCCATAGATGTTTTGTTTATTTTGTTTAATATTTTCTTTCAGTTCCTGGTGCAATCAGAAACATTTTACACTGTAGATCCCCAGGTTGGTTTATTTTAACTCAGCATAAAATCAGAGAGAATAGGAACAAAATCTGAGACTTTTCAGTCAGTCTAGATGTGTCCTGTTTGAGCTTATTCAGAGCATCTGCCAAAGATTTCTTTTGCAAAGCACACCTTTAGCTCATGGGCATTGACTGGTTTATGCCTATAAAACTGAAATGAAAAGACCATGTTTGCTTATAAATTCTGTAAATAACAAGCACTGCTGAGAATTGTCTTGATGAATATGCTGGTGCAGAGAACAGGTCAGGCAGTGTTTGCATGAGATCTTTGAATATGCTCCTCTTATCTCATATTAAGTGCTATGCAGGACTTGTGAATCTAGCCTTGGACTGCCATTTCTCTATCTTTGTTTTGATTCTTTCATCAAACTATTTTCTGTAAAACCCTTGAGTTAGAATCTTGAATCTTACAACCAGTTGAAGCTAGGGGCTGCAATACTATGCATGGCTTCCTGAAAGTAACCTCCATTCGATGTTGAATTAAATGGCTGAAGTTTGACTTACTTAAAGCACAGGCTTTAGCTACAAGTGCATGTAAAGTTCATAAACACCCTGCATCAACTTTCCCTCAAAGGTCTTTTCCTTTCCTTCTTCTCTTTCTGTCATCTGATGAAATTTAGATTGTAAGCTCTGTGAGGGCAGGGACTTACTACTTCACTGATGGAACTCTGCTCATTGAAGGCACTGCATAAATCATCAGTCATCACTCTCATCTTCTCAAGGGTGCATCTTTCTGCCTCCCAGCCTTATCTCAAAGAGACTTTTATTAATAGCTTGGGGTCAAAGCTACTTCTCTGCAACAGCTGAGGCATCAATATTTATTGTTTCACTGAAGCAGCCGGCACTTTGAGGAGCACAGATGGGAGTTGTGTTAGAATATTTACTTTTGAGCATCTGTCAGGATTCAAAGTCACACAGCTCAGCTGAGACAGACACCAGGAATGTTAGCCTACAGCTTTGCAAACACCTTAGAAATTAAAAGGCTTACACTGGCATATCCTTTTGTGGTAGGCATCAGTCTAATTGTATATCTGCACAATTAGTACACAACACACACGCACACACTTCCAAGCCACTACTGGTTGTTGTATGCATTCTTTTTAAGTGACACTCTAAATACATTTTAATTGAAACAATTACCTATTTAATAGGCAGGGAGTGACTGGCAATTAAATAAAGGCTTAGAGTTTTTGTACTCCATCAAAAACAGGATAGTTAATGAAGACACAGGAAAAGCTGGATATGTGTCTCAAAGTGCTCAATAGGCAGCTGCTTTATTATAGAGAAAGCACAAAGCATTTATCCTGTATGTATTTTTATGGCTTCTTCAGAGGCGATTTGAAATCTTGTCTGCAGAAACTCCCAAAGCAGAAAATCTAATCCCCTTTGCTGGTGTCCAGCAAATGGAATGAGATTCTCTGCTTCTGAAATTTTTGCAGTCAGAGTTCAAATCACCTCTGAAGAAGGCCACACAGATATATACAGACCAAAGCATGTTGGGTGTTCTCTATAATAAAGGAGCCATCTATTGAGCACTTTGAGACGTGTTTCCAGTTTTGCCTGTGGATTCTATGGGGTACTCTCTGGTTTTTGTCTCTTTAGTTAACAAAGGCAGCCAACGTATTCCTAAGGCAAGGCTGGGAAACATGAAGCCCTGCAGGTGTGGTTGGACTCCAAGCCCCAGCAACCTTAGACAGCAGAGGCAGTGGTGAAGAATGCTGGAAGTCACAGCTCAAAAACGTCCAGAGAAACACTTGATTCACACCCTGAGCTAAGAATGTTATGTTCCCCTAGACCACTGCTAGTATGAGGGCAAGGCACAGAGATTATAAAAAAGAAATAGTAGACCAGCCCATCATCCTCATTCAATCCTTGAAAGATCAAGACAAAATATGTGAACATTAAATTTCACATGGAGGCTTCAAGAGTCCATATACATTTTTAAAATTCCACTCTGCACATTGCATTTTGAGGCAAACACATACAAGGTGTTTATTTCATGGCAAGGGTGGCAAATTGGTGGCTCAATTCAATTTCAGATAAATTCTCTGGGGCCATATTTCATTGGTGAGCAAGGTCGAAGGCAGGGACCAAGAACACCAGCATATTTAATCTTAAAGCCATTTCAGTCAGTAACAGTCAGTAATTAATTTTCAGAAGAGGTATGACAGTCTTTTAGAATAGCAGGAGACCTCTAGTGTAAGAATGAGAGAAAAATATGGGAAACTATTCTCCAGTAGTATCATGGGGAAGGGGGCATTGTAGTTTTGGGAATTCCAGAATTCCAGATATGGCTCCTGTAAGGGCTGGATTCAAGTCCAGTACCTCAGGTTCCCCGCCTTGCTTGGATATGGGACAGATGAACACTTGTCCTGGAGCTGTATCTCTCTTTTGAATGTATCATCAGGACCAAAACTAGCTTTGCTTCCATAGCACATGTTAAATAACTCTCTCAGAGGCTATGACATCACAGGATGAAAGGACACCAATTGACATTCCATGTAGAACTGGGGAGCTGTCTAAAAACTCTAGAAATAGAACTGTGTGACAAAATGGTTGCAGAATTAGGGATTCTAGTTATGTGTGTCTTTTTCATTCTGCTCGCACTCCCATTCAAACATTTATGGAAGGCTTTTTCCAGACCTTGTTTTCTGGGGAGGGGGCAGGATGATGCAAGGGTCATTTTAATATCCCCATGAGTGTTTCTATGTGTTTGTGTATGTATGTAATTAGGAAAGTCTTTTTTTGGGAGGATCACTAGATTGCAACATTTTTGGATTACCCTGGACCAAAGGACCAGTTGTATGTGACTATGAGAAACTGCAGAGCTCAGAATGAAAAGCCTATAGTAGTGCTTCTCAAACTTTTTTTTATACCTGTGACCCCCTTTACATGCAGACATTATGCTTCTCACTTGATATTGCTTCCTCCCTCCCATCCTATCATATGCCTCTCTCTCCCTCTTTCTATCACAGATCCCTCATGTCACACATATCCTCCAGCACATGCTGAGCTCTTGAAGTCTCCACCTCCTGTCTTCAGTTCCCTCCCCCTACCTGAGAAACTGCCTCATGGTCACTAAGGGGTGTGCACTTGCTGTGCCAACAATGGAACATATGGAGAACCTGAGCATAAAAAAAGGAAGCCGATTTTCGCTATGTCTGAGATTGGAAGAAGGCATAACGGGGGATGACACTTTGCATGATTCTTTTGCAGAGACCAGTCAATGCTCAGTTGGGTGTGCACACACACACACACGCACACTCCTTTTTCATACCTTCTGTACTTTCAAACTGACTTTTTTTATTCCCCCCCAAACAACTGTTGCACCCTTTCTTCAGGTCCCACCCCACAGTTTGAGAACACTGACCCAAGGGGCTGTAACCTATTAATGAGTAGTATAATGCTACAACTCTATACATATTTACTTCAAACTAAGTCCCTTTGAAGTCACTGGCACTTAGATTTGAGTATGCATGTATAGGATTTGGCTGGATCACGCCCTTGATTTCTATTGTTGTAGTTTCCCTGTGGTCTTCATTGTTCCCAAAATTCAGAGCAGACAAAGACTGGGCAAGTAATTATGGTGTCTCTTTCATATTACAAATTCCTAGTATTTTCATATGCCTTTAATGACCATGGCTCCATCCTATGGAATCCTGAGAAATGTATTTTGTTGCTGATAATTAGAATTTTCTGTCAGAACAAATATGAATCCCAGGATTCTGTAGTATGCAGTTGTGGCAGTGCTATCAAAGTGCTATAATTGGATAGTATGAAAGAAACCTGGGTGTAACATTTTTGCTTACCTTTCCTTTGCAAGATTTGTCACTGTTTTCATTCAAGACAGCTGACTGCTACTTAATTTCTTTGAAATGCCTTTTTTTTCTTTCAGATACAAATGGTTGTTCAACACACGGTTGGGTTTCAAAGCCTCTCCTTTGAGATATTCAGCTTTCTCCTAACTTTGCTAGCTGTCACTGTCACTCCAGTGTTTGTCTTGTCAGAACACTGGAGCCACCTGCCTTGTGGCTGTATCATCAACTGCAGAAAGAACATCTACGCTGTCTCTTCAGAAGAAAACAAGAGTAAGTACAGAAGGACAGAGGGAAAGGAGGCCAGGCTCATGATTCTTCATGGGTTTGAACAGATTGTGTCAGACTCAATATATGGTGAAAACTAAAAATAGCATATGTGTTTGTGTTGTTTGTTTGACTGTCTTCTCCATCAAGCGCTATAGCAAGGCTGGGGAAAGTTCTATCTCCTAAACCCACTTTTGCAGTGTTCAAAGCCTCATGGCAGTCCCCCAAAGCCTTTCATGTCCCCACCCATTTTTATATGGTTGATTTTTGTCCAGAAAAGTACTCCAAAACATGCTGTGCAGATGTAATGGCTTTTCTCCACTCTGAATCCTCCAATTCATTTTTTTTAAAGGTAGCCATCAAAAACAGTGATTGGAGGTGACTTGACACCATGTTGTGACAGTGCAGTCCATGGCAGTGAAATGGGGGCAAAAATTGGCCGCACACCATTGCCCTTTCCAAGTCTAAAGAGATTTCATAGGGTATTTTTCTTCTCATTTTGCATCTTCTGTGCATCTTCTGTTCAAATGGGTTCCATGTTGTATAAGATATACATGTGAGGGTTTCACCCACTGTAAATTCCTTGATTCCTTAGGTACAGTTTAAAATTTGCGTGTGCAATTTTGGTGGGCTCTGGAATCAGTTTTTCCATGTGTGGACCCACAGGGGCTGCATTGTAGCCTTTTTGTTAAAAACTGAATGGAAGGTAATTTTTTCTCAATGTAATTTTCATTGAACTGAAGGTCATATGTCCTGTTTTAAAGGTAAATAGCACTTTCTGAGTGCTTCTACAAGTACAAACTTGTTGTTGGGGGATAATTTTTCAGTAGTGAAGCTAGAGTCCACAAGAAAAATTGGGGTGTATGGAGTCCACAGGGCATGTGTTGCTGACCCCTGGTTTAGAGCTACAGTGATGCTGCCAAGCATTGCCATGGCGGAGATATTTAAATTTGCCTGTGCTGAACTACTTGCAATGAGTGCTGGAAAACGTGGTCAATTTCTTGAAATGAGATGAAGTGTGTGAAAGTGGTATAAAAATGGCTTGCTTTGCTGTGTGATGTTACATAAATGGTAAAACATGGGTTATGTTTTTGTGTTATTATATAGCAATAATTAAGAGAGAATATGAAGATTGAATGAGAGAGTAGAGTAGTAGGTGGAGTCAATTTGCATACAAGTGGTGATAGCAATGTACATTTAAATATTTGAAGGGATGTTATGTTGAGGAGGGAGCAGGCTTGTTCTCTACCACTCCAGAGACTAGGACAAGGATCAATGAATTCATGCTGCAGGACAGGAGATTCCACTTGAACCTCAGGAAGAACTTCTTGACGGTCAGAGCTGGCCAGCAGTAGAATATGCTGCCTTAGAGTGTGGTGGAGTCTCCTTCTTTGGAGGTTTTTATGCAGAGGCTAGATGGCCATCTGTTGGGAATGCTTTGATAGGTGTTCCTGCATAGCAGGGGGTTGGACTGGATGGCCCCTGGGATCTCTTCCAACTCTATGATTCTATGATTCTGTGATTCTATGATCCGGGATTATTTTGTCCTCCCTCACAAAGACAAACAATCACTGTAGTTTTCTCCCCACTAAGGGGGCAAAATATTTTAATCCAGTATTCTCCCTGTATTTGCGTATCCCAAAGTGGTCTAGAGAATTTTTCTCTGCAGAAAAACATGTGGGATTGTTTTGTGCAAAAACACATTTCTTGTTCAGGAAACACAATTTCTTCATAGAAAATGTTTTCTTTTTATTTAAAAAAAAGCCACATATTTCTCTTCACAGAAAAATTCTCTGAAACATTTCAGGATATATACTGAGAGAAAACTGCACAAAAGTCTTGCTGCTCTGTTGTTCTTCCAGACAGGGCTTCCCCTTGCTTTTTTTTTTTTTTAACTGGGAAATGAATACTAGAGATTTTTTTTCCCTACATAGTGATTGGTTGAAAGAGGGAAGTTAAAACATTCTGTTGGAATGATGCCAGGCAGAAGAAGAGACTGAGATAGAATTAAGCTCTGGAAGAAGACAGCGAGAAGGGAGTCTGAATGGAGATGGAAGGAGACAATGTGAGGGGTTATTGTGTTAGATAACTTAGAATTTGGTTTGTGGATAGTGTAAGTCATGATGTATTCGAGAATAAAGAGTGGAGCTGTGCCCATAGTACATTGTAAGATATATTTAGTTAAATTATATTTGTCATTCTTCATAACCAAACCGATAACCACCTGGGTTTTTGATGGTTTCCCATCCACATACTAACCAAGTCTGATCCTGCTTTAGCTTCCAAATTAGATGGGGTTTGGTACCTTTAGGGAACTTAGGCCCAGGTTAGATGAGCATGCAAAATATAGGAGACAGTGTAATATAGTAGTTCAAGTGTTGGGTTCCAATCCTAGAGACCACAGTTTGAATTCTCACTCAGTCATGGAAACCCACTGGATGTACTTGGGCAGGTCACATTCTCTCAGTCTCAAAGGGAAGCAAAGACAACCCCCCCAACCAATCCTGTCAAGAAAACCCCATGATAGTTTACCTTAGAGTCACCCTGAGTTAGAAATATCAGTAACTTGAAGGCACACAACAACGACAACAACAACAACGGAAAATGAAAACCAAAAAGAAAAAAAAATACACATCGTTGAAAAATGCATATCAAAAATGTGTACATTTGAAAAATTCATCCCTGAAATACGTACAAGTTTCTGTTTGGGAAGAGCAAAAATTGTGTGGAATAGGGACAAAAGTTACTAGGCAGTGGAATAATAAGAACTTCATTGAAATAAAACAGCAGGTTTGGTAGAGCTACCCATCTCTAGTGGCTATGGTGTGGCATGACATAATATGTAATGTGACATAATAATGGACACTGCTAAAGTGAATTTTGTACCTTTGCCCTTATGATTCACCCCTCTGTCAGTGAGCAAGAGGGAATGTTCATTTCATTCCCCTCTGCTTTCACCTTGCGGCATCCACCAAATTCCAGCCAGCTTTTCAAATATCCAAAAGAAACCTTTCACTTCAAAAGAAACCTTAACATTCATGCACTACGTAAAGGGAGGTGGGTGGGATGAACTCTTTGCATTGTGAGGTGTTTGCTGATTCCGATAGCATATTGGAGGACAGAAAAGTGTCCTGTATCCAAAAGAGTGCCGGTATGTGCAGAATCAAAAGTTTTTCACTGATATACTGAAAACCTGGCACAGCCACACACATAAGGTGGGATAAAGGCAAAAGAAAATGTAATGTAACATGTACTTTTTGTATTGTGGGGTATTCATCAGCCTCACTGAAATCCAATAAACCCACAGGAGCAATTTTCAGTTTCTGCCAAATGTGGCCAACCTACTGAGACAGCCAAAGTACATTGCTTCTACTTTGTTACATCAAGGTTGAAATGAAAAATCAGATGGGACTTTCTCTATATATGTTACATTGGCTGAAACAAAAAAGTATTTCAGTGGTAAAAAATCAGTAAATTTTCAAAGACATCATCTAACCCCCCCCCTTTTCTTTTTTTTTTGTTTGTTTTGACAATAAGGAATAAAACTGAGTATGTGGAAATTGGCAGAAATTTAGGAACACTCGTCTGAATCTAGAGTAGACCCATAGAATTAATAGGATTTATACATGTGTTGGTTCATAATTCAGCAATTAATTTAATGAGTTTATTCTAGTTGGTGCCATAAGATTTCTGTCCCCCATGAAATTTTCCTTCGGTCTTCAGGTTTCTTAAAACTTCAGCTGAGCATTTAGAAATACAGGTTAGGCATCCAAAGAAAAAAGAAAAGCCAGCTTACCAAGGAGATGAGAACACAGCAAGAGTTTTAGGTGTGAATAATTTCTAGTGTCTCACTCTCTGCAGGACTAGAAATTTGGGGACTGAATGAATGAAAGTTTTGTTTGCAGGGAAAGAAATCTTATTGTGAAAATAATGTCCTCATTTTGCCCCCTCCACTACAATCCTGCTAGGATTCAGAGAATTGTTTATAATAGTGAAAGTGACAATGTTATAGAATTCCTACAAGGTAGGTGTAGTTCTTTATGGATTCTGTAACAAAACATGGCACTGGGGGATGAAAATGTTCCCTCTGACAGGATGAGGGTTAACAGCTGGTGGAATACGCTAACATTAGTTAATAGGTATTCCACTGAACAGCATGATGCCTATATTCTAAGCCAGCTGGAGTTCCCCCACCCCGTCCCCAGCCAAGGCTGGCTGCCCACGTAAAGCACATTGCAGTTGTCATGGTTCTTAATAAAAAAAAAAAATTCTCTTGATTCACCCCGGAGCAAAATGGATCTCTGCTCACCAGGAAGAAGCTATTCTCTCTAAGCTGAGACTTCCTCTGGATCTTTGAGAACCTATTTCCTAACTGCAGTGTTTGCTGTGTGTCAAGAAACAATTTGTCACAGATACCGTGTGGTTCTCTGGCTCTGATACAATATTTGCAGAGTGAAATATGTGGCAGATGGTAAGGCAACAACTCTTGTCGTCATTTAAACAGGAACATTTTCTTTTCGTTTTGTTTATGCTAAAGGCTATTCTGTTTCCCCACCACTGCCACCAAACAGAACGCTTACTCAGAGTTCATGATTTTCTGGTGAATTAAATAAGTCAGACTCCAGTTAGTGTTTCTAATACCAATGCAATTCAGAAATGCCGTGCCTCCATTGGTTTAGAAACCTGTATTTCTTTGAGTAGTCTTGTTGGAAATTATATCTCCAATCATTTATAATTTGAGCTTTCTCCAAAGGTCGGGGACAGCAAGCAACAATTCAGAGCAGGGATGGAGAACTACTGTGGATCTCAAGATGTTGTTGAACTCTGACATCCATCAGCCCTAGCCAGCCAGCGGTCAGGGATGTTGGGAGATATAGCCTAACAACAACTGGAATGCCCAGCATTCTCATCCTTGATCTAAAGTATCAATTTAGAGATCTTCTACCTTCAGAGTAGGACTTCTCATGAGCTCTGATGTGCAACCTATATACCTCCAAAAATAGATGGTGTTTTCAGCTTTGGGAGACCATCATTCAACTTGCTAGGACCACTGGGATCTAGTTTTTCCATTTATATTTTCCTTTGAGGAGGAGAAAAAGTAGTAAATGACTAACACTATCAAAACTGATGCCACTGACTAATAATGTCCTTAGTGCTACTTGCACCATTCCCGGGTTCAGGTCAGAGACTATGCATGTGAGATTGCTGGATGTAGTTCTGAGTATCAAGCATACATGCAACTTCATTTTGGTGCATGCTGCTCTGAATTCTGAGTTTGTTGCCCTTTCTGGATGAATCCCCAAAGAAAATATGAAGAGTTCAATTAAAATTAGATTAAAACAGTTCCTATGTAACAGATGCCAAACCCCAAACCATCTGCTGACTTAAATCATTCACCCAAAAAGAGTCAAAAGAAGACACAGATTTCCAAACCAATTTCCAATCCAAACATTGGATTGCATCTAGACTAAGGGCTTATCCAGACTGCTGAAAAGCCTTGGCAATTCCATCTCTCCGTGGTGAGATTTTTATGAAGGTCCAAATCACACTGTTCCTCTTCTTGTCTATTTCCTATGAATTCCTGGGGCTAGCTGTGATATTTTAAACTGAGATGGAGGTGGTTTTTTTACCCCACTACTCCTGGAAGTTTCCAATGCAGCCAGGATTAACACTCATTTCTGACTACATTGTCTTGGTTCTTCATGAAATCTTGGATAACATCACTGATGACATTATGAATGGGGGTGTGGCTATCACCCAGGAAATCTTCCTTCCATGATTGCAGTTTTGGGAGGAAAGGAAGTCTTCCCACACCAGAATTGAAGGAAAAGGATGGAAAAGGACAAAATCCTGAGAATGAATGAAGTCTTGGTAGATGCAAGGATAAGAACAACTGCTATCAAGAGAAACAGAGTAGCCCAACAATTACTGGAAATATTGGCTGTCAGGAGGAATTAGTTGTACTTTGTTCCCAGTGAAATCAGACTTACAGTGCAATCCTTTCTATGTCTTCTAAAACTGAAATCACATAGAGAGCAATGATACATATTTCTACTTACCTAGGAAGCAGGGTAATTGAACTCAATTGCTTCAGAGGAGGTGTACATAGGAATGTACTGTGAGTTTTCATTGAAATCAGTGCCACTGAAGTTAAGGCATGATTAACTTTGTCCCATTGGGAAATGGTGGGTGGGTGGGTGGATGGAGGGACAGAGAGGCAGACAGATCAATGGATCGATCCATCCATCCATCCATCCATCCATTTCCCAATGGGACAAAGTTAATCTGTTTATCTGTCTATTTATCTGTCAAAGGATCTAAAAGTTTGTTTGCTCCCTTGTTTAGGCTTTCCTAGATCACGTCCCCCACAATATTAAGATCAAACCCATTTCTGACCCCAAAATCATTGTCTTTTTCCTTTAAAAATTATTAAGTGTTGTTATTCTAAATACAAATGTGACAGGACTTACTTCTGAGTGGACATACTCTTAGGCTTGTCCTCTTATGAATTTTTATCTCTGTCTTCAGCCTTGATGTGTATATGCCTTAATTCATTCTCAGCAGTGCTTTTTGATCTTTTGGAACATGAGTTGTTTCATTTATGTTGTGATAATGTCCACTAAGCTAGTTCTGATATCCAGCTTTTGAGGGATTGTGCGTTTTTTATTTTTAAAATTAGCATGTTCCTCCTGCTTCTGTTTTTAATGCAAATGCTTCATTCTTTTCTTTAGCCAGAAGAAGAGGCTTTGAATTCAACCTGTCATTTCAACAAGGTTATGGAATCTATAAGATATCTCATGACAACCGCCACAGTGATGATAGTAACTCAATATCATACCACAGTTTGCTCAACTATGATTGTGACAATACAAAAGAAGCTCAAAAGGAAAGCAGCAAAATTGAGTTCAGCACCATCTCTCTTGAGAACAGCTCCATGCTGAAGGAGACAGTCAACAAGTGCAAAAAAACAGTTGGCACAGACACGAAACAAGACCTCAGCAAGGATAAGTTCACGGACTGCCTCCTTTCTGACAAAATAGGAACATATAAGAAAGAAGATATCAGGAATAGTGAGAAGTGCACTTTTTTTGAAGGACAGGAAAGAAGGCTTTCTCATGAGGAGGGCCGGAAACCAGAACTTTCAGACTGGGAGTGGTGCAGAAGTAAGTCGGAACGGACCCCCCGACAGGTAGAGTGTGAACTTCATTTTGAAATCTTCTATAAATGGTTTGTTCAAATGTGCATTATGTTACTGGTGTGCCTTTTCTTCTAAGTCATCCAAGTCGACTCTGGAAAGAATCCAATTATCTCTTGTTACTGAGATGTATGTGAATCTCAGTCACAGCCTTAATTATAACCCAGTCAAGCCAGTGTACTTTGGTTTAATGGAATGCATTTTTCTTTATTTTGTTGGCAACAAGTAATGACCAAATACTTTCATTCACCTGCATTGCGGATAAGAGACAGCTTGTTTGTTTGTTTAACCACAAAGTCTGTTCTATAATATACTTAGATACTATATTAATTAAACAAAGTTTATTGAATCCTACCCAAACCAGACTTGGTGAATTTACAAGCAGAGTGAAATGTAATAGCACATCAAAATCCATATTTTTCACAATTGAGTGATCTGTTTTGCAGCTCAAGAAAATGCATAATTTAAGAGAGTAGACTTGCAAAAATTGTGCTTGCAAAATGCATATAAGAGGGACATGAGCACAAAAATGTGTACACATTTCACACTTTGGTGGGACACAAAGACGTTAATGGGAGGTGACCACAAATTTCACAAAATGATGTAAATGTGGTCTAAAAGAAACCTGCAGTCAGGGAAATGAAAAATTCATCAGAATGAACCTTAATTTATTAAATTATTTATAAATTCACTATTCCGTACACAATAAATTCATTTTCCTTCCATTTCCTGAGCATGAGTCTCTTCTGCTTTATTTGGGCAGGGGATGATAGGGAGAGGACTATATCTGTTCTACTTCTGGGCCCCGTTCACACTAAAGAAATATAGTATTATGATTCCACTCTAATGTCCGTGGCTGGATTTAATGGAATCCTGCAGCTTGTAGTTTGGTGAAGCATTAAAGCACTCTGGCTGAAAATTCTAAATGCTCCTCCCTGAAAAACAGGCAGTTAAAGTGGAATCATAGCACTGAATTGTGTAGTGTGAAAAGGTCCATGGTTTCTTGATGGACAGAGAGAGTGGATTACCAGAGAACCAGCAATGCGTTCTTTCTTCTTTGCAGTGTGTTACAATTCTTTCTGGATGGTTCCCCCTGCACATTTAAGAATGCACAGTACACCTGGAGTTCTCTTTGCTTCCATTTAATACTGGTCATTTCCTACATTGCATCAGATCTCTTTCTTTGTCATGTTCGAACTGCATGCTTCCTCATGCTTTCTGTTGTTTTTCTCAAGTTTGTGCAAGAACACGCAGCAATTATGTGAGCCCTGTTCCCATGTTCAATAAAAGGGTGGAAGTAAACATGGGAGGAGTACAGTAGACCTGCAAGGAAGAAGAATGCAAGTCTTGCCTCTTTCTGTAGTTGAACAGGATAGCCTCCTTTACATATATGAAGGCTCTCTGTGCAACTGGGAAGCTTGACTGGAACTTTTCAAATCATGTGGAGAGCTTCCATGGGTGAAGGATACTGTCATCTTCAGACACTCACTCTTTATGTGTGAAATGCTGTGACAGAAGGGAGTGAGGCCCCCTTCCTCACGTGTGTGTGCGCGCGCGCACTTTAAGTCACCTGTCATAGCAATCACATGAATTTCATAGGGATTTCTTAGGCCAGGAATAGTCAGGGGTGATTTTGCTAGTTCCTTCCTCTGATATTCATTCACAATCTCCCATCCAAGTGTTAACTGGGAGTGACCCTGCTTAGCTTCCAAGATCAGATGGGAGCTGGTTCCTTTGGGGTATTTAGGCTCTTTCTCACATATTTCCTTTAAAACTGTTACTGCAGGGGAATCATACAACCAGGGGATGTGTCCACTGTGACTTTCAGCTCCTCAGATGTTCATCAAACCCAGGCCTTGATACCCCCTCCAATTTTTTTTCTCAACCCAATTCTACTGTAAAATGCTGTTTGGGGAGAAAAAATGCCACAAATGTCTCCTTGAAAGTGATCAGGAATGACAAAAACCCAAAACTGTGGTTTTGGTAACACAGTGTGGCTCTCCAAGGTCTCACAGGAGTTAAAATGTCCCACCAACCCCTGGAGCATGTCTAACCCCTCGTCCAGTGTTACACATGCCTGGTTATGTGTAAGTGTGTTTTACTGTTATATATTATATATTAGCAATTTCAGTTGTCTGAGTGCTGATCCTTATGTTACAAAAGAGCACCATCCGCATATGATAAAGAGGTATCAGCAAGCTTGATTTGCAGAAATACATTAAATATTAAGAGGAGAACCCCCAAAGAGCCCAGTTGAAATGAAGTATGATTAATAGCCATAAATTAATGACTGTTAGGGCAGGGGAATTAAAAAGGGAGGAGGGTGGAATGGAATATCCTGAGCAAGACCACTCTACATACCATCATTTTGTTGCAGAACCTATTTGTTTGCTTCTGTTGGCCAATAATCTGTGTGTCTTTTACACACACATATACTGGTGAACTGTATTGTTTGCTAAGTTACCAGAAACCTCTTCCATTCTCAGGTTTTAGAAGAAAAAATTCTGGTTTAAAGGTAGCAGAACTCATGGACTGACCAAGAAGGATAAAGTTTGGAAAAAGGAGAGGGGCATTATTGTTACATGTTGACGCACCACTGAACAACTCTAGTTGGGATCAACGTGCAGGATCATGAACCATTTATGATATAAATGGGGTACAATTGCCCCATAATTTATAAAACTAAAAATAGATGGTCCCACTTGTTATTGTTTGCTTTGACATTTATTTGATTTACATGATGATACTTAAATGCATTTATGTTCTGAGGGAAGTTAGTCAGTATTTTGTTTCCCTTCTGAACAAATGTGTTCACTGTGATTGCCTTTTCAAGACAAAATTATTAACAGGCTATTTTTCAGCTTTCTGACTGAAGTGATAGGACCCTAAAGTATGTCTCTGACATTGTATTTATCAGATCCAATTTTGGGAGTGCGCAAAAGTCTGCAGTGGGGAGAAGAAATCATGTGTCTCCCACTGTTCGATAACACTTCTAGTCATTTTAATGGGTTTTACTTATGACTCCTGTAAGCTGCACTGACTTCAATTGATCAATTGTGAGTAGATCGGGATCCAGCCCAAAATCTCTGTAATAATTATTGAAATATTTGGCCCAGATCATATTGCTAATCCCAACTAGAGCAGAGCCATTGAATGAACAGGATTTACTTCTATGCTGACGCACCATTCGAGAATTCATTCAATAGGTCTAGTCTAGTTGGAACGAACCAACAGAATCAGTCATTTGTTTATCACTTCTCAGCCTGCCAGGGTCCCTTGAGATGATGCAAAAGAAATAAAAACAGATAAACATTTTCTTTAAAAAGAAACCCTTCCCCAATTCCTAATTTCAACCCCCTCTCAAAAAAAGAGAGTTTCATAATCCATTTTATTTCATAATCCAGTTTGGAATATCCAAACTGGAATGAAGGAAAGTATTTTGGCTCAGCCTTAAAATCAACTTCAGGGTTCACTTTATAAGAAGTTTGAAAGAAACTATGTGTCACAAAAGTTCATGTCATATAATATATAGGACAGTCTTGAAAATACTCAAGGATTCTTGGTGGAGGGTGGGAAGAATAAGTTTTTTCCCCCTAGCCTCCCCTGTGAAGTCCAAGGCCCTTGCCACACCTTACCTTCTTCCGGCGCTGGGGTGCAGGGATCACACCAGCAGCCTCTGGCAAGAGGCTTTTGCGTTCGGGGTCCTTTGGCTCTGCGCGAGCTGCCTGCTCACGTGAGAACCCTGCCTCTTCCTTCCACAGCACAGCCTGGGAGTTTCCCAGGCTGCGCTGGGGCAGGAAGTATGACTGGCGTGGCTCCGGAGGCTCCACACGCCAGGTAAGTGTGCATGGGGCCCGGGAGCAATGCACGATCGTGCACTATTTTCGGCTTCTAGCCGAAAATGAAAAGGTGCATGATCAGCGCCTGCCAGCCCCTGGAGCATCGCACAATTGTGAGTGCGTCATGCAGATTGCTCCTCACAATCGTGCAACACTCCAGGCGCCCTTTCACATGGAAAATGCCGTGATATGCAGTGGTCAATTATTCTAGTGCCATGTTAGCAAGAGTTTCTGGTTAACTGAGTGATGACTGGTGAAAAGAGAACTTTAATTAGCTGTGAAGATACAGAGAATAAACAGGTGCAGCTAGACAGGATGAATGAACACAGCTCGTAACACTTTGTATTCAGCCTTATCCAGAGGGGGAAGTTCTGGGCTTTATTTTGTTGCTAGGCATCCTCACTCCATGTTCTTACCCATGTCTCTTAATTAGCACTGCACCATGGATGACCTCTGACAGTGCAAAACTACAAAGCTATATGAATTGATTAATGCTTTAGATGTGACTGTTCTGGTGTGATCCACAGCTGTTGCCATCCTACAACAGCCATCGTTCTCTGCTAACTGTAACCCCCTTTCCACAACTCACCTTCTCTCGGTGCTGCGGTGTGGGGATTGCATGAGCAGCCTCTGCCGAGAGGCTCTTGTGTCTCCGCTGCTTCAACTCCACATGAGCTGCCTGCTCCCGAGCAGGCAGCGCGAGAACCCCGCCTCTTCTCTCTGCAGCACAGACTCCCAGGCTGCGCTGCGGCAGGAAGTGCGACTGCTGCGGCTCCAAAGGTGCCACACGCATGGCAACTGCATGTGGGGCCCTGGAGCAATGCGCGATCACACACCATTTTCGGCTGAAAGCCAAAAATGAAAAAGTGTGCGAGCGGCGCCTGCCCTACCCTGGAGCATCACACAATTGTGAGTGCATTGTGCAGATCACTCCTCACAATTGTGCGATGCTTCAGGCGCCCTTTCACATGGCAAATGCCATGCGAAAAGAGCCTAAGACTGGTGCGACACCCTTCATATGCAGGTAAAGCTTTGTGGAAGCCATTTTTCAGTTTGGTGGTCATGTATATCTCTGTGGCTTAGAGGTCAATGATGCAACTTTTCCATGCAAAAGGCTTGTTCAGTTTGCCATCCCGTGTGGTTGTATTGATCATGTGGGATCTCATCACTGAAAAATGGCCTCCATGCCACTGCAGCTCTTTGTGAGAAGGGTACATGTGTGCATGACTAAGCCATTGATATTTCACTTATTTGAACTGTAGATAGAGGAATTAGTCTCTCAGCTACAGGTGGGAAACTGGGAGATTTCCAGTTTTTGTTTGTTTTTGTTCAAACGTGACACTAATTTTAATACTGTTTGCACCTGACAAAGGAGAGAAATTGGACCTCAGCGCACTGAGCATAAATATCATCTGTAGTGCACTCAGTGAATTCATGGATGTTGTACTGCTAAAAATTAATTATTTAGAAGAAAAGATCAAATGCTTTATAGGAATATATTTTGTGTACTCAGGATACTCAACACCTACTGCTGCCAAGAAAACCCAAGTGAATACCTGCTGTTTTTAAATCTCTGCTTCTTACAAATATTGTTTTCATTCCACTTTCCTGATGTTGAGCTGTGAAAGGGCATGCCAGGGCCCTTTAAATGCCAGATTTAACTTATGCATACCTTTTTCAACTATTTGAAACTCTCCATAAAGCATTGCCACAAACTCCTGGAAGTGAGAAGATGAATTCCTTCTTTCTTTTCCTTGGCTCCTAGCCTCATTTTTTCCTCTATTCATTGATACAGTGGTAAATTCTGAAGTGCAGACACCTGTAATGAAAGCTCCTATAGTTATATTTGCAAGGAGAATCCAAAAATCTGGCCAGTTGGATCGATTCGTATTAGTCTACCAATTTTAGTAGTTTTCATTTCTACTAGCTATGGGTCTTTTGTAAAGTTAATGAGTCCGAAGTACCATTTCAGGACCAAGCGACTTCAAAACTACTTTGCTTTACAACAGGTATGTGTCACAAAAATATATTTGCTAGGAAAATCTACCTTACTCTACCATGTACTGTGAAGACGCAGTCAGCATCAGAGGAAATAGAAAAGCTGATGTGGATAGGGAGTTCCTGAAAATTAAAAAGTCATCATGCTTTGACCCTGTAAGTCCTGAATTTGCTAAAGCACTGCTCATAGGTCAACTGGTTATATAACCTTCACTCAAGGTCTTTGCCTTTTTATTGAGCTGTGGTCCCCTCAGCTAACAACACCATCTGATGCATGGGATTTTTTAAGACATAAATCTCACTGTATTCAGCAAGTTAAGGCTTTGAAAGACTGAAGCCTACATAATTCTTTCGATCCTGACTCAAATACAGTAACCCAGCATTGTGCTGAACAGAAGAAAATCTCCCTCAAAGGCTTATAGAGATGCCCAGAATTCATTTAGCAAAAACAAAATATTATTCTTGAATGAATAGAAGGCAGGCACAACAACATGGTGACAGAACCTACTATGCCATCTGAAGATCCAGGGTTCAATATATGGCATCTCTGTTTAAAAGCAGCTTATATAGAATGGCTAGGAAATATGTGTCCTAGAAAATTTGGAGAGCTGATACGAATTGAAGATGCTAAGGACAGGCAGTCTCAGTGGATTTGGGGCTGATTCCCCCTTGGAACTCATTGGAGGGTTTAAGTCATGCAGAAAGCATGTTTCTTGCTTTAAAGCTGAGTGGTGCTCCCAGGAATAAATAAAGACCAGAGAGAGAGAGAGAGAGAGAGAATGGCTCTAGAGCAAATCAATCCTGGACTCTAAATAGAAGACAAAATGACTCACCTGAGGCTATTGTACTTGGAAATTATGATAATACTCAGTAAAGTGGATGGCACTATTAAAAGAGGAAGATCCTTTTATTTAAACATTGTCATTCCAAATTATGATACCAAATATATTTGAAAGATCATGGTATCACTATCTGTGGCAGGGGGATCTTTGGATGTTTTACAAAAGGGTCTCACTGCCACAGCCTTCCAGATTGCTAGATCTTTGCCTGCCACAAGAAGCAGCTGTTGCCAAGATAACTCAGTGTGGTGATACCTAAGAACTACAACTTGTTGCCCAAGTAGCCAGCCTCTTATGATCTACAGAGATAGTTTATAATTTTCTAGTCAATGAGTAAGAAACTAATGGCCTTCTATATCAGTGGTTGATCCTCCAGGTGTTTTGGACTTCAACTCCCACAAGCCCCAGCCAGCTTGGCCAAAGTTGGGAATTCTAGGTGCTGAAGTCCAAAATATCTGGAGGACCAAAGTTTGGGGATTACTGTTCTAGATATTATTGATCTATTAAGTCCAAACAGCCCTAACCAGCAAAGCCAGTGGCAGTTGGAAGATCTGGGGGCTTGTCATCTATAACTTTTCCTAACCATGCTGGCTAGGAAATTCTGCAAAATTTATTTTAAAAAATAACATTTCAAAATTCTAAATAGACAATAGTTATGAATGATGGGTGCTGCAAATCTAGCAATATAGAAGGACAAAGTGACCCATCTCTGTCCTAGACAGAACTTTTCCTAGGCATTGCCCAATGCTTGCACTTTCTCCATTTCTCTGGCTTGCCTTCTATTCTTTTAATTTGTGAGCTATACACACATACATACACACATTTTGCAAATGTCATGCCCTCATGCTCTGCTGGATCTAAAGCTCAAAGCTTCAGTCCACAAGGTCTATTTGCTTCCTGAATCCAGCAGTAATGGCCAGTTGGTCACAAATCTGACATTTGTTCTTTTGAACAAATGGGGCAAGGGAACAAATGGGGCAAGGGAACAAAAGAATTCTGGAGAGTGCAAAAAACCCAGAACTGACTGCTGTATCCTAGGGCTGTGGCAAGATGGATGATCCAAGTATTTCAGTATGATTAATCACTGTTTTTATTACTGCAGTAAATTCCAAAACATGTGGCATTTCCTTTCCTGACAGTTCCTAACAGTCTTCTATTTTCAGCTTTTCAGTAAAGGCATGTTAGTGACATCCATTGCAAAGACAACTAAGAGATGCAACTTTCAGTTATACGCACATATGCTCTTTTCTGTGGTGTTTTGAAAATAAATCCTGCAAAGAAAAGCATATCAATAATGCACTTCAGGGGGAGTTTTAAATATTTTCAAGGCAGCACAGAAATTAAAAATGTACAGCTCTGTCCAAAAAAATCTTTTTGAGTTGGCATGTGAAAATGGCCCATTCAGTAGTTTAATTCAGCAATACTTTGTTAAGCATTCAAAATGCACCATGCCTTGGTTTCCTGTAACAAGAGGGCTATCTCAAACCCTGAGATTTTGGATCTAAAACCTGAGATCTAGGGGTGATTCTTTGTGATGTCCCAGGAAGTAGATCCTAGTGATATTATTATACATGATATCTTAAATATCAGCCACCACTGCAAAGAATATGCAATTTAAATTAGCAAACACCAAGTCTGACAAATGAGAAAAAATACGTATACTGTACATACACTTTGCAAGGCAGTGCTCTCACACTGAGAATCTTCTCTCTCCCTGAAGATGAGAAGAGAGGCCAGGCCCTGAGAGCTGGAAACCCTAATCACACTTGGCTTGATACTGTAGTACTCCTTACCTGTAAAAAATCCAAATCTGTTACTATCCTTGTCAAGTGGTACTTCCAAGAAATAAACTGCACACATCTTTATTCAAAAACAGGAATGCTCTCAGGGTTCCAGCCAGTCAGTCACGACCTCCTCCAGGATACTGTAATATTTAGTTATGTCAGGGTTCAAGCAAGCCAGCTATCCCCATCTGCAGCTGTGTTGCCCTGGTTATTAGTTAGTAACTCTATATTCAGTCATTTCTGCTCTCCCCTGAGACTCTGCTGTTGCCTCCCTTGCTCCGTTTCTTAAAAGTATTGAATTTCTAGAAAACTCAAAGTTCCCCACACATGCTAACACTTTTCGGCAGTTTCTCATTTAGTCCATTTTGACTCAATTGTTCTCAGCAGAACCAGCTGAGTTCACTATTAAAGGAAATTATATAACAGACCAGAGCAGGGTACAGTGATCTGTGTAAAGCCACCTACTGGAATCATAACAGTGTAGAAGCCAAGACTTCCTGAAGTGTGATTTAATTACTGTATCACACCAGCTCTCTTTATTGCTTCTCTTTCCCTTCACCTGATGATTAGTTTTGACACTGTTGTAACAGTGGCATGGTTTTATTTAGTTATTTGTTAAAATAGTGATGTGCTACCTTTTGGGGAAATGCCCCATGCAAGTTGGTGAACCACACACAAATAAAAGACATTGAAATGCAATAATATATTATTATAACAGAATTTTGATTTTTTTTAAAAAAAATCCACAAAAGACCAATAAAAATAACAGATTGGAGTATATTAAAAGATTAGACACTAGTGGTAATTATCTTGAAAATAGGGATCAAGAATTGTTTGTTTCAAAAGGGGTCTTGTGACCACCTCCCCGAGAGAACCTAGTGTTTATTTTAATAATGGATTATTTTAATGATATCTTATATTTGTTGTAAACTTTTACATACACACACATACACACACTTAAAACACATCTGCTAACTCTTTTTGTTTACCTTTAAAGACACTTTTTAAAAAATTAAAAGGAAAGCAGATAAGCAAATACAGATGAAAGCACATATAGAAATTCTGTTGGAACAAAAAACTTTTCACTTCCCAGAGGAAAGCAAGCAAGCATGGAGAGAGCCATCCAAGCTAGGGAAGGAATTCCAAAGCCTGGAAGCAGCCCTGAGGTATGCTTCAGTCTTCCAGGCCTCAGGTTGTACAAGCTGAAAAATATAGATATCAACGGGATGAAATAACCTTATGCAGGAGTTCTTTTGTCAACCATTCTGGTTTCTTTAGACACCTGCCATTTCCCCCCCTTATTGGCACAGTTTTCAATTGTGCCTTCAGTATCTCACTTTTAAGAAACTCCCATCCACCATGAACTCCTTTCTCTTTTAGTGTTCTTGACCACGGGATTTCAGCAAGTAACTCCCTAAGTTTACAGAAATCAGCTTTCTTAAAGTTTAGGACGCGTAACTGGCTACACTTGGCTTCTCCTTCCCACTGAATGACAAACTCCAAAAGAGCATGGTCACTCCCCCATAAGGATCCCACCACCTCCACCTCATCAACAAGGTCATCCCTGTTCATCAGGATCAGATCTAAAATAGTCAATCCTCTTTTCGCCTCTTCCACATTCTGGATCACGAAATTGTCTGCAAGGCAAGCAAGGAACCTGTTGGACCTTGCAGTCTTTGTAGAGTTTGACTGCCAACAAATATCAGGATAATTGAAATCTCCCATTAACACTGCATCTTTCCTTTTTGAATGTGTGGTCATCTGCTCCAGGAAGGCCTCTTCCAAGTCCTCAGGCTGGCCTGGATGCCTGTAGCAAACTCCCACAATCACATCCCTATTGTTTCTCACTCCCTTAATTCTTACCGAGATGCAACTTGGCTTCCCAGATTTAAGTCATGGATCTCTTCATATGTGAAAACATCCTTGACATATAAGGGTACTCCTCCTCCTTTTCAGTGTTGAGGTTTCAGTGATGCCTGTTAAATCATATTTATCTTGTTGTATTAAGAGTTCGATTTCACCTTGCTTATTTCTCATGCTCTGTATATTAGTGTAGAGACACTTAAGATCATGTGCCCTTCCTGGAAGTCCTGTACTAAAGTTACTTTTCCTCCCCCCATGGGTCTCTAGTATCATTTGGGCTGTTTATTCCAGCACTTACTGAATCCTTGCCCTGAGTAATACAGATTTGGCCTTTGGATCTTGGTTGCGTGCATTTCTAAGCACTGGATTAAGAACTGGATTGCCAGTCTTTTGTATCCCTCTTCTTTTTAGTGTCCACTTGAGTTGGCAGAATCAGTGCTGTGTAATGTGCTCCTCCTGTCACAATCACTCAACAGCATTCCTCTCTGATGGGAAATTCATTCGCTGCACATGCATTAGGCCAAATAAATTTGACTGAACTTTGTCCTCTGATCATTCCAGGCAGATTTATACCACTGTAGTTCTCATTAGGGTTGCCAGATCCCAGGGCCTGACCCTGTGTTTCCAGTTTTTGTATGTTATGTTCAGGTGGGAGGCAATGGTGCATTTTCTCCAGTTTTGGTGGGCTCAGCTCCTGGAAAGATGACTCCATGCAAATATTCAGCTCACCTGGCAGAGTAGGAGCTTTCTACAATGTGTAGGGCTTAATTGATTTATTGTTGCAATTTCCAAAGACTCTCCAGGGAGTCTGCATATTTACTTACTCATTATCCTCTTTCCCTCCTAGTTGTTGTAGCACCAGGGCTCACCCTCCATTCTACTCTGCATATATCTTCTGACTAGTGGTAAATGAGCTGGATTAAATGTTCCTTATCCCATCTCACTAAGTGAGTGAGAAGGAATAATCCCTCCATTTCACCTTGATTTAAGAATAGATCCTTTAGCCAAAATTTCTCTCTAACTTTTCCAATAGATATTCTGTGTGTGTGTGTGCGCGCGCACTTGTGTGTGTGGCTTTGAATGACAAACTGAGCAACTGCAGTTGACACATAAAGCATAGCACTTATTGATATCACCAGCTCTATTGGTCTGAATCCTCAGGTCCAGAAATGATTCTGGATGGATGGCACTACTGCAGGCTGCTTTGGCGTGGCTACTACAGATGACTTACTGTTCAAAATAAAGCCTAGGGCCCTTTCATACTATACAGGTATAGCAGTATGATTCCACTGTTGTGGTTTCATCCTATGGAATTCTGGGTGTTGCACTTTGTGTTTGTATGTGCCTTCAAGTTGCCAGTTAATTTATGGCAGCCTAGGTTTTCTTAGGCAAGGAATACACAAAGGTCCTGCCTCTGAAGTAATGGCTATTGTACCTGGTATTTGTTAGTGGTCTCCCATCCAAGTACTAATCAGGGTTGTCCTTCTTAGTTTTTAAGATCAGAAAGGATGTGGTGTCTTTAGGGTATTTGGGCAATTTCTAGTTTAGGAATGCATACAGTCCTCCCTCCACATTTGCAGGTTTGACCTTCACAAATTTGATTATTCACAAGGTATGCCCGTGCCTTCCCCCTGCATTCCTTTGTGTTTGCCAGGCTTGGAGAAGGAAGGCAAGTGAGCCTGGGCAAAAACCAAGGGAATGGAGGGGGAGTCCCAGAATGGAATAGGAAGGAAGTGGGGGGTATTTGCCATTTTTCCACTATCATGAGGGTTCTGCAACTGCTCTTACCATCAGGAAATTCTTCCTAATGTTTAGGTAGAATCTCTTTTCTTGAGGTTTGAAGCCATTGATCCATGTCCTAGTCACTGGAACAGCAGAAAACAAGCTTGCTCCATCTCCCATATGACACCCCTTCAAATATTTAAATATAGCTGTCATGTCAACTCTTAATCTTCTCTTCTCCAGGCAAAACATACCCAGCTCCCTAAGCTTCTCCTCACAGGGCATGGTTTCCAGGCATTGCACCATTTTAGCTGTCCTCCTCTGGACACATTCCAGCTTGTCAATATCCTTCTAAAATTTTGGTGTCCAGAACTGGACAAAGTATATCAGGTAGAGTCTGACCAAAGCAGAACAGAGTGGTACTATTACTTCCCTAGACCTATACACTGTACTCCTATCGATGCAATCTAGAATTCCCTTGGCTTTTTTAATTGCCAGCTCACACTGCTGACTCATGTTCAGCTTGTGCTAGGTCCTTTTCACATGCATTTTGGTCAAGCTAGGTGTTAATCATCCTCTATCTGTGCATTTCATTTTTTTTTCTGCCCAAGTGTAATACCTTACATTTTTCCTTGTTGAAAATGATTTTGTTAGTTTTGTCCCAGCAATCTAATCTGTTCAGGTCATTTTGAATTCTGATCCTGTCCTCTGGGGTGTTAGCTACCCCTCCTAATTTGGTGTCATCTGAAAATTTGATAAGAATGCCATCTATTCCTTCATCCAAGTCCAGCACCACCAGAGTCCCCGCTGACTCCCATGACAAGGAGAAGTAGAGCTGAGTGTCATCAATGTTGTAATGGTTTCCAACCCCAAAACTCCTAATGACCTTTCCCAGTGGCCCCATATACTTTTTGAACACCATAAGAAATACCCTACAGCACAATGGCCATCAGGTTGAGCAAAAGTCCCCTGATGCCACTCTCTGGAAGTGATCTTGCAGATATGAGCAGAACCACTGCAAAACAATGCTTGTTTCTCCCATCAGCCAGAGCCAGTCTGGTAAGATAACATAATAACATGAAGCTGCTGAGAGATCCAGGAATATCAACTGGGTAACATTTCCCCAGTCCTTTCCCCACAATAGGTTGTCAGTCAAAGCAACCACGACTGTTTCAGTACCATACCCTGGCCTGAAACTATGAAATGGGTCCAGATAATCTGTTTCCTCAAAGAACATCTGAAGCTGTCCAGCTACCACATGTTCAAGCATCTTGCCCAAATATAGGATATTAGTGATAGGGTGGTAGTTCTCACATACTTTTGAGTCCGGAGAGATCCTCTTCAGGAAAGGGTGCACTACTGCCTCTTTCAAGGCAGACAGGCACCTCTTTCTGATGTACTGAAGCATTTACCATCCAATCTATCCACCTCTGCTAGATCCTAAGAGCCAAGATGAGCAAGAGTCAAGACAGACAGGTGGGACAGACTGATTCAAGCATTTTATCTGCATCATTAGGCTGAAACAACTAAAACTGAGCTTAAGAAAATTGATTAGATGATATCTTGGACACCTCCCTAGACTCTGAGTAAGTGTGCCATCAAGTTCTAAACTAATACGAATTACTGTCTACTCAAAGTGCCTGGCAAATTTATCACTGCAAGCAATTGAGGGTTCTAATCCTGGCCACTCTTAGCCTGACCTCAGTAGACTCTTCACCACTCAGAAAAGCTGTGCTGGACTGTGTGCTGAAGGCAGAATGTAGGAGGTATAGTAAATTCTTTCTGCTACATAGTAGGCATATGGTTTGATACACCTGTTATTTAGTTAATTTATCTAACTTATATTTTGCACTCAAGGTTGCTTCTAGTTATAAAATCCAGATTAAAAACATTAATTAAAAACATAGGCTGGAATCCTGTATGAGAGCAGTTATGGTGCTATGCACTGAATTCCAATGAGATTCCCTCCCACTTATTGCTCAGCAGCCACTGTGATAGCCAAGGGTCTGTTCCTTTGTTGCTCAGGAAGCAGCTAGTTGTCATTTCCACCCTCTCCCATGAGTAATCCCTGTCACAATTCTTTCTCATGCTGGATACTGTTCATGTTTATGTATGCATAATATTATATTTTTGTGCCAGGGATGGGAAGAAGTGCTTGTGGGATTTTCTGCCAAAATAATTTGGCTGGTTTGGGTAATGTGCAACTTGTTTGAGTGGCACAGGGCTTGCCATTTGCTGTTCTATCTCAGGTAACAACATGTTTTGGACCAGCTTTGGTGCCTTCTTTAAGACATGTCCCCAAAGAACAGCGAGGCCAGTGAAAACAAAGCCAACTGATAAATGGGAGAGAATTGACAGGGTTTAATTTTTAAAATAATATCTGGCATCCTTTTCAAGAATTACATTTTTGTAATGTATTCACTGTTAGTCCTCCCCCAAACCTACCTTTTCAGTGATGCAGAACTCTTACAAAACATCCATTTCTGTGTTGAGGGAGCAGATGGATGAGCAGAAAGACATCTTTTCTTTCTTTCTTTCTTTCTTTCTTTCTTTCTTTTTCTTTCTTTCTTTTTTTTGAAAAAATAAGTTTAGAGAGGGGCCAGTGTCTCTGTAGCTATATCTCTTAATGCAGAATGTCAGCCAGTATTTTGCGCTATTGCTATCTTAGATACAGTTGGGAAAGCCAATAGATGTTTCCAGAATTTTTGTCTTGAGAATTTTTGTGGCAGCACACTAATTTCGCTGTGATTTCACTTTTTTAATTGATTGTGAATTTACTTGTGAAGTGATTCCAACTTTGTCACACAGCCAAGAGTAATTTATAAGGGAGCTGCATTGTTCCAGCCTTTATACTAAAATAGTATGGTCTAAATGCCCCAAGGGCACCCGATCCCATCTGATATTGGAAGATAAACATCAGCCTGGATGGGATACTGTCAATAAATCCAGGTGCTATAGGCTATATTTCAGAGGAAAGGACTTGCAAAACCATTTCTGGGTATTTCTTGCCCAAGAAAACCCTGTGAAATTTATGAGGTTGCAATAAGTCAACAGACAACTTGAGAGCATATATATACACACACAGGGATTAGAACCACGATAGCTATGGGTTGCATGCAGCCTCCAAAGGATATTTTTGCAGCCCTTGAGGGAAATAGATTCATACAAAAGCATTTTTGTCTCCCCATGTATTATTTATTTATTTTATTACAGTGTTTATATTCCCTCCATCCCACATACCCATGCCTCTCAGGTCAGCTTACAATAAAATGAATTTGGACAGTTTAAAACAATTTAAAAGAGTGTGAATAATTAAAAGGCTAAAAATATATTAACCTATTAAGCTGTTTAACACTTAGAACAGATTAAAACACTTGTAACAATATAAAGTCAATCAGATACAAATATGGACAAAAACATGACCCCAAAGCTTTAGTAAAATAACCATGTTTTGTTTGGCACTAGAATGAAAGCAGCATTGTTGTTGTTGTTGTTGTTGTTGTTGTTTTTGTTGCTGCTGCTTTATTTATTTATTTATTTATATCCCAGCTTTTTCCCAGTCTGAGGCCATTTCCGCACTAGCCTGTTATAGCGCTATGATTCCACTTTCAACATCCTATGGAATCCTGGGGTTTGCAGTTTTGGGAGGGGCCATAGGATGTTGAAAGTGGAATCACAGCTCTATAACAGTCTAGTGTGGAAATGGCCTCAGAGGCAGCTTATAAAAGTTAAAACAGATACAACTAAAAATGCAGATCTTAACTGATCTTAAAAATACAATTAAACTATCAATACAATTAAAAGTAATGAAAAACCATTAAAAAGAAGGAATGTAAACACAGCGAATGAAAGGCTCCCTCCGCCCAAGCTGTCATCCCTCAAAGGTCATCACCTGCTTAGGAAGGGACAGCAAGGAGGGTTCCAAGAGCTCTAGGCAGAGAGTTCCAAAGCCTGAACACTGTCATGAAGAAGGCCTCCTTCCAAGTTCCCACCAGATGTACCTGTTAGAGTGGTGGGGCAGACACAAGGGCCTCTTGAGAGGATGGCGGGCTCATATAGGGAGATATGGTCTTTCAGATAATCTGGATTTCAGTGCCAGCATCAATAAGGCCTTTAAAGGGAGATTATTCCATTTTTGGGGAAGGAGGAGCATATCAGAAAAGGCTCTCTTCCGCCTCCTCTCAGAATGTCTTGCCCTGAGTGATGGAACATAGAGGAGGGCTCCTCCACTGGAAAATTGCATTCTTTGCAGCTCCCACACCTTACCTTGACCAAAAAGTCTATTTAAAAATGGATTTAAAAAAAGAAAGAAACAGAAGTGCTTTTCTGGTCATTTCAAGTTTCAATTTGAAGGTTCATTATGACCCTCAGTGAGGGTATATCTCTGTGGGACCTTTGTTCCCTCATCCCCACCCTCAGTAAAACATCTGCCCCTCCAGTAATTTTTTTCTTTGACCTCTGAATTTCTAGCACTACAGACATTAAAAATCCTTCACACCTAGAACTCTACTCGCTGTGTTTGCATTAGTCAATTTTCCTGTCTCTTTTTGTTGGATGCCTAAACTGCTTTTCTAAATAGCTGACTGATTTTTAAGTTAGTGTAAGGGCTAGAAATTTGGGGACTGGTGGAAAATTTCATTGGGAAGGCAGAATCTTTATAGTGAGGGTCAATGCCTTCCCTTTTGCCCCCCTCCCCAGAGCTACACCCCTGGCCCCCAGAGGATTTTGTGGTTGGAAGAATGGCCCACAGAACTCTGCACCTTACCTATCTCTGAACTAAAGACTATGGGGAAAATGTTCTACTGAGAATACAGGCACTGGCATCTCTGAACAAGAGCAAAAGAGATCTTTCAAGCCTCTCCTCTCTCACACCCCTTGTGTGTTCCCTTATAGCCTTGTGCTCCTGCATCACCAGCAATAGCAAAACAAGGGAGATGCTGTTTGGTTCTTGAGCCAAGTAGATTATACCTGCAATCTTTTGTTCTCACCATGTGGGCTGCCCACAGTGCAGATTTTTTTTACAATAACAGTAGTAAAAAAAGTAGGTAGAATTTTTTTTAAACTTCCCACCATGATGTAGAGCTCCCCGTCAACGAATGCTGGAAAATTAATGAGGCTCCCTGTCTCAGTTTTTGAAGCCTTAATGACTTCACGGTGAGAATCGGTGATTAGTTCCACTTCTGCAAAACGCACATATACTCACGCTTATGGGAGTGCAAAAAAAAAAAAAATAAAAAAAATACAGGGCCCAAATCTAGAGGGGAATATGACTTCAAGTACATGTAAGTCACGGATCTGATTTTCTGTAAAATTAATCATCAGGTATCTGAGAAAGTGCTGCCTGGTGAAAGGGGAGAGGGAATATTTTCCTCTACAGTACAAATACTTCTCATCACTTGGGCCCGCTTTTTCCAAGGCAAGATGGAACCACATACATAGGCAGTTCAACATTTGGAAGCCGGCTCCACTGTGTGCTCTAACAAAAAGCAAATTAGCGATGTAATGGATAAGATGGCCTGAAGTCTTTCTGTATAATAAATGAATTTCTTGTTCGAGAAGGACAGATAGCAGATGGTGGCACTCAGTGTGAACATTCTAATCTTTTCCTCCCCTATCCCTTTTAAATTTTCTTTAAGAATCAAGTTTTACACTTTCAGCATATTATCAGAGTCACATCCTGCAAGTGGTTTATATTTTCAAAATCCCCACCCCCAGCCGGGAGTAATTCTGTCAACATCTTTGCGTGAGGGAAGCAACGTATAAGCTGGATATTTGATGACTTGGCAGTGCAAGATCATTTAGAAGACTTGCATGCATGATTATGTTGCTTTCTCTGTGCATTGAATGAGCAGAAACTCTTTGCAGTGGGACATTGCGGATATTCATATGTTACAGAATGGATTACACTTCAGTATATTGTCTCACCTAGCTACGTTGGGGATGGGGAAAAAAATTAGCCCAGGGCCAAACGGGTTCTGTTACAAATTGATCCTGGGCCAGCACGTTGGGCGCTGTAAGCCAGCAGTTATTGGAACCACCATCCACGATTGACAGGGTTTTCCCATTACCTGTAACAAGTAAGATCTGCAACAAAACAGAGTGGAGTAGAGTAATCCTGTTCAGTGTTACAGACAGGTAGACAAAAGCTTTTAAAGCATATCTCGTTCCCTTCCCCTTTGCCCTCTTTCTGCTCCCGGTTTTCCGTCCTGCTAATGGACATTTTATGTCGTTTCAACTTTGGATTCCAAAGTGAAGCAGCTCTTCAGGCTTTCCTGCCTCCCTAGGTTCTGGGGCCTTTTCACATTACACAATGATAGTACTGTGATTCCACTTCAACTGCTGTGTGCTGCATCCAATGGAATCCTAGGATCTATTCTTTGGTGAGGCAGTAGAGCTTTGTGGCAGAGAATTCTTTTTTAAAAAAATCAAAAACTTCCTTAAACTGCAAATCCAAAGATTCTATAAGAGATTGCCATTTCAGTTAAATTAAATTAGTGTGAAAGGGCCTCCATTCCCAAGTCAACACTCAAGAGGAAGAGGTATATTCATAAACAGCTTCCTTACTACTGTATTAGAAACAATGCAAGGTAGCAAAACTGTATGCAGTAATGTAGAACAGCTCTTTTAACCCTCTATTTATTCTATCTTGCATATAGTAAATATTTTAGGACTCTGTCATGCAAGTATATTGTTTCCCCCTCAGAGAGAGAGAATAAAGGTGACCCACTCCCCATCAAACATAGCACAATGGAAAAGTATCAAGGGGAAACGAGGCAGTTGTGTGATACAACGTGAGATATTGGTTATTCTTGGTTTTGTTATAAATGGAAAACCAGAAGCAGACTTCTCCAACCTATTGCCTTATAGATGATTTGACTACAATCCCTGTCTCCTGATCACTGACCATGCTAGCTGGGGCTGGAGGGCAGTGGGTTGGCAGGCCTAAAGTGTGCTCCTAATTTGGATGGAAGCTGAGTAAACTACATATTGAGAACAGGAGAAGGTAAGTTCCACTCATATACCGGAAACAACTCCCATACAGTATGAAAATCAGAACCTTTGTTTCACTGACTGGAAGAAATCAGGATTCAGAATCATTAAGACATAGAATGGGGTTGACTAAGAGATTATAATGCAATAGCATTAATATTCTTTTAATACTTAATGTTTCCTCCTGATCTCACTATTATTATTCCTTTCTCTGTGTGCGTACTGAGAAATAAAACCTGTCCACTTCAATTCAATAAAGTTGGAGTGACCACCCTGGAAGGAAAGGTTGCTACATTTGGACTGTTAAGCATAGGAAACCATGGTGAGTAAGAGGCAGCAAGAAAGAAATTCATGCAAGGAGCAGTACAAATGGGGAGAGAGGTTCTTTTTCTCCTCCTTGTAATGCTGCAGCTAGGATCATCTGCACAGTCTGAATATTGGAGAACTCAGGAGAAAATTAGAGTTGAAACTGCAAAATTTGCAGCTACAAGATATAAGGATGGTTGCCTACTTGAAAGGCTTTAAAAGGGGATTGGACAACTTCAGGAAGCATCGAGCTATTGATTGCTGTTAGTCTTTGTTGTTGCTGTGTGCTGTCAAGTTGTTTCTGATTTATGTCGATCCTAAGGTGACCTATCATGGGGATTTCTAGCCCTGAGAGTATGTGATGAGTCCAAGGTCACCCAGTGGGTTTCCATAGCTGAGCACGGAATCCAGTCCTGGTCTCCAGGGTCATAGTCCAATGCTCAAACTACACTGGGTCTCCAAGGATCTGTATTTCCTCCAGTATAAAAGAGAGTACATCCCCTTATATTAATATTGGGGGTACAGGTTGAAGCATATAGACACTGGTGGACCTCTCGTGGGCAGCTGGTTGGCCACTGAATGAAAAGAATGCTGGACTTGAGAGGCCTTTAGTCTTATCACTTATGGCTCTTCTTATGGAAATTATGTCTAGTTAGGTGTACATAGAGTTGCAGCTCTAGGTCCAATTAATTCTCTAGGTCAATCACAGAAAATATCTGATTCCTAATTTCAAACATTAGTTATATGACAAACAGGTCCATAAACCAGGTAATTGTGAAGTACCCATTAGTCCCCCGCCTTTTGAAGTACAACTCAAAACAAAACACTTACCATTGTCACTCAATTTAACTTCTTCTGTGCTATGACTTTGAAGGCTTCATTCTCAATACAGAATGCAGAAGTATTCTAAAAGCAGAACTAAAAACAACAATGAAGAACACCTCTAGAAAACAGTAACACAAAAACAATCTGACCTCAGAACAGCTAAGATAATATTCTATTATTGCTGGAAGTGTACTGTGAGGAGGTGGTCAAGTTTTGAAAGTCATCACAACACATTAAATGAACTGGGCCTTCATGGTACAAGCTTAGTATTTCAAGGTTACTAAATGACTTCACATGAAGTGATAAAAAAAATTAAAAAATACAAACTGTTCCTGAAATATTAAGCATTAAACCTGTATACAGCAATGCTTTCATCTGTTCCTTTTGGCAATGGACCAGATTATAATGGCTCAAATCATTACACCATAATGGTTCTTTTCCTGATAGTATATATTTCAACACTGCAGTCACTGCACACATATTGTATAAAAAAGGAGGAAAGAAGGGAGAGTTAAAAAAAAAAAAAGGAAATGTGTCAGCACCATAAGACGAACTGTTTTTTGATTTTCGAATGAGCTTTCTTGGATATAAACCCATTTCTTCAGATGCATACCAAGTAGCATCCTTCTTTTTTGTGCTAGAAAAGTCTAACTTGGCTGCTTCTTTAAAACCTAAGTGTTTTCTCTACGGGGTGTTGAGAACACCAGTTAAGAGATTAAGCCTTCCCTTCTTCCTTCCTTCTTCCCCTCCTCTGAGCTGAGTCCAAACTACTTTTACATTCTGAACTCAACTTGCAGCAATTGAAGTAAGCCTAGGACAAAGGGGAATGTGGGAGGAGGAGAGAAAAACTGGGACATTTTAAAAGCAGCTCAGAAAGTGGGATGAGAGAGGATTAATTAGGACTGTTTCTGCCAAACTGGGACAGATGGAGGGTATGCAAAAGCATTATTTTTCCCCTTTAAAATGATCCAGTCACAAGTAAGAGATGTAAATAGACATAAAACACAAAAACGAATGTTCAATGTGATTAACTATACTTCTCATTGAGAACCTTTTCCCCCCTAATCTTTGATGTAAGAGAAATGTTTCCAGAAACTGATAAGTTGACCATTCCTTCTCAGCAGAGTGCTTTTGCTGAACAGAGCTGGATGTGCATATATTTCTAAAGGACTTTAGATACAAACAAGTTCTCCTGGCCTCTCAGGGCCATGGAGAATTCCAGACATTGCTTTAAGAAGCTGTGCCGATTTTTCTCTTGACTTACAACCTCATCTCTCTACTGCCGCCATCAACTTGCTTCAAGAGGCTGTATTACGCACACAGAACCTATTTAGGTACACAACAAATGGAAGGAAACAAGATGGACTGAAAGCTATATCTTCTTCAGTGAGCTTTGCTACTGAACAGCCATGGTGATAAATACAGGTTGAGATAAATAAGCCACAGCACAGTTCACCCGACTGTCAACAAAGACGTCAGAGAATGACACTCTTTCAGCTGATATATAGATCTGGAGGCTGAAGTAGCTCATTTCTCACACTTTCTGAATTCAACCAACACAGCACTTGCGGGAAATACATTTCCAGTGTGGGGCTTGCCTCCTGTAATAGGTTCTTGCATTTCCAGAAAGTGCAGGATCCTAAAGCAGTGCTATAGTTTTAAAAACTCAATTGAAAGAAAGAAAAAAATCCATCATATATGTACAGCATTTCCCATATGGTTCCCATAACCATTTAGTCCTCCCCAAAACTGTGCAGTGGTTTCCTGAAAGGCTTGGCAGTTTATCTTCCAGCATCATTGCCCATTGTTTTAGCACTTAAAAAAAGGGGGGGGGACACAGTAAATTATCTACGATTAGAAGCATTTTAAGGATGATGTAGCACACTAAGAACAGGCTAGAAACTCTGGAAGCAAAAATAAATAATCATTTATACAGCAGTCAAACCCATACAAATGTCAGAGGAAATAAATTTAGCTTTAATGGCATGTCTTTTGGAATATCTCCAGTTCTCCTTTTAATGTGAATGTGCTTCCAGATATAAATGTGGACAGATTGTCATTGTTCTGCCTTTTTCACTGCTTTCCATACCATTTGGTGTGGCCTCATATATTTTTGTCACTCCACGAGCAGCTCTGAATTTATTACAGGCTCTTTAGAGAAGACAGCAATTGTGGCCTCTCTCCCTTTGTGTGTGTGTGTGTGTGTGCGTGCCCATTTTTTTAAAAGTAATTTGGAATACTAACTCTTTATTACAAGGGAGACAGTGGACAAGAAACATTTTCCATGCGTCCTAAAAATAAGGTTTCCAGTTGTTTGAAATTATTGGGAGGTCCAAGTACATGATACTAGTTCTGTCTTATTTTCAGTCTGGTTATACTTGTGGTTAGGATTCTTTGTTGGTCTATTTTAATCCTTTGATTAATTAATTATTGTATGCATGAATATCTATTCCTTGTGTGCCCCACAGATTGTGTTCTGTTTATCCTTTAGTTATTTTCTTACTCCAATAACAGCACAGTCTTATTCATGTGACATGTCCATGTTCAATGAACACTTGAAAAAAAAAATGGGCGCCAAAGGTCTGAATTTAGCCTATCCAAATGCAACATGTGTAGACAATCAGAGATCCTGTTATTTACAGATTTCCTGATTGTGTAGGAAGAACCTGTGGAGCCTGTACATACTCAAATTCTATTCAGAACTTCATTGGTCATTTATTTGTGACACCAGCTCCCAGGTTATCAGGTCACCATCCTGACCATCTTTAAGATTTTTCTTAAGACATAGTTCCTAGTAGCCATTTCTAGGTCTACATGCACCCCACCTTTAAAGAATGGACCACAAAGATTCGCTCCTCGAAAAAAAAATCACCTGAGCAGTAAATGAAGTCAATGCTCCCTGTCAATAATTCCTATTAAAGCTGGCAAATATTATTGAATATCTGGGCCAAGTTAAAAATGCCTATAGACCCTGAAAGGTACCAGCCATGAAATTTAGTGTTCTCAATGCTCATACAGGCTGCTTCTGGTGAAAACTGTTGTGTAACACACATCTGCATCCCTGCTGGCTGTCGATCAACAGTCAAGAAAACAGGTCAGATGCCCCATATTTTCTCTTCTGCCCTGGACACATGCCCCCATTGGCATTTTCCATGGTTGAAAGTGATGCCCCCCACCCCGTGGTATTGGTGAACCACTCTCATGAGTCCTGATGGGCTGTCTGAAAATGGAGGTGATGAGTGGAAGCTCCAGTGAGCATTAGGAAGGTTGGAGCCAAGAAAAGCATCCTGCCTTGCCCTGGGTTGTCCTAGGTATAGCAGGTCTCTTCAGGGCATTGTGAGAAATTCAAAATACTCACTCTGTGCTACCTGTCATATATTGGGATGCTGGAACAGATAGTTTAGTAGACATCTGCAATAATGTGGCTTATTGGTATTGGTCCTAGTTGCAAGCTCATAGCTAATTGGAAGCTGCAGTGGCGACTAGAGATCATGAACAGGTGATATCTAGAGATCATGATCACCTCCAGGGCCAGAATCAGTATGCCTCTGAATGCAAATCACTGGGTAACAGCAGTGAGAAGAAGAGAACTCTATTGCTTTCGTGGCAAACTGGGGCTTCACACTGGCATCTGATTTATCACGGTAAGAAACAGGATGTTGGACTAGGAACATATCTACACTGCACAACTATAGCAGTTTCTGTCTGTCCAATTCTAACTGTCCAGTTGGACCAAAGGCTTATCTAGGGTGTGTCCACATCCCAATTAGAACATTTTGATTCCACTTTAACTGGTGTGGCTCCATCTTACAAAATCCTGGGATTTGTAGTTTGGGAGTACTAGGAATTCCCTGTTAGAGAGCTCTAATCTGGTAATGCAAGGGAAAAGATTAGAGCTCTCTAGCAGAATTTCTATTACCCCACCACCCACCCAAACCACAAATCCCACAATTCATAGGACAGAGCCATAGGAGTTAAAATGTATTGAAGTGTTATAACTGTGTTATGTGGCCTTCTGTCTGAACCAGCAGGGGTCTACTTACATTCCTATATGATGCTGCTGAACTGTCAGGTAAGCTGTTCAGAAACAGCAAAGGTTAAAAGTATGGCAGAAGATTTAATGGCAGCCTTCCATTTAGAAACTGTGTGTGCATGAAAAATCTATATACATTTAAGTTTGCCAGATGTCCACCATCTGCTAAGCTTTCTTTCCTGAAAACCCCATTACTTTGCATCCTGCACCCCACTCCAAGAGTTGCTCCCATGCTACAACTGAGCAATTGTCAAAGACAATATAATACAGAGATATGCATTATATGTGCGTGTATTTAATGCATCCTTTGTTCTTGCCGGTCTTGAAATATTTTGCAGTAAATGCATTCAGGAATACTTACCATTAAAGGGAGAAAATAAAGTAAGAGAGAGAGCATGCTTGCAAAACTATATGTGAGACTACTACCAGTGTAGGACCATTTCTAGTGCCAGCTTATCCCCAGTGTGTTTGGGAAGCAAGCTGCCATATGTGAAAATTACTCCTTCAGCTGCCCTTACTCTCAGTGCCTAAATGCAGGTTCCAATATAGAGAGGTTTCTTGTTATAACTCCCAAGATCCCAGTCAGCCTAGTGAATAGTGATAGATATGGGAGTTGTAGGCCAAAACCATCTGGAGGGCAAATGTTCCAATGGAACCTCCAGGTATGTTAGAAAATGACCATTCTCCTATAGGTAAATCAAAGAGACTTAAGGGCTGCACACACATTCTGCTTTTTAATGCCATGGGTTCTCAATAGCCATGAATAGTCCACTAGTGTAGTTACTTTATTCTGTTGGAACTTGCAGCTGAAAGGAAGTCAAGAAGCAGCTAATTCAAACTTGGGGCTCCCATTGGCATCTGATTTGTCATTGTGAGAAGCAGGATGCTGGGGGAGGAGCTACCTGCGATGGCAAAAGGAGGCTAATTTTTTTCTCTCCGAGCAGACAACTATAAATAACCCCAGATGCCCTTTCCAAAACAAAGATAGACTGTGAGTAATTAACTAAATAATGTGGGAAAGAATGTAAGATAAAATAGGGGATTAGTTTTGATTCTTCTCCAACTAGAACAAAAATAAAGGACTCTGTTTAAACTGCAAATAATTGCTGAAACGGACTGAAAGCAATACAGTTCCCCCGGTTTTTGGAGATATATGTCGTCTAAACAAAAAAAGAAGGCTTATAAACAACCTACGTGGAGACGACTTACGGCAACAGATAAAACATATAATCGTCTAGTTAGAGACTTTGAAGATATAAACTTAAACTCTAACGGAGACGAAAAAGTCATTAAAATGGCGGCGAAGAAAGCCGCGAACGGAGCTAATGAAGAGATAAAAACTTTTATACACAAGCTTATTACAGAGTCTAATCAAGCTCTTGTTACTACAATAACATCTAATATAAGGGCAGAAATGGGGCAATTGCAGGAAAAAATCTCACAGGAGTTAAAAGCATTAACCTTAAAGTGGATGATATAAAAAAAACCCAAGGGAATAGCAGACCAAACTAGCAGAACATGATGACAGGATTTCTTTGTTAGAGAGACAAATTATCCAGCTCCAAGACCAGAATAGAAGGAACAACGTGAGGATTCGTGGATTCGCAGAGCAGCCACAACAAAGTCAAAAATCCTTGAAAGAGGAAGTTTTAAAATGGCTAAAAAGCATTGTTCCTGAGATTCTATGGGAGGAAAATGACATAGAGAATTCATCGTGTGTCAGCTGCGAAGAGAGGAATAACTCCCAGAGATATTATTATGAGAATTGCGAATTTCAACAAGAAAGATGATTTGATGAGAGCTATTAGAAAGAATCCAGGAATATTGAAGTATCGAGATAATACAGTGGAAATATATAATGATTTATGTCACGAAACAATAAATTGGAGAAGGGAAATGAAACCTTGCATTATAGTTCTACAGAGAGCTGGAATAAGATACAGCTGGGGATATCCCATTTTTTTGAAATTCCAATGGGCTAGCAAATATTACAGAATAAATTCTCTTGAACAAGGATTGCAACTCCTGAGAGAACTGAAACTGATCCAGCAAGAGGAAAAGGAAGAGGAAGGTGCGGTTAGAGGAGCGGAAGAAGGAGCAGTGGGAGGAGCAACTGAAGAAGGAGCAGTGGGAGGAGCAACAGGAGGAGGAGAGAAGAAGACTTCAGGAGATAAACGAAAGGACAGAGGCTGAGGAGGACTGGAAGAAACAATATGAAATAACAGAAGAAGAAGAAAGAGAACTTCATAGAGTAGGAGAAGGGTAGATGATTAGTGATTAGAATATATTCTTGTAGATTGTAAATGTATAGAGTTTGATCTATATATATATAAAGTAAAAGGGTAAGAGAGGGAAGGGAGGGGGAGGGAAAAAATATGGGAAAGAAAACAAATCGGGAGAGGATATTGGTCTCTATGCCGGGAGTGGTTACCTTCACCCCCCCCCCCAAAACCATGGGAGGTCATTGCCAAGGCAGAAGCGCTTTGGAGGGAAAGGGGGGGGACGAATGTTTGTGTGGGTAGGGGAGGGGAGAGAGGGAAGGGGGAGGGGAGGGGGGAAGGGGGGGGGAGGGGGAGCACCATCACACTAAAGAGCCAATGGGGAGTGGGGTTTGGAAACGGGAAATATGAAAAATGGAGAATAGACTGAGAATATCAACATTGAATGTGAAAGGCTTAGGGACAATAATAAAGAGAAAGAGGATAGAATCGATATTAAAAAAAGATAAGGCTGATATAATTTTTTTACAAGAAACACATGGAAAAAGAGATAAAAAAATGAGCTTAGATTGAATTGGGTAGCCACTTATGAGGAAGCATTTGGTACATCCAAATCAAGAGGAGTTGCAATAATAATTTCCAAAAGATGTAATTTCATTGTAACAAGTGTGGAGTTAGATGAAAAAGGTAGATATGTAATTATACAAGGTGAAATAGATGGAGAAACATATGTTATAGTGAATATCTATGCACCTAATGAGAAGCAAAAAGAGTTTTATGAAGAAATATTTAATAAGATTAAAAATATGAAAGGAGATTACACAATAATGGCAGGTGATTTTAATATGGTGATGGATAGATGGAAAGATAAATCGGATCCATTAATTAGAGACAGATATAATAATATAACAATTTTGAATAAATTAGTGAGTAGAAATGAATTGATAGATGTTTGGAGGTTAATAAAGGGTGAGGAAAAGAAATATACGTATTATTCATCAGTTCATAAAAATTATTCAAGAATAGATTATATCTTTGTCTCAAAGAATATGATACCTAGATTAATAAATACAGAAATAGAAACAATAAAAGTGACAGACCATGCTTTGATGAATTTGGATATAACTATGAAAAGGAATTATAGAGAAGCAAAAAGATGGAGATTGGATATTTAGTTACTTAATTATAAGGAGATAGTAAATAAAATAGAGAAGGAATGGCAAGAAATTTGGGATATAAACAATAAGGGAGTAACACAAGATGTATTATGGGATACAATGAAGGCAGTGGTAAGAGGATTATGTATTAAAGAATCAAGCAAATTAAAGAGACAATTAGGAGAAAAAATATTGAAATTAGAAAAAGAAATAAAAGAACTAAGAATGATTATATAATAGATAGAACTAAACAGAAATTAATAATATTACAAGCCAAAAGAGATGAATTAGAAAAGATAGAAATGGATGAAGTTCAGAAAAACTTAATATATTTGAAAAGGGAATACTTTGAATATAGCAATAAAAATTCTAAAATGCTGGCTAAATCAGTACAATAAAAAAAAATTAGAAATATGATTGGCGTAGTAAAAGATAAATTTGGTAAAGAAAAAAGGCTGATGAAAGAGAAATTAAAAATATTTGAGGAATTTTTGAGAATTGTATTTAGCAGAAGATAAATCTGTAGAGAATATAGAGGACTATATTAATAAAAATTGGAAAGTAAGATTAACAGAACAAGATAAAGGATTGATGGAAGAAATGATATCAGAAGAGGAAATAGAAGAAGTAATAAATAACTTAAAAGGAGGAAAATCACCAGGATTGGATGGATTAGGTCCAGAATACTATAAAACATTTAAAAAAGGTTTAATCCCTAAACTAAAAGGGTTATATAATAGTATATTAAGGGGTGGAAAAATTCCATTATCATGGAAGCAGTCATTAATAATATTAATTTTAAAACCAAATAAGGATCCTATGGATCCAGGTTCTTATAGACCAATATCTTTAATAAACCAAGATGCAAAAATTTTGACAGCAATAATGGCGAAGAGGTTAAATAAATTTATTTATAAATATATACATAAAGATCAATGTGGTTTTATTCAAGGAAGACAGATGGCAAATTTAATAGGGAAAACGATAAATAAAATAAATATAATGGATAGAGAAAAACAAAAAGCTGGAATTTTAGCGTTAGATATATTTAAAGCCTTTGATTGTGTGGAATGGCCGGCGTTAAAAACAATTTTAAATAAAATAGGATTAGGAGAAAGATTTAAAGGGTTAAAAAATCAATTATATTCATATAATACATCTGTAGTGATGGTAAATGATGGATTTACAGATCAGATTCAAATAACAAGAGGAACGAGACAAGGATGTCCATTATCTCCAGTTTTATTTGCAATAGTTATAGAAATATTAGCGAATGTGATAAGAAATGATGAGAATTTGGAAGGAATTGGAGCTAAGGAGAAAAATAAAATAAGCTTATTTGCAGATGATACATTGTTAACAATTAAAGATCCGGTTGAAAAGATAGATAGAATAGATAAACATTTAAAAGAGTTTGGGGAGAAGACAGGATTGAAAATAAATTGGGCCAAATCAGAAATAATGTTATTTAATTATACTAAAGAAGAAGTACAAAAATTTATAAGTAGTAAAAGAGGATTACTTAAAGTAAAAGAATCAATTAAATATTTAGGAATAGATATTACAAAAAATTTACAAGGACTACAAGAAAAAAATTTCAAGAAATTAAGATTAGAAATTAAACGGAAATTAGAGGATTATAAAAATATAAAGTTATCGTGGTTTGGTAGAATAGCAGTGGTAAAAATGAAAATTTTACCTAAAATTAATTTTTTATTTAGAATGTTACCAATAAAAGTATCAGAGGAAGAGTTAAAGGAGTGGCAAAAGATATTAAATAATTTTTGTAATGGAAATAAGAAATCGAGGATTAATAAGAAATATTGGTATAAAAGTCAAAAAGAAGGTGGCCTGGGACTTCCAAATTTAAAATGGTATTATTATGCAAATCAATTGAGATATATCATAGATGGAGTTTCAGGAAACCGTGATTTAGATTGGTTAGAGACAGAAGATAAGAATATTGAGATGAAATTAGAGAATATATTTTTTAGGAATTTTTCAAAGAAAGAAATGGAAAAAATAGAAAATCCTTTTATAAAAAATATAATAGAAATATGGAAAAAAAATAAAAGAAAATTGATACCGAATATATCAATATTAACTCCGATAGTAATGATGGAAAAATTTCCAATAAATTTAAGAGAAATAATAGAGAAAGAAATAAAAAAACAAAAAATATATAGATTAAAAGATTGGATGAAAATAATGATAAATAAAGAATGAATGAAAGAGAGATTGCAGGAAACTAAGATATCTTGGTTAAATTATATACAACTAGAGCAATGGACAAAGAGTATGAAAAGATATGTTAAGGATTTTAAAGAATATACTAAATTTGAACAAATTATTATTCAAAGAGAAAATATGCAAGAAAATGAAATACTAAAAGGTACAACAAGTGAAATATATAAAATATTAGCAAAAGAACAAGAAGAGGATTATCTTAGAAAAATATGGGAGGAAGAGACAGTACAAACTATAGATATACAAGAATGGAGAAAAATTTGGGAACAACGCCATTTAAAAAAATTATCAATAAGAATAAAAGAGAATTATTATAAAATAGTTTGGAAATGGTACTTGACTCCAGTGAAATTAAATCAAATAGATGAGAAATATTCAAGATTGTGTTGGAGAGGATGTCAAGAAATTGGTACATATATGCATATGTGGTGGAATTGCAACAAGATAAAGGAATTTTGGCAAAAGGTTTTTAAAGAGATAAAAGAGATTATAGGATTAGAAATACCAGTATGTCCAAATATAGCGTTGTTGTCCATATATAATAAGGTAGAGTGTACTCAGGCAAAGAAAGAATTAATAACAAATTTGTTAACTGCAGCGAGATTAATAATAGCAAAAAAATGGAAGACAAATGAAAAATTTCAAATAGAAGAATGGTATAAAGAAGTGTGGAAAATTGCAATTAATGATAAACTAACATGTAGAATTAGGTTTATGAAAGGTTTGGTAAAAACAAATGATTTTGAAGAAATTTGGAAAATATTTTTAGAAAAAGTTCTGAAAAGAGATGGTAATGCTACCCTGTTAAAAGAAGAATGGCAATTTTGGAAAGTGGATTAAATAAAAAGTTGGCTCTGGGGGGTGGGTTTTTTTTATTATTATTATTTTTATCTTTTATTTTGTATTTTTATATTGTTTATTATCTGTGTGTGTTAAACTTGTGATTTATAGATGTAATTTGATATGTGATGTTCAATGTTTAAAAGGGGGAAAAAAAGTTAAAAGGTAATTGGTTTTAGAGAGAGGTTATTATTAGAGATATTAAGTAATAAGTTTATAATTAATAATAGTAAGAGATTAAATGGGAGTGAAAAATATTGAATTAAGAGTGAAAGTATAATAATAAAAATGAATATAATGAAAATAAGAATTGAAGATACGTAACAAAAATGTACAAGTTGTATGAATGGAACAAGCTGAACAAGTTTATGATTTTAGGGGAAGGGAAAAACAATAATATAAGTTAGCATTGTTTAAAAGAAGGAAAAAAAATTTTTGTTTTGTTTTGTTTGTTTGTTTGCTTTTTAATTCACTATTATGTATAACACATGGTGTTTTATTTTTCGTTTGTTTTTGTGTTATAGTTTAATAAAATTTAAAAAAAAAAAAAGAGAAGCAGGATGCTGGACTAAGAGTATATCTGGACCTCTACATTCTGGTAATATGTGTGTGGGAAGGGAGGGATTTCTCTTCCCTCATGCAATGGTAGCTCATGGCTCCAATGTCAGAGTGGTGGTGAACTACCTCTCTGTTTTAGTCCAGAGTGTAAAGGAAATAAAGAAAGTAGTGAACTTATTTTGGGGATGGAGTTCAGCACCTTGGATAGCTCCTTTAAAGTTCAAACTAAAATCTGGAATGGGATTTGCCATCCCACTGACATAGAAGCTATCAGCTGCAAGGGTTTCTCTCCCTCTTTCACTCCTCACCCGACTGTTCATACTTGTACAATGTATTTCCTGTTTCATAGTATTAAATTCCAGTTGTTATAACACTTTCCCAGAAATCAGTCCTTTTAAAATGAATTAGATTTATTCTGGAGTTAATATGCTTTGGAGATTGAACTGATGCCTCATGACCAGAGTAGAATTCAACATCCAGCTTCAGAGTAATCACTTGCCAGACAGAAGTGTGATAATAGTTTCAGAACTCTTGCTAACTTTCAGATTGTAGACTGGTATGACTCATGGCAGATAAAATAACTATAACTGATTTGTGCACTGCAGATTAGAATTTTCACTCTGAGACTAGCAGATGAACCAGTGATAATAATCTCAAACCAGGATGCTGCTAGACTACCCAAATAATGGAAGGACCAGGGGAATTAGTGACTAAAAAGGTACTTTCATGCCATAACTATTCTTAGAAAAGATTTTCCCATTTAGAAAATTGTTTCATCCTCCCTTAATGAAAGAAGAAGATCTAGTGCATTTGAATTATTTTGCTCTTATTAAGAGCTAAATAAAGATTCTGCATTACTTACTTACTTACTTTCCTCCTCCTTTTTATTTTTTAAAGGATAATTATAATCATGCTTTTAAAGAAAGAAATGTCTATAAGGTAGAACTTAGTGCTGCGAATTCTTTTTCAGAATTCTTTTCCAAATTAAGCTGTGGACAGGAAAAAAAATTATTGTATTTTTTTCAAAGAAAGAAAGACAGAAGTTACTTTCTCTTCTAGCATCAGGTGCATTCTTTTAAAATTAAACCAGATCCTCTTTATAAGTACCAAGGTGCTTTTTCACATTTGTTGTAAAATTAAACCTTGTTTAAACAGTATCAGTAGGCACCGAATTCAGAAATGGGCTTCAACTAGCTACCTTCCCATGTTCCCCACCATTGGCTATTCTGGCTAGAGCTTCTGGGATCTCTGCTCCAAAAACATCTGGAGGCATACATGATTCCCATGTCATTGGAGTTCAAGTCCCAGCAGCTTTAGCCAGTGTAGCCAATAGTGAGGAATGATGGCAGTTGCAGTCCAACAACATCTGGAGCACTGCATGATTCTAAGCCCAGTTCCAAATTCTGGAGTGTGGATCAACCATGAACCTGGGCAAGGTACAATCAGAAGGATGGGGACTTGGTGCACCTATGTGAGAGCATAAGAGATTTGCTGCACCAGACCATAGGTCTGTCTAGTCTGACATCCTGCTTATCCAGTGTCAGACCAATTGCATATGGGAAGCCTGTTGGCAGGGCATATGTACAACTGACTTTCCAATTCACATTTCCCAGAAAGTGATATCCAGACTGAGACATACTGACTCTGCTATTAGAACAGATATACACTCAGCCCACCACATTTCCTAGGATTAGGGGTGTGGGACGCTTGCAAAAGTGGAAAAACTGCAAATGTGTGTGTGTATCTGTGGAAAGAGGGGGTGAGGCATGGACCTAGGGTCCAAACTGAGGAGAAGGAAAGGGAGTGGGTCAGCCCTATACTTCCCTATACTTCCCTTCTCATGCTCATCTCCTTCTTTGGTTGTGTGATGCTGAGAAATTGGGCTGCAGGCTCTCTTGAGCTGGCCAGCTGGCAACTAGTGGTGGAGGCGGAGAACAAAGGCAGGTTTTTAGAAGACTGTGCAGCTTGATTGGAGCTGCCAAGAAAGAAAGTTCCCCCAGAAAAGAAGCACCTGACGTGGGGAGCAGAGGTTGAAGAAACTTCCAAATAATCAAACCATGAAAGACAAACCCACAAATATAGAGGGCTGACTTTATAGCTATCCCACCTAGTAGCTACTTATGGGCCTCGGAGCTCAATGAATTTATCCAACCCTCTTTTCAAACCATCCAAGTTGAAAGTAGCACAATATATTCTAACAGTGAATTCCACTGTAACCAGACAGAGTCTGAAAATGTACTTCCTTGTACCTGTTCTTATACCCTTATTCAGCATGAGCAGATGACCCTGAGTTTTCGTACTGTGATAGAGAGTGAAAAGCTTATCCCTACCCACTTTCTCCACACCTGAATTTTGACAGTACAGCAGACAGCAGAGAGATTGGAGGAAAGGAAATGGAGTAACTTCAGAGAGAAGAGAGGTCTCAATTAGACATCTAGTCTTCTCAGTCAGAATCAGCAGCAATAAGCAAGATGAAACCAGATCTATAGTGATTATAGATACCTATTCTGTTCAGCAAGAATTCACTCTTATTGAAGAATCTCAATTCTCACATGACTTATGAGATACAGTCCTGTCTTCCAGCAATCTAATTACACCTGCCTGAAGCTATCTCACCTTGGACTCAGTGCATGTTAGAACAATCCATCTTCATTCATCTCTCTTATCTGTGCAGTTCTGATGCATTAAATGGAATTTAGGCAGAAACTCCAGACTCTGTACACTCAGAGAAATGTGGACAAACAGAGACTGAGCACAGAAGAACTCCCAGATGTTTACAGCAGGAGTCACGACAGCACCAGGTGGCTGGCTACCTAACACACCACACTGTATATACATTTCCTGCAGATGGTCTGCACTTGAATTTCAGACATGTCTTCCCTGTATTGCCAGTCTCCATTGTGAAGCTGGAATGCTATTTCTTGCTTTTTCTAGACAATTCAATTTTTGGTTCAAACTTAATCTCCATATATTTTGAAAGAATAATAAAAAAAAAAGGTCTTGGTCTCAGAACACAGGCAGTGGTTTTTAACCTTTTATTAGGTCACTAGAAAAAAAGACCTCTTTGAGAATCTAACAAAAGCTAAAGACCTTCTCTCCCCCACCCCAACACACTTAAATATAAGGTTCATAGTATCAGGAAGGAAACTAAAAGGGAAAAAAAAATAAAGTTGGACTCTTTGTGTAGGTATCAAATAGGTCTAACTGTCCAAGCCTTTGTATGCTTGGTAAGAAATATATCCCTCTGGCTTCACTGGACTTCAAAACAAGCAGGCATAAGAACATAGACGTGATCTATTCAGCTTCAGAGAGAGAGAGAGAGAGAGAGAGAGAGAGAGAGAGAGATTTCTATAATTTATTTGGCTTATATTAGAAATTTTTAAGTACAGAAACCAAGAATTGGTGCAACTTAGCTCACTTACCTGCAGCTGCTGATGGAGGGACTTCCCTTTCTCTTTTCTAATCACTCCCCTCCAACACACCGAACATTTTTCTTCTTCCTTCTTTTATTAGTTACTTAATTTATTCACTGGAACTTACACGGTCTGTGTATTTTTGCCTTGGGGTGCTTTAAGGGTGGAAGGTCCTAAAAGAGAGAAGACCTATAGTTTTATGTGGGTGTGCTGGGTGAGCTGGTAAGGGCAAGTTTAAATTATGTTACTGACAATCTGTTGTGGAAGATTTTGTATTGTGCTGTTATAATTCAGAATAAAGAAGTGTGACTTTATTTTATATGCAAAAATGATGCATTTTATGCTGTTGGTTAAATTAAAGGCATCCGAGAGAGGAAAGAGAGCACACTCAGTGCACAGCAATGAAAACAAGAAGAAGTAATTTTGTTTTTGACAATGCATTCTTGACTTGTGGAAGCAAGATTAAATAATAGCAATTTTCTTTCTTTCCAGCGTTCCGGTGGTGCTTTAGCTCTTCCTTTGTGCGCATTTCAAGGAACTGTGTCTCTCCACGCACCCACAGGAAAAACCCTCTCTTTGTCAACATATGAGGTAAGCACAGAAGGACAGAAAATTACGCCCACCTCAAAGAAAATCGAAGTGTATCGCTCCAAGAGTGTGGGTCACGAGCCAAACCCTGAGGATTCTCCACCCACCTTTGCTGACACAAGTGTGAAGATTCACTTAGAAGTGCTTGAAATCTGTGACAACGAAGAAGCCATGGACACTGTATCGATCATCAGTAATATCAGCCAATCATCTACTCAAGTCAGGTCTCCATCGCTGCGTTATTCTCGGAAAGAAAACAGATTTGTCTCATGCGATTTAGGGGAAACAGCTTCTTATTCACTCTTCATACCGTCGAACAATCCCAACAGCGATATTAATATCTCCATTCCTGATACTGTGGAAGCTCACAGGCAGAATAGTAAAAAGCAACACATGGAGAAAGAAGGCTATCAAGAAGAGATACAAATTTTAAACAAAGCATACAGGAAAAGAGAAGAGGATGGGGTCAGCAATTAAAATAAAAACAATTTGAGAAATCAGACCTAACTAACTTGAAGATTCTGGCGTTTGTAGTGTACATCCTACCCCTTTTCCACACTCTGCTCCCAATGATATATTGTTGCTGAGAAAACTCACCCTTTTCTTCAGTTTTCTCCATGACTGCTGCTAAACTCGGGGGGAGCAGAGAGATCTGAGGGAAGTGGCAGATGATATTATCATCCCTGCTAATCAGAAGCTCCTGAGGTTCCACTCACAAACCCCTGAGTCCCCTACACTACTGTGTTTGAAATGGGCTGTGGCTTCTCCCAGCTATGGGACTAGTCTCGTAGTTTTCCTCCCTTCCATTTGATTGAATTCAGGGAGGGAATTAAAAGACGAAAATTAACCCACCTGCCCACTCACCCATTCTGGCTACAATGAACTGAGAGGGTCTTGAATATGCAGGTGCAACTACCACGAATTATCTCTAACAATCCTCCTTTGGCATCAGTGGGATTTAAGCTGTCAAGTATGCACAGGATTGCAGCCAAAGCTTCAAATGTAGGTCTGATTTTTGGCAGTAGGAAGAAGACAATGGCCCTTTCCGCATGTGTAAAAATAAATGACCAAAAATGGGACTCCTCCGGCGTCCAAAATGGCGGCTTCTGGTTGGTGGAAGTTCTCCACCAACCAGAGAAGCTTGCCAGCCGAAAGTCCGTCCCCGCACTTGTGTGCGCCTGCAAATCTGCACCGGAGCGCGGCGACGGAGTGACACGGAGTCACGTGCGCCGTGCTTTTTAAAAACCTCTAAAAAGAGGTTTTTAAAAAACACGCTGCGTGACCAGTTCTGGTCGCTCCGGAGTGGACTGAGGTATGGAACTACAAAAAGTAGTCCACCCCAGTCTACTCTACGGTGCAAAAGACCTCCGTTGGAGGTTGCTCTGCTCCGTTTTAATAGCCTGGTGCAGAAAGGGCCAGTGTTTTTTTTAAATCAGTGCTTATTACCATTTCTTTTGATTTTTAGTCTTGGATCAACTACTTATGAGGCTTATAAAAGAAGAGGTAGCCAAGTCATTTTGCATCAGAGTGTTTATTATTCTTTAAATATTTTGTTAAACATCATCTCTAGGAATATGACATTATAAAAAAGAAAATATTTGTAAAGAGACATGAAATCTGGTGGATATTTTTTCTTTTCTGCCTTATGTTCAGTAGTGCAACTAGGTAATTTTAGACCCTGGACTTAATGGACTTTCACTGTCCCCTGACAGCTATATTCTATGGCTTCAGTCGTCAGGCATTCAGCTAATGTTTATCTTATCCCTGACCCCATTATGAGCACCATCATGAGTATAGGGATAAATGATAGAGATATGCTTCAGCAACCTCTTTTTTCCAACACTAACAATATGTACTTGTGAAATGAAAGAAAACAGGTCAGGTAAGCCTTGCAGAAACAAAGGCCATTTCTGCAATGGACTGTTATAGTGCTATCATTCCACTTTCAACATTCTATGGAAATGGCCAAACAAAAGTTTTGAACCTTCTAGACATCACTTGAAGGCATCTGTCCCTAGATTCCACTTTTCTTATGATTTCCATTTCGGTAGGCTTTTTAAAATGGGGGAGGGGAGGGGAAACTTACATGTTTTCCCCTTTTCTCTCTGTTTTGCTTTCAGCAAGGGAGTCTAAAGACAGCTGTTCCTTACCTTGCCTGTTGTAGGCAGGTGCACACGGCTACAGTAGGTACAATTTTGCTCTTTCTCAGTTGACGCTTCTATTGCAATGTTTACTGTAGATAGCACTGCTGCAATCTGACATCAAAAGTCTCTGTTTCTCCAGCCCTCCTTCACTATCCTCCCAATGGTGATGCTGCTAAAAAAAACCTTCCAACTAGATAGAAGGTGAGGAAAAGGCCAGAGACTGAGGGTGGGTAAAGACTTTGTAAAAAGGAGCTTTGTTAACTGAGGTATGCTTCTACTTGGGAACAAGGACTGTTTTGTTGTTGAAAAAAACACTATACTGTTAAAGTGAAAAAACAGGAATGAAATGGGGACCTGAGCTGTAAGTGTATACATGCCCATCTGGATAATTCCAACTGTAAAATGGGTTTAAATGGTTTTAAAAGTGAGAAATCCTGCAGTGGTGAGTAGCATTAGCTCCTGCATGGCTACACAAGCCCAGGGGCTAAAGTCAAGCATGTTTCCCACTTTCATCACCTGCTGCATTCTGGATGGTCATGGGTATGGAGAGCTGGGCTGTGGAGCCCTGAGGTCCATTCCCTAACTGCATCACTGCCCATGAGATCAGATATCAACAGATACTCTCTGCATTTTGACATATGCAGTCTTTTAAGAAGTATGAATATAAACTGGACTGTCCATTGAAATGGAGCGAATATCCATTATTTTTAATGGCATTTGCAATGCATCCTTTGCTTTCAATGGGAAATGCACAGGGATGTACATCACCATTTGTAAACTCTTGGATAGCTTGCACATCAAGCCATCAGTCAGAAACAGAAAGAATGTTAGTTAGGTACATATAACTCAACATAGCAGCAGAACTACAGAAGCTGTTTTACAACCTGCCTAATTAAATATTTTATGGTTCTAGAAAATCCACTGTATTTATCCAGTCCAAAGGAAGGGAGGCAGACTACATGCAGTGTTCCAACAGTTCCAAAACAACAGAGCAAGTATGTTGATTTTCCTTTTAATGCAATATGCAGCATGGCATCCTACTCATTAAATCCACGTAGGAAAATGCAAGGATCCACATCTTGTAAATAAGGACACTTGCATTTTGATGTAATTACTTTGTGTCACATTACACAATCTATAGTAAAGGCTGAGCCATGTGCCACAATGTTTAGCCCTGACAATCCAAGCCAAAGAACTTGCAGTTCATTTTAGGCCATTTCCGCACGAGACTGTTACAGTACTATAATTTCACTTTCAACATCCTGTTGAACAGTACTATAATTTCACTTTCAACATCCTATGGAATCCCGGGGTTTGCAAACCCCAGGATTCCATAGGATGTTGAAAGTGGAATCATAACGCTATAACAGTCTTGTGCGGAAATGGTGTTAGTTGACAGTAATCACTGATTGATTCTGTTGGTATCCAGAATTTAACACTGTGTTGGTACAGTAACAAGAAGACTGTTTTTATCAACTTTGATTATCACATAAACACAGAACCTGACAATTGGGGACCAGGTAGTTAATTGCCAGTGTTTTGTAATAGGAACAAAAAACTAACTTACCCATAATCCTTAAAGACCCCAACATAACCCCTGTTCATGTGAATAGGCTAGCCATTGACTCCAGCAAAGGGGAACTCCCCATATGTACATCCATATGTGCAGATTGAGTTAAGTTATGATTGCAGTGAATGGAGAAACCACAGAAGTCTGTTCAAATGAAGGATCTTCAAAGCTACAAGAGATTTTTGAATTCATGCATCACTGAATCACTCTGAAGGTTAACAAATTATTCTATTCCATTAAAGTTGGAAAGCAAAGATGTATCAGAACATTTTGTTGGGCAGCCTCGTTTCAGATTTTGTATCAGAAAGTGAACTCTTAATTTGGTCTGCTTTGCATTGCCCTAGCCTTAACACCTGGTATAACTCATCTCTAATACTTTTGTAACCTCCTGGTATGTACTGACTTATAATTTGGGAATTCACCTATACTTAATTATAGCACTATGATTCCACTTTAACTGCGATGGACCCATCCTATGGAATGTTGACACTTGCAGTTTAGGGAGGGATATTTATACTTCTCATCAGGACAGCTCTCGTAACACTACAATTCCCAGTTTTCCATAGGAAACAGCCATGGCAGATCAAGTGAAATCATAATGCTATTATTGTGTAGTGTGAAGGGCCCTAGATCAAGTAGTACCCCAGACCATGTAGTATACATTTGTGGTGACTTATTGACAGCTTGAGACTGCTTCAGGCAACCTATTTTCATAGAAATGACTGCAAAGGAGATCACCTTCTGGAAAATATCTAGTTTCCTGGTCAACTCATCTTTATACTGGTCACATTCTTATGATGGCAAGAAAAAGAGGTACAGGTGCCTGGCTATGATTTACTGGTGCTCTATTTTTAATTTGCACAGAACTCATCAGGCTGTTAATCATAGTGATTAGTTTGTCTTTCATCCTATCCTGATTTTCATCAAAACACAAGAGGATTTTCAATTAGGTCATTATAAAGAAAAACCGTCTTCAAATTACTGATTCCAAACCAATATCATCTCAGTTTTGTATTTGTTGTCACAAGCTGGATCCCAGAAGTGCATGAGAGCATTAGGACCAGTCTCATGGAGATGCAAGGCCACTTATCAAAGTATCAGAGCCCTGTTTGATTCTTTCTTAAAGCCTCCAAACTTCTCAGCCTAGCCAGATTAGTATCAAAGCTGCAATTTTTGCTTTGTTTTGGTTTACCAGCTGGGGTTGAATTATTGATTTCTTAGAGAGCTCAGAGCTTGGGGGAAATACTTTATTTGGCCTAGAATTCCCAGAATCCCTCAACCACTATGGCAAGATGATACATCACCCCACTTCTTTTCTAGCAGAGCTGTGACCATCCCGTTTATTTTCACATGGATATAGCTGCTTCTGACCCAACCAATTCATTTTCTTTTGTCTCCCACTCCATTTTGAATCCATCTCTTTTCCTCTAAACTATCATAGTTCTATTAAACTACCCAATTTCAGGCACAGGGCCTTAAGAAGAAAGTTTTATAAAACAGTAGGTGAAAACAGACAATGAAATGTTTACCTTCTGTCTAGTGATGGCTAACAACACTTTATTACATTCAGTTTACTAAGATTCAGAAATATCTTCATAGTTGTGACAGAAAGAGCTTGAGTTTTAAAAAATTAAAACATGAGAGACACAGTTATGATAACTAGCAAGAGTTGACTCAGCCCTTGCAAAGCTTGTGATGGGTTTGGCTTTGCATACTTATTGCAACTTTTCTAAGGAACAACAATGTGGAGAATTTAATGCAGAAATAACCATACCCAACATAAGAAGCAATGAAATAAAAACAGGAAACAATTGTTCCTACAAAGTGTGTTGATAGATGTACAAAAGAAATAAAGAATAGCATTTTTAGGTGGAACAGCTTGTACGTAGAATAGAATATCTGATGTGTCCAGAGCAACCTTGAGAACTTTTACTGTACTTATGGATGGCTTTCTCCCTTTCATTTGTTTGTCCCAAGCAAGGACTTCCAAATCTGCCAAAAATATTACTTTAGGTTGTGATATACGCATTTCAGGGGTCTAGGGAATAACTTCCGGCCTGCGAGCCCCACTTCAAGCCACACACACCTCAAAACAAAACTGGAAGTGGTTGCAAGTCCCTATTTGAATTTGTACAGACTCCTTTTACAAAAAAGAAAAAAAAAAAGCAACAACTTGGCTTTGTAGTGATCCTAAAGTTTAGGTTAACCCTAAACCTAAACCTAGGCAAATTAAGCAGATTATATCCCATGGTATCCACCCAAAAGAAACATAGACAGACAGCACTGGTGAAAAAGATCCCTCTTTGCAGTACCGTAAGCCTCCAAATCCATCCAGAGCTTTGAAGGATTCTTCAGCAGATTTGGATAAGCATGAGTCTTCAACATGGCGCGGGGGAAATATAAGTGAAAGCTGAGACACATTATGTTGAATGTAGCCCAGTAAGTTTGAACCTCCTAGTTGGGGGGGGGTGTCACTGTGTTACTTTTCCCACTGAAATTTCACAGAGGTTTCTTTCAAATATCTTCCTCCAAATTAAGTTTACACATTTAAATTTTGGCAAGACTTAGGCCCTTTCTGCACCTTACCTTCTTCTGGCTCTGGGGGGTGGGGATCGAGTGAGCAGCCTCCAGAGAGAGGCTCTCACATCCGGGGTCCTTCAGCTCCACACAAGCTGCTTGCTCACATGAGAGCCCTACCTCTTCCTTCTGCAGTGCAGCCTGGGACCTTCCCAGGCTGCGCTGGGGCAGGAAGCGTGACCGGCACGGCTCTGGAGGCTCCGCACGCCAGGTAAGTGCGCGCAGGGCTTGGGAGGAATGGGCGATTGTGCACCATTTTCGGTTTCTAGCCGAAAATGAAAAGGTATGCGATCGGCGCCTGCCAGCCCCCGGAGCATTGCGCGATTGTGAGTGCGTCGTGCAGATTGCTCCTCACAATTGCACGATGCTCCAGGCCCTCTTTCACATGGAAAATGCAGTGCAAAAAGGGCATTAGGGATGGTCAGCATTGAACTGACTCCCAAGCACAAATATGACCATTTGTGATTCCTTCAACTTTCCTCAAATATTTCTCCTCAGCAATTGCCACAGGAGAATCTCTCAATCAATCTCAAAATGTCATAGAAGCCAAAAAGCCAGGGCATCCTCCAGTCCATATAGAAGTCACATGTTGTTTGCTATTTAAAGCAATAACAGGACATAATGAAGAGACATTCATCCTTAGCCTCTTCGGCAAAAATATTTATGGACAATGAAGTGGCAACAAGGCAATGAAAGGGACATTTGGGTCCCAAGACATCAAAATACTTTAGCCATCTCTGCTTTCAGAATCCTGCTTTATTGTTTACCTTTTAGACAGTTCAACATTTAGACAGTTCAACCATTTTTACACACAATGTTTTAACGCTGGTTAGTTGTGTTTATTTTGGGTAGGAATACCGATAACGCATTACAATGGAACATACATCGTTCTCAACCCCACCTAATTGTAAAGTATCGTAATGCTGTTGTATGATAAAAAATAAATAAAATCCCTTCTATCCAGTTCTGTAAATTGTTCTTTGCTGTGTGCATAACCAGTTTGTGTTTCGTTTTCTAACCCTGGGTAAAATGGGCTGAGTGTGAATGACCAGATGTTACCCATTTGTCCACCAAGAGCTACTCATATTGTGCTCAAAAAGACAGATCATTTCTCACTTCCTCCAGTTTATGTATTAGTGAGTGTTGGAAATGGTGGATGGCTGCTCATTTTTAGAAACCCAGCTGGATTTAAATTTTTAAAACCCTTATAAATATCTAATGAGAAATGATTCCATCCTTTTTCTCTTTGAAACACCCCACCCCACCTGTGACCTTTAATGTGTCTCAGAACACAGGCTTGACATTTGTGGGCAGAAGGTTGGATGTCAAAGTGACCTTTTTGAAGGTGACTTCAAAGTGATGAGATCTGGTTAGCCGACTACTGGGAGCACAAATTGTAGGAAAATATGAGAATCTTGCACCTGAACTTACTGGATAGCAGTAGGTTTAGGTACTGAATAATGCATTGCAAATTATATTGAAAACACTGGGAAGCTTAATATTTAGTACATTCTCTATGACTTATACAGATTCCAGCTTCCACCGTTCAATTTTTATTCAGCTGGACTGCAAGCTTAGCAGAACCACCTACAGTTTCTTTGAACACTTGGAATTCTGCTTTTGTCTTGGTAAAACTAAACCCCACTATTCAACTGGCAATTCTGTTCTTCATGTATTTGTTTTTGTATCCTGTTCAGTGATGCAGACTTGGGAGGGTGATGTAGCCACAAATCTATAAAGCATTTTGCACTAGTCTCCTGTGTTAAATTTATTCCATATCTACATAGCTCCAGTAGTTAAGATTGCCCAAACTAATAACAAAAATAACATAAACATCAACGGTAGTAATTTTCAATTGCTTTACTGGGGACTTTTATGCAAATATGTTCAGTCCAAAAAGCACACCAAATGGATTGTGGATTGCAACCCACTATTATGGGATGTAGAATAAAATCTGTTTCCCATCTTGAAGAACATTTGAGAAGTTACATGAATGTTCTATATTAGTCATTAATTCCTTACTGTAAATCCCTCTTCAAGTATCTCTAATAGGTTGTATTATTGTGCTAATGGATTATTTCTATAAACACCTTGTAGGGCTGCAGCATTTAGCAGAATAATAAATACATGATTGCTGTGGAGAAGCTTTTTACTTCCTTGCCATGGCACATCTTATAACATTAGACTGTGCTCATAAGTCAAAGAATAAACACACATTTTCAGTTCTCTTTTCTAGATGCATAAGAAACACTTCAACAACAATACCCAAATCATGGAAAAAGTGCAGTATTTGTGCAATTTATATGTGCAATTTTTAAGTAATAACTTTAAAATTATAAGCTGCTCTGAGGACTGACTGAATAGGATACAAATATTTTTTTAAAAAAATACTAAAGTATACTGACAGAATCCCTCTGCTGCAGCCTCGAGCATAAGTGCTACTCATTGTTATCATGTTCAGGTATGCCCATAGACATAATTAAAAGTTGCCTCCCAAATTTTATTTCCCATTCCCCTAACTAAACTCTGACCATTTTTTTTTTTAAAAAACCCAACAACTCCACAACATAGAACTGCATTAAAAAATTATATGCTGCTTGCATTACATTAAATATATGTTTTAGGTTCAACAAAGGCCGTTTTTTAAAATAGAAAGTGATGTGAAAATACAAAAGTTTGAGCAAAAGTGGTCTTGGGAACCACACTTATTCTGTGCTTGTTTAAAGCAAAGAGAAGTTACACAACACTTTTGTTCTTCTTTTAAGGAAGGCATCTAGTTTAGTAGAAGCTGCTATCCAGTTTTGTAGAAGAGAAGTCTGTGTGTTAAACTACAAACAGTGATGCGGCTAAAGTGTTTTACAAATTGCATTAACATTTTAAAATAGTTTTTCTTTTATTAACATAGCTCTGCATGTGCGAGCTGATTTCTGATTTTTATTGTCCCTTTAGTATTGCGACAGTACTTTACAGCTAGCCAGAAGGAATAATGGCTGGCAGCTAAGTCCAGTCAGTCACAATTTGCTGACAACTGTAAGGATATTAATATCTTCAAAGCAAGTGAAGCCAAGTCTAGTTTGTTTGTTTGAATTCACAACCTATCTGGTCCTAAGACGCCAAGCAGCTTCTCCACAATGAAACAATGTTATCACATATAACAATGCTGCTCAAAGTGGTTGCACATGAACCAGTGCCATTCCCTGGAGAAGTTCTAAGAAAGAAAGAAAAACAAAACAAAACCTTTGAATCCAATGGGCACAAATATGGTGCCAGTGCCTGGTACATGATGTTGTTACCCGCAAACGTGGTCCACCCGCAATGCCAGTACCTCTATTTGACAATGGGGAATTAATCAGCTCAATTAGGAGGCCTGTGAAAAGGGCAGGGGTAACCTAATGAGATCTTCCATGAATGTTTATGGGGTCTTCTCAGGAAAGAACTAGCCAGAGATTCAAAGGTAAACTAAAATGTGTTTTATTGCAGTGAATTCATTCACGCATGCACCAAGGTGCAAACAGTCATACATTCACACAAAAGGTAACCAAAGAAAAAGGGAGGAAAATTTAAGACAGCGAGATTTCGGGTGTTAAATGGGCAATATTTACCAATCCAAAAGAGTAGCAAAGATGCAGTAATGTGGTTTAGACTCGTGTGTCTAAGGACAGTACACAACTGGAAATCAGAGCCACAGCAGGGCCACCAGCAAGTGAAGTACTGCACTGAACTGCTCAAAACAGAGGGCTGATATACCCAAAATGTGTCTGGGAGGCATGGGTGTGAATGGCTTTCCTGGCCAAGTAGACAATGGAAGTTGCAACACAGACAATGGGGTCTGGACAGAGTTAATAGTCTTCGTATTGAGGTGACAAAGAGGCAGCAGCTGTCGTAATAGCTCTGTATTGTGAAGATGTTTGCAGGATAGTGCAGGGAAACATTCAGGTGTGAGGAAACTGGGTTGAAACAATTATTGTTTTGGTGGGAACTTCCCTCAACCATTGTATGCTCAGAGATGTTCCAGCTTTAGCTTAAGCCTAATATCTCTGGAGTTGCTTGGTAATCTGCCTGACAATGACTTCAGCTATGCCTAGAGGGGGTGTTGACTGACCTGCTTTTCAATCACACATTTTCAGTCAGTAATTTTGCCCAGCTTGAGCTTCCAGTCACCTCAGGTCCTATTTTATATCAATGCCAATTAATGTAGTTGCCAATAATATTTCACCAATTAAACCACATCAGTCTTGGGTGGTGCACAGAGCTGTAACTATGTGAGGGACAACTGCTGGTCCCCCACATCAAATGGCATTAAAAACAAAGACATACAGGTTCATTTTTTTCTGTTTTAGTGTAAATAGCCATGATATGATTATGAAATGTTTAAATTAAATATTTTCAACATCAAAATATGAGAAATACTGATACACACACACATGCATATATGAATACTTGAAATACCGCCAGCCCTCAACATTTGCGGGTTTCACTTTTGTGGATTTGATTATTCATGGATTGTTTTGCTGTTACCTCTGCTGCCTCCCCATGCCATTTTTAATAGGGACTGCAAGCCTTGTGGTGCTGAGAAACTGCAAACAAGGCTTGTAAGTCCCTATTAAAAAATGGTGGGAGGCAGCAGTGGAGATGGCTGTAAGCCTCACCGGCCACCCACTTCTGCCTGCTGCCTCAAAGAAATCCATGGTGGGTTGAATATGGTGATCATACCTTTTTGTGTGCTAAATATGGCTTGGAAAGCCTAGAGTTATCCAGTTTTTTTTCACTTTCACAAGGGTCCTGTGCCCCTAACCCTAGCCAATGTGGAGGGATGACTGTACTGATAATATATGGAATGTGTGTGCAACATTACATTACACTCGTATTCTACCACAACTGCAGGTGGTTGTCTTGCAATGTCCTCTTGGAAAATCCATTACATGGATATGTATTAATCACAATTTCCCTGGCTATCCCTGGTTCTTGACCAACTTTCTAACCAATTTCCATTTCCCTGTCTTTTCAGGAAATGCTAAACCTTTAAACATCAGTAAGACTACATTTGGGAAGTTAAAGATATTTGCAAAATCTGTTATCTTTGAGGAGAAATGGTGTTTTAAAAACACTGTCAACTGCTATAAGTTTTTTTTCTTTTTTGCCCCTGCCTAAGAGTAGAAAGATTGCTATTGTCCTCCCTCCACATTTGCAGGTTTGATCTTCACAATTTGATTATTTGTGAGGCATGTGCTTGCCTTCCCCCAAACCATTCTCCACCTCCCATTTCCTTACATTCCTCACCCTATGCCTGTGAGGTGTGTGTTTAAAATGGACATTTTTAACTTTTAGGTGAACAAAGCCCCCACCCATTGCTGGAGGTGCATCCCCTTTGCTATGTGGCTGCACATACTTCTGGGTAGTGGCTGCTGATTGGTCAGGTGCTCTCTTTGCTCCTTCCCTCCCCTCTGGGAAAATCTCCTTTCTCTAGATGGCGACCAGAAGTAACTACAAAACCGGAACTCGGTGCTCTGCTCTCCTCCATCTGAGGCGAAAGTACTGGTAAGCCTTTAACCTCGTCTTTCTTCTTCCAACTGGGAGTGTTGGCATCAGAGGCAAAGGAATGGGAGGAGAGGAGCTCTGGAGGGGAATGGGAGGGGGATCACAGGGGGAGTTAGTTGCATTTTTTCCACTTTCACAAGGTTCTGAGCCCTCACGAATATAAAGTGGCCACTGTACTTTACTTTTTTTTTTTGTCAAGGTATCTGCAATTTGTGCAAGAAGCCTCTACTGAAAACTGCAGTGGGCCTTCAGTATGCACTAGGGCTTGGTTCCAAGACCCCTGTGAACACCAAAATTCATGGATGCTCAAGTCCCATTATGTACCAGTGGTGTGGTAAAATGGTGTCCCTTTTATAAAGTGGCAAAATCAAAGTGTGCTTTTTGGATTTTTTTTTTCCAGTCCATGGTTGGTTGAATCCATGGATCCATATGGAGACTCAACTGGATTCTCTTCCTCTCTTTTCTGAGCAAAGTCTGCACATTCAGCAACCACAGGGCCAGATTACTGATCAAAAACAGGCAAACAATCCTCCTTTTAAAAATAAGGCGGCAGCCACAGCACATCAAAACAAAACAAAAACCTATTGCGGGTGCAGAGATGTTCAAAAACGAACCAAAACTCATATTACCCAGCTGGGAGAAAACCCCTGAATTTTTTTGTCTCTCATATATGAGAATACAAAGAACAAAGATTTATATCCCTAGGCAAGACTGCAAGATGTAGAGTAGTGCTATGTGAGCTATCATATGAATATAAACAAATGATGCCTATAGTTCTGAACATGATGGCATCAGAAGATCACAGGAAAATGAAACAATACTTTTTATAAAGGCCTGGTTTTACATTTTCCTGTTAATTGTTCTCTGTGACATTCACTGTGATCCCATTAGAATCCAGTGATATCTGGAACTTTCAGCAATCAGTAAACCTTAGTGTGCTATAGAAGTACATTTTAAATGCTTTTAATTGGATTCACTGAATTTGGTTCTGCATTTGATGAATGTTTGCATTGAGCTATTGAATGGAAAGCACTAATGTTTCATACAACACTTTCAGTACATTGTGTAACTATCTCATCATTTTATATCAGGATTAAAAAAGGAAGTATATATAAAAAAGAAACACAATGTGTTATTGAGTTGGCTAGTCGGAAGAAAGAAGCAAGTAACCAAGCAGAAGGAGAGAATATGAGAAAAGCTAGTCTGTCATCTTTTACAGCAGGTTTTAAACTGAAACCTGAGGGGGAGATGGAACAAGCTGGGTGCTATTAATCTGAGTAGAATCATCCTTTGGGGATGAAAGGGAAATTGGTCTGGATTGCTTAAATGTAGACAGAATGGAAACAAGCTATAAAGATATAATAAAATGTAATAGCCAAAAAAGAAGCCAAAGTGCCACAGGTGAAAATGCATATATCAAAGGGATTTGATTAAATGTGTCAAGTGATTGTTTTACAAGAATCTTTGCAGTTTGGGACTTATTTTGCATAAAATTTGCAGCTGATTTGCTTTAAAAAAAAAAATTCTGCATGCAAAACAATAGTGCAATGTAGAAATGTGAACTCCTGCATAGAAACAGTTATTTTCTACACGGAAAAAAAGTTGTAATTGGGGATCTGTTCTGGGCAAAATTCACACATTGTTGATTTGCATAGAAAACAGCATTTTCTATACAGGAAATAATATTTTTGTATTGAACTATTGTTTTCCATGCAGAAATTGCTGTTTTTTTGTGCAGAAAATGCTGTTTTATGTGCAAAGCCACTACATTATTTGCAAATTTTGCACAGAATAACTCCAAAATTGCAAATAGCTTTTGAATACTGCACTGTTGAAGACTTTCTTGCATCAGGAAGAAAATGGCTGAAATTATTCATTTTTATCTTCAAGAAGAAAGTAAAGAATTATATCCTAGACATGTGTGGCCAAGCCACATTACCGTGTGGTCAAGATGGCAAAAATTATAAGAACACACAAGCTATGAGAGAGTTCATCGACTTGCGTTTGACTCAGCCTATGGGGAAAGGCAAGACAAAGCCCTCTCCTATCCTTCCTGCCAAGTTGAGTTCAAACTACTTTTTCACTTTGAATTCAGTTTGCAACAACTGGAGTAAGCTGAGGATGAAAGGAGCAGTGAGAGGAGGAAAGAGAGACAAAGGTCATTTCTGCACTAGACTGTTACAGCACTATTATTCCGCTATTATTGCATCCTGCAAACCCCAGGATTCCATAGGATGTTGAAAGTGGAATCATAGCGCTATAACAGTCTAGTGTGGAAATGGCCTAGGACATTTTAAAAGCACCTGAAAAAGTGAGATGATACAGGATTAATTAGAACTCTCCCTGCCACATAGAGATAGTGGAAGGGTGACAAAAACTTAGCCAGAATTAGTTCCTTGTTTGTTCTGTTAAAAATGGTTACATTATGTCACCATGCCATACAATTAGCTCATTAAAATAAAAAAAAAATGGGTTGAAGGCTTCTCATGGATTTACTATAATATTATATCTGAATTTTATAATGCATCAACTTCCATAGAAAAAGAGTTGATTTTAATTTGAAGCTTAAAAAAATGAGTCTTAGAATATCATATCTGTGTTTTTTATGTATCTATATATTGTTTGTGTATAAGATTGAGTATTTATGAATAAAATTATTAAACTGACCTTTTAAAATGTGTAGCTAGAGACAAAGAAGGATGGACAATGTAGGCTGGCTTTTTCCCTAAAATAAATTGAGTTTGGCTTTAATTCCTACATATACTTAATGAACTGTAACCTGTTATGTGTGGGGAGGGGGTCCATGCTTGTGAGCTCACATTTTATTTGTAATTATAACCCAATCTTTTGTGTACAGGTAAATAGATAGTTGTGCATGAACTGATATTTTAAGGAATTGAAAATGGTGACAAAAGATAAGGATTTAGACTAAGGTCAACAATTAATGTCATACCAATGCGATAGAACTTTCTTCTTCTTCCCTCCACTTGTAGTCTTCAGTGTTGCCTGAAAATCATCTCCACATGTTTTTCTAACCCTCCAGAACAGGTTTTGGGGATCACAGACCACTGCAGCAGATAGAAGTAGTTTCATCAGTCAATGTCATCCACTAGATTTAGGTCCAGATTAATAAACTGTAGGGGTTCTTAACTCAGATGTTCGCCTTTTAACAAAATTATATAACATTTCAGTGCCTATGTCTCTTTACTAAAGGAATGGAATGACAATGTAGTCAATAAAAAAGTCAATCTGGCAAGATTCAGGAAATTACAGGATGGTTAGCAATAGCAATAGTATGTGTATTGCTATAAAGCTTATTAGCTAAGTGCTCTCTAAGCGGTTTACAATGTGTTAGCTAATTGCCCCCAATAAGCTGAGTACTCATTTTACTGACTTGCGGAAAGATGGAAGGCTGAAGCCTGGCAGGATTGAACTCAAAACCTTGTGGCTGCAGTACCAGCATTTAACCACTGTGCCACCAGGTTAGTTTAGGAAAGCCAGTGTGGCATAATGGTGTGAGCATTGGACTAGGACATGGGGAGATCGGGGTTGAAATCCTTGGTTGCGCCATGGTAACCCACTGGGTGATCTTCGGCAAACCACACTCTCTGAGCCTTAGAGGAAGGCAAAGGCAAAAACCCCTCTGAATAAATCTTGCCAAGAAAACCAAATAATAGGTTTGCCTTTGATAGAATCATAGAAATGTAGAGTTGGAACAGACCACACGAGCCATCCAGTCCAACCCCCTGCCATGCAGGAACACCCTCAAAGCACTCCCGACAGATGGCCATCTAGCCTCTGCTTAAAAACCTCCAAAGAAGGAGACCCCACTACACTCCGAGGCAGCATATTCCACTGCTGGACAGCCCTGACTGTCAGGAAGTTCTTCCTGAGGTTCAGGTGGAATCTCCTTTCCTGCAGCTTGAATCCATTGCTCCTTGTCCTGGTCTCTGGAGCAGCAGAAAACAAGCCCTCTCCCTCCTCTACATGGCATCCCTTCAAATATTTAAACATGGCTATCATGTCCTCTCTTAACCTTCTCTTCTGCAGACTAAACATACCCAGCTCTCTAAGTCTATCCTCATAGAGCACGGCTTCCAGGCCCCTCACCATTTTGGTCGCCCTCCTCTGGACTTGCTCCAGCTTGACCATGTCCTTCTTGAATTGGGGTGCACAGAACTGGACACAGTATTCAAGATGAGGTCTTATGGGTTGCTATAAGTTGAAAATGACTTGAAGAGCCACAACAGCAACATAGGTTAGGGTTAGGGAGGAAGACAATTAAATATCAAATTATTAAAAATAAATTATTGTCCATACAGAAGAATAATTTTTCCTGAAGATCACCATGGGTTATGCAATGGTAAATCCTACCTCATGAATCCTTGGGTATTCTTTCACAATATCAACAATCATGTCAATATTGTCATAAAACTCCTGACTTAGTCCTTTAGCAAAGACTCTTCAGCTGATGTAACATTCCTGCCCTAGGCTGTAATATAACAGTTCTGTTACAAATTGTAAGCTATCCCTATCTGACTTTGAATTCAACATATTTAAAAGTTACATGTGAGTGGAACCAAATCTGGATAATTTATCCATTTTTTCAGCTTGGCTTACTTGCATCAAAAACTGTGTACATCACTTAACTAACAGCCTATCTGCACTGGCTGAAAGTATTGTGACTTTCCAGGACTTTTTATTTCAGTTGTTTCAAACTGTACCTGTATATCCCTACTTCCACCTCCAAACATTTCTTGAAATATCTCAGATTTTCTGTTTCAAAGTGGGGTTTTTCCCCCCACAGGGCTTCAGATTCCGACTGATATTTCCTTTTTTTTTTCAGTCAACATCCCTGCCTCTTTTTAGAGTGTTGTGCTTCGTTTGTTTGCAGAGGTGCTTTCCTTGCCCTCTGTCAGTGGCATACTGAGGCTTAAGAGTGCCCAGGGCAAGGGGGCAGGACGAGTGGAGGGTGGGAGGGAGTGGGGAGGGAGTGGAGGGTGGGTGGGGTGAGCAGTGGCAGGGTGGGGCAAATGGCAGGCTGGGGTGGGCAGGGTGAGCAGCAGGGGGCAGATGGGGGGATTCCTCTTTTTTGCACCTCCCTGACATTGGTGCCTAGCGCACGTGCCCCAGTTGCCCCATCCTGCCCTCTATACTCACTCAGTTGCTCTCTCCAATTCATCCCCCCCCTCGTGATCTGTTTCACATCCAGGCTTACAAGTAAAGCTATAGTAGGAAGAGATATGTCCCCCTATTTCAGGCATTACAGAAGACCTCATCATGGGAGGGGCTTCCTCTAGAGCTGAAAATGAGACAGTAGAAACAGACAGCTAGTAAACTGATCTATTTCATTCTGGAAAATATAATAAACCAACCCCAGGTGCTGGTTCACTTTGTCTCTGATTTTAACAGGTACTCACTAAAAATATTCTGGGATAAGCCAAACTTCTCCCCTTCTCCTGACAAAAGAACAGAAACAAAAACTGGAACTTTCTGGTCTTTTTAATTATTGTGGATGTGCCCAAAGTGGATTAAGAATAGGATACGATACTGTTGTTATATTTACATAATCAAGATATACAGTGCTTTTTAAAAACAGGATTATTTGAATGAAGGATAACTGAATCCTATTCGAAATATTCACTGGAGAAGACACATTGAATCTGTGGGGTTCACAAATTGATTCTATTGGTCTAGTCTAGTTGAGACTACTCATAGGATTTAGGTCAGATAAAACATAATCGCAAAACTTCAAATATATACCATGGATTGCTGCATTTAGTACTTGACAATCAATCCAGCCAAATATCAGTGGGTCCTTGTACTTCGAAAAAAAATTCATAAAGTATTATACTTTTACTAACTAGCTCTTCTGAATAATCAGTAACCATATTGTTGTTAATCAGTTTAAGAGATTAAGGGAAAAAAACATTACTCTGGAAATGTATTTTTCTTCCTATAACCACAGTGCTATCATGAACTTAATCCATACAGTTACAGACTAAAATAACCTTTGATAATAGATCTTATAAAAAGGCAGGAATAGGAGTCATTTTAGTAGTATGGGGATTGTCTGGAGAAAATGACATTGCAATTTTGATAGCTATTTATGAAAATATTCCAAGAGTATCTTCAATTTACATAAGCAGAAGTAATAACATAAATTTTCCTGCAGCTGGAGAGATAAGACATTTTGGTTATGTGAGCTGCAAAAGAACGGCTTGACATTCTTGAGCATGTACATTGAGAACAGATTTGGAGAGGAAAAACTGAGGCCAAGCCTTTCCAGAGTGACAAATTTTGTGCATCCTCTCTCAGTGCCAGTTCACAAGGATATGTTCTGCTGAAGACCACACCAGTCATTGTGACAACCTCATGGTACATTCTGGTATTGTCATGCCCTGCTTCCAGAGCATAGACTCTGACTCAGAGTATGAAGCAGATAGCATGCCAGGGCCTGCTGTATAGAGGGGTTGAGGTGCCAGAAACAGAACAGAAGGTGGTGCCAGCTCCAACAGAGAGTCCTGCCTCTTCAGATACAGAACACTACCTAGACCCAGCTTCACCCACTACAGGCAGCAAAGAAAGACCCAGCACCACTCTCTCAGAATTTCTAACCAGCAACAATCAATCAAGGCACAGCTGTGCTAAGCTTTGGGTCTATTTAGCTGGCGTCCTTCCCCTCCAGGAGTTGTCAGAGTTTATATGAACTGCTACCTTGCTGGATTGACCTTGGATACTCCCTTGCCTTAAAACCCTGCCGGACTTTGTTTATGTTGGACTTTATTTATGACTCTTTGCTTACTGCCTGGAAGTAAGTAACCAGCTGGGAGATATTCAGTTTGTTTTGTTTGATTTATCAGCTGTTCCAGGACTGAGATAGGACAGGTACCTACAAGTGTAATCATGTTGTCATCTTTATTGACATTTTGGGTATTACATTGAACAGGTTGGTGACTTGCCTACACTAAATTTGGGGTGTCCGTTATAACAACAATAAATGTCTGAATCCACCCAGATACAACTCAATGTATTACTACTTATTGATTAAACAATGTACAGTAGAGTCCCGTTTATCCGACGCTTGGTTATCCGACCATCCGGATTAACCGACGTCGTGACGGCCTGGGGGCGTGGCTGTGGGCATTTCCGCACCCCCAGACATGCCCCGACACGCCCCCAGGACCGCCCCAACACGCCCCCAACATGGCGGCCGCCACGGGCATCCGGGTAATCCGACCCTTTCGGTTATCCGACATTGCGGCCGCCCGTTTGGGTCGGATAATCGGGACTCTACTGTAATGTTATTATCCACATAGCAGTTGTCAATATCAGCTAAATAGAACAGCCAATTATAGTTTAACTGTAGAAGAGCAGGCCATATAGAGTGATTTGGGGTTTTTTCCCCTTCTCTAAGCATGTCTCTTAAGATCTTCTATATCTGAAGGTGTTGGGAAGATTGAATTCTGGGACCAAGGCTGGAAGGAGAGGAATACATGATCAAAGCATTCTGTTGTATCCAGCTTTCCTCACAGGGACAGTAAGTTTCACACTATTCAGTGTAGTTATGGGGAAAATCAAGCTAAAACCTCAGTTCCCTTTTGCAAGGCACAAAAGTGGACTATTCACTTTTCTAGCATAAGTTTGCAAGGCTGTTTTCCCATCTGACACAGGACAAACGGGTAACATGAAAAATGCTAATACGATGAAGCAGCATGGGAAAGCAATGACTGCATGAGCAGAAGCATACATTGCAGATGTAGACATATTGGAAAGTAGGCTCTAAACTTAAAACTGTGTGTCCAGGGATGTTTCCTACCTCCACTAGTATTAATATAAATTATTACACCTATCTTTAAATGTTTTCAGTACAGAATAAAAATACAAGCACATTAAAACCAACATACAGTAAAGACAATTTCCTAAAATTAATATTTCTAAAATGGATGGAAAAGATCCCTCTCTTTGCAATTTCAGTTGAAGAAGATGAAAAATCAAGGAGAAGTTAAAATTCTAGACAGAAGGATATTAATGCAACGACTTCCAGCTTCTTTTTGATGACGGTGTAGTCTATGTACACTCTTAATTTCCTTCAGGAGATCAGGAATATTTGTTGGAACTGAGGCAAGGAGGAAGTGAAACATTAAGAAAAAACTGATTCAGTTAAAGGTAAAGTGTAAATAAGAAGGAAGGATAAACAAGAAATCCTCAGCAGTAACTGTGATTCAAGGAGATTTATTAAATATAATACAATACTTTCCATGGCAGAGAGTATTAAATATTTTAAACTCCACTAATCATTTCAGAAAAGTAAACAAGACTTGATATGAATTCATCAAAAATCTAAAATTTATTTTTTTAAAAAAGCTATACATGGTCAGATTTGTGTTTTAGTTACACAGATGTATATTTAAAAAATAGGAATCTTATATTTCACTAGTACCTTTTAAATAGGAGCCAATGTGGTGTAGTAGTGTGAGTGCTGGACTACAACTCTGGAAACCAGGATATGAATTCCTGCTTGGCTATGGAATTGCATTGGGTGACCTTGGACAAGTTACACTCCTTTGGCCTCAGAGGAAGTCAAGGATGTGAAGGTGGGGTGTGTGTGTCTCTTACTCAATGCTGTCTCCTGCCCTCAAGTAAGAGATAGGTCCCCCTTGCCCCTGGAGATCATCTAGCTGCTACCACCTATGGATTTTAAATCCTCATTATGCAGTACTCAATAGGAAGCAACTGGGGAAAGAATCTCTAGGCTCAGAGGCTTTTCTCTTTCACCCTCTGTCGGAAAGGGGAATTCTATCTGCTTGCACAACCGGCAAGGCACATGGAGAGAGACCATGGATAGAAGAGATTTTTAGAAGGGAAGATTTTATTCTAAGTAGGCAACACAATAAAAAAGATACCCTGTTCATGAAGGCACCTCCCTTCAGGCATTACTTAGCAGTTACAAAGTTATAGACAAGTCTAGGTCATTCCAGCCACAGGTTTAAAACAGAGGTGGATCTAGGGTGGGGCAACTGGGACATGTGCCTTAGGCACCAATGCCCAGGGAGCGCCCTCCTGACTGCTGCCCCCATGCCCGCCTGTTGCCCCCTTCCGCCTGCTGCTGTGTACCTGTACCTACCCATCGCCTCATCGTGCCTGTCACCTCCCTGTGCCTGCCTCTGTCAAACCGTGCCCTCTTGTCACCTCCTCTTACCTGCTGCTGCCAACCCATGCCTGCTGCTGCCAACCTGCGCCTGCCCGTCACCTCCTTGTGCCTGCTGCTGCCTCCCCATGCCTTCCCATCACCTCCTTACACCCACCACTGCCAACCCACGCCTGCCTGTCACCTCCTCACACCTGCCACCACCAACCCGCCCCTGCTGCTGCCTTCCTATGTCTACCTGTTGCCCCCCCTGCTGCCACCGCCGCTTGCTGCTGGCAGGATCTTTCCTGGCCCAATGGCGCAGCAGCACCTAGGGGCACAACTTCTGCACTTGCCTTAGGCGCTGCTGGGCCTAGAAATACCACTGGTTTAAAATAACATAATCCCTAACATGACTAGGTAAAACATTCCTATTCTACTCATATTACTATCTGGATACTGGGATGGTGAGGAGGGAGGAACCTGGGAGTCTGAACAAGCCTTTCCCAGCCTGCTACTAGCTCTTTGTCTCTTGTTGATGTTTGTTTATCATTCTCACATTGTAGTCTCTTGAGGCCTTTTCTATAACTTCTTGTCTGAAGTGAAGCTTCTGAGAGCTTCTCACCTTGTTCCCCATCTGATCTCACTGATTGGGCAATTGTATCTCACGACCTCTGATGTCGTTCTGTGATGCTGATCCCCAAATAAATGTAACTTAAACGCAACACCTCATTAACCCTTGTTTACCTGGGGAGAGAACCATCCCCCTTCAGCTATGTTGCCTGGATAATGAGAAGAGCTCATTATCACAAAGGGCAAACCCCTTCTAAACAAATTCTGCCAGGAAAACTCCATGACAGGTTTTCCCTAAGGTCACCATAAGTCAGAAATGACTTGAAGGCACACAACAACAAGAACAACCTTTAAAACACTAAAAAACCAGCAATCAGATTCAGTCAAATGATGCTTCTCTCATAAATGTACTTAAATATGCAGGCATAAAATCAAATTTTATTCCCTGGAAAGAAATAATCCTAGCTAACTGACATTATTTTGATTCATGCTTATCTTCAGAAATTGTAAAACTTCTTGCTTTTCATGCACACATATCCTCTGAAACCTTTGGAAGCTTTGGAAACAGCAAACTGGTTGTTGTTGTGTGCCTTCATGTCATTTCTGACTTATGATGACCCTAAGGCAAACCTATCACAGGGTTTTCTGGAGTGTGTGCCGTGCCCAAGGTCACCCTGTAGGTTTCCATGGCTGAGTGTGGCATCAAATCCTGGTCCAATCCAGGACTGTAGACTAATGCTCAAACCGATATACCATGCAGGCATTTAGATACCCCTTAACACAGACTGCTTCCTATACCACCTAAATCCCATATTAGATCCATTGTTTAAATTGCAAGAAATCTGTTTATCAAATTGCAACACTAATAATTATCCTACATGCAGGTCACAAAAGTGTAAGAGATATTGGAAAACAGAGATGGATGGAGCTATCAGGCCATTTCTGCACTAGCTTGTTATAGTGCTATTATTCCACTTCCAACATCCTATGGAATCCTGAGCTTTGCAGTTTACTAAGAAACCTCTGCATTTTGGGAAGATCTTCTCAAAGACAAACAATATACTTCACAAATTCCTTCAATCTTCTTTTAAAGTCATCTGAGTCATCACCACATCCTTTGAGAATGGCTACACGTCAACGGTATATTACATGAAGCATGTTATTCTCTGTCATAACTCCAATGCTAATCAGTTTCAGCATGTAAAATAAACTCAACTTCTGGTATTATAAGAGAAAGAAACCTCAATTTTGCTTCATCGCATCATGACAAAATTACTAAATCATTTATTTAGTGATCCCTCCCCCAATCCTAAAACACACAATTTCAAACAATTTCACCTTAAGGACAGCATTCCAAATCCTGCTGGGGCTGTCTCAGAAACCATTCCTCAAAAGATAATGTTTTACGGGAGTAAAGCCTGTAATGGTCACAATAGGAGTCTTCTTCCCAATGCAAATACACAAGTATTTTCCACCCCCCAGAACTGCTGAAGTGCAGGACAGAGTCCTATTCCAGTAGCTGCTGATGTTGTATGCCTTCAAACATATTCTGATATACAGCAAACCTAATGCAGGGTTTTCTTGCCATGATTTTATTCACAGGAGTTGCAAGGCGTTATCGTAAGGTTGAAAGCAACTCGGCCAAGTTCACCCATTGGGTTTCCATGGCTGAATGGAGATTTGAACCCTGGTATTCTAGAGTCCTAGCCCAGCACTCAAAACGACTGTATGACACTGGCTCTCATACTAGCTGCTAGTTGCATTTTAAGCAGAGCACAGAAAATGCAAAGACACACTTAAAGAACACTTTAGTCACATAGCAACATTTGAATGTTCACAAAGTGATGTGGATTAATCTCTTCTGCATTTGATCTTAGTCTTAATCTGCAGTATCCACTGAGCTGCTTTGTATCATTCCTTCCTTGTCCCCCTGCAGTAAGCACTCAGGTATCTATCAACGCCTTAGTAACAAACATTCTGTGCGCTCTCTCTCTCTCATTTTGTTGTTGTTGTTGTTGTTCCTTGTAAAGCACCACATACAGTGATGGCACTATATAAATAACAACCACAACAACCTCATAAAAACTAGCAGCTCTGTCATACACTGGAGAAAACTTGATCAGAAGCTTGGCATAGTCCTTTTAATGCTACATAATTATACCGCTGTGATTCTATTTTAATGGCTGTGCCTCCACCTAATAAAAACCCGTCATTTCTAATTTAGGAAAAGATACTTAGAATTCATTACCAGAGAGCTCAAGTTCCTCTAAACAGAAATCTCAGGACTCCATATGATGAAGACATGGCAGATAGAGTATAACCATAGTGCTGATTGTTGGAGAGTGAAGGGAGAGATACAAAATAGTTACAGCTCCTCTTAAGATTCCATCTAGTTCATGATCTTGGAGACTGGATTACTTTTTATACTCACTCTGCTCACATGCACAACTAGGAACAATACTGATACTGCCCAATGCACTAGAGTTTGACCAACATAAATCCATTCCACAATTAAAATCTTAACCTTGTTCCTCCCAAACAGAGTAGATCCACTGAACCAGTGGGGCTTATCTGTATGTCGACTCACTCTAGTTGCAAAGAGTCAGTGGGGTGCAGTGGTCTGAGTGTCAGAGCGGGCCTGTGGTAGGCCAGGGTTTGAACCCCCAATCAGTTATGGCAACCCTCTTGGTTACAGAGGAAGTCCATGAGAAACCCCTCTGAACTAATCTTCAAAGAAACCCCTATAATAAGCGTCTCAGGGTAACCATAAATTGGAAATGATTTGAAGGCACACAACGACCTCTAGTTGTAGCTATTAGTATACCCTCACCTAACCCAATTTGGCAGGGATGGTCTGGATTAATCCTGTCATCCTAACTTTTTAGCTGCTTTTAAAATGTGCCAGTTTCTGCCCTCTCCTCTCACTTTCCCCTTTTGTCCAGTTAACTTTAGTTGCTGGAAACTAAGGCCATTTCCACACTCCACTGTTATCATGCTATTATTCCACTTTGAATGTCCTATGGACTTCTGGGGTTTGCAGTTTAGGTTGGAGTATTTAGAATTCTCAGCCAAATTGCTCTTTAGCCTCAGTAAACTACAGACCCCAAAATTCCACAGGATGTTGAAAGTGGAATAATAGCACTACAACAACGTTGTGCAGAAATCACCTAAGTTCAAAGTAGAGGAGACTGCAATTCAATTTAGCAGGAGGGGGGCAGAATCCTATGTTCAATAGGCTGGGACAAAAGCAAATGGCCATTTCCGCACTAGCCTGTTATAGTGCGATGAGTCCACTTTCAACCTCCTCTGGAATCCTGGTATTTGCGGTTCCGGGAGGGGCCTTTAGAATTCTCAACCAGAGAGCCCTTGGGCCTCAATAAACTACAAACCCCAGAATTCCACAGGATGTTGAAAGTGGAATAATAGCACTTTAACAGTGTAGTGCGGAAAGGCCGCTAGCCTGTTGTCTTGAAATAACTTTCGTTGCCCTGAAAGCGCTCTGATGTTGATTGGTCACATGTTGTTGAGTTTTCATTTGTGAAATTGTGGGAGGCATGGAGTCAGTCTTTACAGCAGATTGTTATCACGTGTGTGCTAACAATTGCAGCACCCCTTTCTTTCCTGCACTCCACTGTTATAGGGCTAATATTCGACTTTCAAGATCCTGTGGAATTCTGGGGTTTGTCGTTTACTGAGGCCAAAGAGCTCCCTGGCTGAGAATTCTAAACGCCCCTCCCTGATCTGCAAACCTCAGGATTCCATAGAGTGTTGAAAGTGGAATAATAACACTGTGGCCATTTCCGCACTCGCCTGTTATAGCGCGATGATTCCACTTTCAACCTCCTCTGGAATCCTGGGGTTTGCAGTTTCGGGAGGGGCCGCCCGGCCCCTCCCGAAACTGCAAACCCCAGGATTCCAGAGGAGGTTGAAAGTGGAATCATCGCGCTATAACAGGCGAGTGCGGAAATGGCCTCTGACAGTGTAGTGTGGACATCGTCTTTGTAGCTTAAAAAAAAAGCGAGGGAAAGCATGCAGCACCGCCTTTAAACCTAATTTATTCTTATTTTATGAGGTTGTATGAGGAAAAAATCCACTTTTTCAGGTGCAGCACCGGGTGACCTTAAACTCTCCGCTTGTAAAGACTATCTATAAAGGTGTGGAGGTGGCGCAGAAAGCAGCAGGATCCAGAGCGAGGCAAACCACGCTCCCCACCCTAAAATTTTCAAAGGGCTGCGTGGGAGGTTGTAGGCCTTTCCGGTCTTCCCTACTATTGCGCGCAAGACTAGAACCCCGAAGGCGAAGCGGGCGCGGCGGGGCTTCTAGAGCGCGGGGGGCGACCGGGGCGGGGGCGGCGGCGGCGGCGACTCCAGAGGGCAGCGGCCGCACCCCCTTCAAAGGCGGCGCCCCCGTGGTAGCCCCCTTCCCCTCTCTTGTACCTGAGGGGAAGGTGGGGGGAGGGGAAAAGGAGAGACGACGAGGCTAAACCAAAGCTTCTCCTTTGCGCCTGCGCGTTAACCTCCGGGGTTTCACAGCGGAAGTGATAAGGCCAGCCGGGCCGGCTTTGCGTCTACTTGGTTTCCCTTCCGGGGCGCCGTTTCTCCACCGGCACCAGAGGTTTCTTTCGCCGCCGCTTTTCCGTGAGCCGTGGAAAGGATGAGCTACGAGCACCGTCGGGACTGGAGCCGCGGGGGCGGGCCGCGGGCCTCTCAGGCTTCGTCCTCCTCCGGCCGCGGCGGAGGGGGAGGCGGCGGCGGCGGCGGAGGAGGAGGAGGGGGCAGAGGCGGGGGTCGGGGCCGCCCCCCGCCCCACCTGAAGGGCCGCGAGATTGGCCTGTGGTACGCGCGGAGACAGGGCGAGAAGAGCAAGGAGGCCGAGAGGCAGCAGGTGGGTTGGCGGAGCGCCGCCATGGCATCGCCCGGCCTGGTACCCGCTCCTCCAGCCTTGCTCTCTGAGGAGGGGCCGCTTTTTGCCAGGACTTGAGTTTATACCCTGGAAGAGCACTTTAGGCGGTCCAGGTTCTTAAGACCTTCCGGGTATCAGGCCTACTAGTACTTCTTGATTTATTTGTTATATCTGCTTTTTTTCCTCCAGTGAATTCCAAGCCCGTTTCCGCACTAGCCTGTTATAGCGCTGTTATTCCACTTTCAACATCCTAGGCCATTTCCGCACTACAGTGTTAAAGTGCTGCTATTCCACTATCAACCTCCTATGGAATTCTGGGGTCTGTAGTTTAGGGAAGGGCACTTCGAATTCTCAGCCAGAGAGCTCTTTGGTCTCAGTGAACTACAAACCCCAGAATTCCAAAGGGCATTGAAAGTGGAATAGCAGCAGTTTAACACTGTAGTGCGGAAATGGCCCTAGGGTTCAAACCCAGGATTCCATAGGATGTTGCAAGTGGAATAATGGCGCTCTAATAAGCTAGTGTGGAAATGGGCCAGGTATTAACTCGAAATTCTCCTCTCTCCCTACTTTATCCATGCAAAAGAAACAACCCTGTAAGGTGGGTCAGGCCCAGATAGAGAGAGATTGGCCCACAGTCACACAGCAAGCTTAATCGTTCAGTGGGGTCTAGATCCTGGATGTCCCAATTTCTGGCACAAGACTTTTAAGGTCGCACAGTGTACAGGTTCTTATGCATGAAGTAATGGTTTTGAGTCCTGAAAAACACACAATAAGCTAGTAAGACAGAAGCTTGTTTTTAATCTGCACCTTCCACAGGATGGTAAGGAATGTGAAGGTATTTCCTCTTCTACTCCTATCTCCACAGTCTGTCCATTGCATCGACTGTGTTGTAGGAGGTGGTTAGGCAGAATAATAATGAAAGGTGCAAAGGAACGTAAGTGAACTTAATGGCTGTGTGGAGGCTTGAGTCTGTTTAATCTTGCAGCCACTGTCGGTGGGTGGAGGGAGGGTTGTATCTGCTACCCTTCCTGTTAATTTGTGTATTCAGCAAAGATGTAGCATTGCTGTTTTCACACTGGTATCATTAACTGCTGAAACAACTGAAGTATTAATATGGCTGCACCCTCAACCTGGAGAATGCTGTGTTGTCAAAAGGTGCTTTCTTTCTCCATACAGAGAGCTGTGGTGCGTATGGATGAGCGCAGAGAAGAACAGATTGTACAGTTGTTGAACACTGTCCAGAATAAAAATGAAAAAGAGCAAGAAGCCACATCTTGGTGGTCTGATGAAGAAGGGTAATAAGTTTGTTCCAGCCTTTTTGTCCCTGGTCAAATTGAAATTTTATGAAAGATAGCAAAAAAAAAGAACAGTACTACAAAGTAGGGAGAAGTTTCCTTTCTAAAATTTTGAACATATTGTGCTATTTTTGTTTTATTTTCATGGACTATGTAGTTCACATATGCTTTCTTTTGCTTAAAAACGTAGACATTTTAGTCTGTTTCAGCTTAAAAGGATAAGGGAACCCCGTAGCATATTTGTGGCTAACTGAGAAAAAAGAAATTCCTCTCATAAGTTTTTTCTGGGCTCCAGTTTACTTCATCATATGTTTATTTGCTAGATATTTTTATGGAGCAGCACATTACAAAACTATTGCTTCAATTGAAAATATTTGCCCCTGCAGTGCCTAATGATAGAAGTGATAGAAGATAATTGGGATTGAAATTTGATTCTGTTCTTATGAAGTTTATTATAAAACAATATGGCAATTAAAAAATGGCTGTTGTCCTTTGCCCAACTGTACATGTCTGCGTGGTTGGTTCTCCCCATGTAAATAGCTGCATTTTTCTTATCTTTCTGCTGCTTGCTCTTACAGTAATATTATCCCAAATGCCTTTCCCAAAACTTAGGCCCTTTCCACACGCGGAGGAAAAAACAGGCGAAAACACTCTAGGACGGACCTTACCTGCATCCGGGTAAGTCTGTCGCCGTGTGGAGCAGCGCGTTTTCGCTGCTCCACACTTGTCGGCGTCCTGCGGCGTCCAAAATGACGGCTGCCGGCTGGCAGAGGCTCTCCACCAACCGGAGAAGCTCGCCAGACGGAAAGCCCGCGCCTGGCAGATCTGCAGGCATGCCCTTGCGTGCGTCTGCAAATCTACACCGGGCGCTGCGACGCGGCTGCACGCCCCGTGCCTTTTAAAAACCACATGAAAAGTGGTTTTTAAAAAGCACACGGCGCCACCACTTCCGGTCGCCCTAGCACGGATTGGGGTGTGGAATTACACTAAAGTAATCCGCCCCAATCCATTTTACGGTGTAGACGACCTCTGTCAGAGGTCGTGCTACACCGTTTTAATACCCCCGTGTGGAAAGGGCCTTAGTAATTATAGGTAGTACAGCTGTGAAAAACTTCTGCTTTCCTGTTACTTTGAAAAATCCCTTGGTATTTTCTGTGCTGGCTGGAGCTTCTGGATGATAAAAACAAGCAAGGGTTCCATGCAATGCCTTAAAGGCAGTTTTTTGTATTAACACTTACTAGATTAATAGTACAGTTCACCCTCCACTTTTGCAGGTTTCACTTTCATGAATTTGATTATTTGCGAGATGCCTGCTTGTCACCCTTCTCCCCTTCCCATTCCCTGGCCTGGGTGGGGACAGGAGGGCGATGGACCCTTCCCCGCACTCCTTTGGCTGCCGTCACTGGTGCGGACGCACCCTTAGCAAACAGCAGAAGGTGAGAGATGGGGGCGCAGGAGACAGCCAGCAGTGAAAGAGCTCTTTCCCCACTTGGCTTTCTCCTGTGCTCCTTCACTTGCCCGATTGCGTGGGTGGGAGCCAGGAGAAATCCAAGCAGGGAAGTTCTTTCTCCACTTGGCTTTCTCCTGCATCCCTCCACTCGCGGGGGTGGGAGCCAGGAGAAATCCAAGCAGGCAGGTTGTTTCCCTGCTTTGCTTTCTCCTGCGCCCCTCCACTTGCCCGATCGTGGGGGTGGGAGCCAGAGGAAATCCAAGCAAGGAAATTGTTTCCCTGCATGGCTTTCTCCTGTGACCCTCTCGGTGGCGCGGGTGGGGGCCCACAGTTATTCGTGTTTTTTCCACTTTCATACAGGTTCTGTTTCCCTATCTCTTGTGAAAGTGAAGGGCCTACTGTACCTTGAGTTCAGAGAGCTCAATGTGTAGCAGTTAGTTTCAACTTTGAAAAACAGGACGTATTTTTGGGTGGTACTGAAAAATGGGCAGAAGGAGTGGTATAGGAGGGAACCGTTTGTGGTAGAGGAGCGAATAAAAGTCAGGCGAGCAGAACGGTGTTATAGCATCCTCTGAGTTTTTTTGCAAGAGCCATCAAAATTAGTAGTACCTAATTTTGTACCTGGACACAGGGCTGCTGCTCAAACCTGGAAATGTCAGATATATCCAAGGTTAGTCATCTGCTTAGGGAGTAAGTTCCGTTCAGTGGAATTTACTCCTGAGTAGACCAGTTTAGGCTTTTACATTAACATTTATTTGTCAAGAGTGGAATCGTTTATGACTTTAGTGAATCTCTTTCAGGTACGCAAAAGAGCCTCCTGCCAAACCAAAACCTGTTGTGGAGAAACCTGTTGTGGAAAAGGCTCCTGAAAGAGCTAGACCAGCCTTTGAAAAAACATCCCTAGATCAAGATTCAGAATATCTCCTTCAAGAAAATAGACCAGATACTGGTTTAGATGAGCAGCTTAAAGAAGAACTGAAAAAGAAGAGAAATGATTCCAGATATATTGAGATGCAGGTAGTAAGAACTTCTGAAATGGAAGACACAGCTTTTATAAGTGTGAATTTATTTTTATTAGATTTTAAAAATTATTAATCATATCTTGATAAAAAGTACTGTGTCAGTCACATTTGAGGCTGTGAGAAAGTGGTAAAGTGCTAGATCTACTCTTCTATGCTTCTGTTGTCTTTGATGGAAAAGGCATCAACATTGTCAGTGTCTTCCAGTTGATCTTTTTTTCAGAGTGTGTATTTTTCTATATGTTCTATATTGGGGAAAGAGAAGAGAGAAATAAGTAGTTCTCAAAGATTGAATTAAATGCATTGCTAAAAGCTAATTCTGTGTTAGATCTGTGTTTCCAGTTTTTATAGGTGATATAATAAATTATATAACATGCTTATATTAAAAATCATTAACTAAATTAGCTATAAACATGAGATACGTTTGTTTAACCTTATTTTTATTTTTTTAATCTGCAGAGGTTTCGTGAGAGGCTGCCTTCTTATGGAATGAGGAAGGTAACCATTTTGAAATTAGATACTTTATTTTAGTCTTCACAATTAGGATGTATAAGCTTAACATGAACCAGTCTTAACCCATATATTATATCCAAATATTAAATCTATAGGATAATTATTTCTATGCAGGAATAATAATTTAGTAGTTTGTTGTTGAATTAAATCAGTTCCTTTGTTCAGAGAAGAGCTATCACATGATTGTGAACCTAAATTTAAAATATAACTTTTAAAAATGGAAAATAGAACTTAAAGATAAGAAATGCAACCCAGAACTTATGGACAAATTAGGTAATTGTTCATAATGCTCATCAAAATGGCTGTTCATAGAGGTGACTTTGATTTTACAGTGCAATCCTGTGGGTTTGAATTGGTGAGAATCTGTGACAGAGCTACTGTCATTGCTTTTACCTTGTTGGACTTGTGCCAATCGGAGCAAAAGGTGCTTTCTGCATATATGTTTTTGTTATTTCTTTCATTGTTTGTTTTCACATTCTTTCTTTCCTGGGAGAAAAAAATGTGCCAGGTCCAGCACTGATGGTGTTGTCCTCTCTTATCTAGAGTGTGAAGGACTTTGAATCCTTTTCTTATTGGATCTGCTCCTGTCCCTTCTACCCAATTGCCACAGAACCAGTGCTTTGCTTTTGGAGCACTGTTGACAGTGGGTTTCTGTCGCCATAGCAAGGATACTTTTGGTGGTAGACCAGAGCCTTCCAAACTGTGTGTTACAACATATTAGTGTGTCGGCTGCAGCGTGTAGGTGTGTTGCGCAAATGTAATAGGTGGACGGGCTGCCCCTCTTGCTGCTGCAGCAGGCCTGGCCCAGGTGAGAGGGCTGCCTCAGCAGCCCCTGGTGCCCCAAGCTGAGAATGATCTTGGCAAGAGTGGTGGTGGCAGGCCAGGTCAAGGAGCTGCTTCTCCCACTGCCACCACTGCCCCAAGCTGAGGAAGATCCCAGTGAGGGCAGCAGTGGGAGAGGCTCGGGTGGAGAGGCTGCCTCCATTTACTAGATTACTTACTGAATTAATGTGTCATGAAATTATGTATCTCTAAAAAGTGTGTCACCAACATTAAAAGTTTGGAAAGCTCTGTGGTAGACCATCTCCTCTACCTGCTCTTTACAGTTGATGAAAAAATTCTGAGCTTTCACACATTAGTTTTCAGATTGACAGAACTATTTTAGCTTATCTTTTTAACAGTGAGGATGGTGACTGGAATGATGGCCTCTAACTTGCACTTTTTAGCTATCTGTGTTGGACAAATTGGAGTCTGACCTCTCGCACATTGCTAGCCTAGCTGCGTTCTGGGCCAAGAAGAGATATTGAGTTAGTTGATAGGAGTTGTTTTAGAAAGAATCAGGTTCAGTGTGCAGATGCTTCTGCTATCTTGTATTCCCTTCCATGAGACAGAAGAAATAGCTTGCTTAGGCTGTCATAATGGGCAAGTGTTTGTTTTGGTCTTTGACAGAGTTGGTAATTTATAAACAAGATTTGAAATTCTGAACTTTTATCTTGGTATGATTTTTTGAATGTGCTTCAAATGTTCTGTTCATAAACAAATGAATACTTCAAGGCATATATGTGCATATCAAATATTAATGGAGTACTTTTTTCTTTTTAAAATAGGAGCTTGTAAACCTCATAAACAGCAGTCAGGTTACTGTTATAAGTGGCGAGACTGGTTGCGGAAAGACTACTCAAGTTACCCAGTTCATTTTGGATGACTATATTGAGAGAGGGAAGGGTTCTTCCTGCCGTGTTGTATGTACTCAACCTAGGAGGATCAGTGCTATTTCTGTACGTTTGATTTATTTATTTATTTATCTCTTCTTTAGTAAAATAGCAATTATGTTCACCTGCAAATACATTGATTTAATGATGTACTTTTTTTGGTGTTAAGGTAGCAGAGAGAGTTGCAGCTGAAAGGGCTGAAGCATGTGGTAATGGAAGAAGCACTGGGTATCAAATTCGTCTTGAAAGGTACATGAATATTTTTTGATAGTTAGTGTATATCGAGAAGAAAGTAAAACTTAAAAACTTAGAGCAGAAATTTTTATGTATTTGAATCTCAGGAACAAGTATTACTTGCCTTTGTGATCTACAACATTTAATCATGGTAAATCAAAACACATATCTTTTAACAGAGCCTTCTCAAAGTTGGAAAAACAGTTTTTTCATAGCCTTCAGGGACTCAGTAGTTTTTAAGGAACTCATCATATGTGCACCTTCCAGGAGTTTATGTGTTCCGCATGTGATAACTTTTGGACGTGGGAGCTCATGATAATGTGGCTAAACTGTTCAGTTCTGTACTAGTTTTTACAAGGGTGAAGGTAATGTACAAGTACAGCAGTCTTACACTGTATTTGTATTGTATTGTATTTTTTAAAAAATTGTGAGCTACTTTGTGTCCCAGTTTGGGGGGAAAAGAGAGATATAAATTTGTTGTTATTGAATAGCTATTTAATAAGCTGCTTTTGCTGAATCAGCAGAAATCTCTTTAGATAATCTCTTTTTTGCTATCTGTTGTCATTCACCCATGTGTAAACTTGTATCTCTGATGCTCCCAGAAGTATAGGAATGAATCCTTCACAGATGTAAGATGTGTACCTAGTGGATCATGGGGCACACTTCTGCATAATGCGGAAGTTAAGAAAATTCATTATTTGGCATAAATTGCAAACAAAAGGGGGACTGTTATTGAACCATTCAACATTTGCAGAAAAGAGGAGGCTTGGTTGGTGTTCCAGCGTCCTAAGAATAGATTGGCACACTGGCAGTGATAGGCAGAACTGGGATGTGATAGTTTACTAAATAAAAAGTAGGATTGTGGTAGGGAACAATGGCAATGAAGGGTTTGAATGCCATATACAGCAAAGGTCTTTACATTGCAGTGCCACAGAGGAGTTACATGAGACAGATCCAGAACAGTATACGATGAGTTTGGTTTCAAAAGGTAGTTAAGAATAGTGCTAGGATTGGAAGTGTGACAGGTGCCCACCTTATGAATCCTAACAGAATTGAAGGATGATACTGCAGAGTATTTGTACTCATTTCTCAAATCACACTGAACTTAGATTGGTATGTTCAACTCTAGGGCTTTGTACAAAGAAAACAAGTCCTTTTGGGTTGTGCTTGAGCTGTAGTTCGATCAAATTGTTTCCTGGAATAAATAGAAGACTTCCTTAGATCTGTGACTTCTTGATTAAGCTAAAGCTTGTTGTCTAAGCATTACAGAAGCCATATTTCTAGGAGAAAATCAGATGGAGACACTCAAACAAGTAAGGGTACAATATGGGCTGCCCGCATATTGGATTTTATTCTGCGGGTATATCTTGAGGAGAGAATGGTTCTGTAGGACCGTTCTCCCAACACTGGTGGAATTTCCCCAATATGGTGGAAGCAGACCATTGTCTACAATAGAGCTTATTCTCCCCCCCCCAATGTTTCTATAGAATTTCAGACTATGTCTTTATTACATAACAGTACACTGTATGTTTGAATCTTAATATGTGAATGCTAATGCTGAAGGCATAGTGGCTATCATTATAACACTTAAAGTATGTGCTCTTCTTCTAGCTTTTGAATAATTTTTCAAGTGCAACAAAAAAGGGAACTGAACTATTCTTAATGGATCTCTTTTTCAGCCGGTTGCCAAGGAGACAAGGTTCAATTTTGTACTGCACAACAGGAATTGTCCTACAGTGGCTCCAGTCAGACAAGTATGTGTCTTCCTGCTTCAGAAGAATTTAGTAAACCCATTTCAGCAAGGATATATTCTGTCAGAAGAGTGGTTGCTACTTATTGTGTTTGCTATGCTTATTCCCTCTTATTTATTTCTAATTTATTGATGCCCTGTTCATGATAACATGATGGTTATGAGCTGTCTTTTTTACTGTTCCAGGCAGTTGTCCAGTGTAAGTCATATAATCCTTGATGAAGTCCATGAGAGAAATCTACAATCAGATGTTTTAATGACAGTCATTAAAGATCTCCTAAGTATACGGCTAGACCTGAAAGTAATACTGATGAGTGCTACACTAAATGCTGAGAAGTTTTCAGAATATTTTGGTTTGTGAAATTATCTACACTTTGATCTTTTTTTAAAAAAAAATTCTCATTTTTCTACCAATATTTTGGGCTTTTTAATATGTAGTGTGTTTATAAAAACAAGTGGTATTTAGATGGATCTTAATAGAGAAATTCAAATATACATGAAAACATTACACTATATCTTGTATAGCTGAGAATTCTTCCATAAACAGAAGAATTCTGTGGTCTCTGTGATGTACAGCTTTAGCTCTTGGTACCTTAAAACATATATTGGGGGCAGCTGATCTTTAGAATATGTTGTGTCCCTGAGCTATAATCCTAAAATTCCTTTGTATGAACCAAGATGTTGATGTTGGGGAAACATATGCAACTGCTATGATTCGTGTAATTTGTGTGAACGCTTTGCAAATCACAGTAGCCATATTATTCAGATTGAAATGTCTAGATAAGCTAACAGCACCTTTTGTATGAATGCAACCCTTTACAGCCCCTGGATGCTCACAGGGGGCCATGAGCAGTGCTAACTGGTCTTTGACAAACTTTTAAAACATAGGTGCATTTGTAGATCTCTTTTAATCAGTATAGGAAAAGTTATGTCCCTTATGGTAGTCCTCTGTGTGTGTGTAAGTATGTGTGTTTTCCTCAGGTAGTTAAACTTGCATGAACATCTGATGTAAAATGTCTTCATGTTTAAGCAAGTTTGATCTTTTTAGTAAACAAACAAACAAAAATCTGTCTTCCTTGGGAGAGTGTGTTTGTTTTTTGTTTTCTGGTCATGAGCCTTGAAGTTGACTCTAAGTTGTGGTGACTCTATTATAGGGTTTTCTTGGCCAGGCTTATTTAGAGGAGGATTGCCATTGCCTTCCTCTTAGGCTGAGAGATTGTGATCTGCCCAGGGTTAGCCATTGAATTTCCTTAGCTGAGCAGGGGTTCAAATCCTGTTCCCCCAAAGTACCAGTCCAACACTAAAATGACTGCAGTATGTTGGCTCCTCGATGGCTTGATTATTCCATGATTACTCTTGATTACTGAAACTTTTCAGAAGTTTGTAAAATTGAAGATCTTCTAACAGATTCTTCTCTTATGACAGAAAATTGTCCTATGATCCACATTCCTGGGTTCACCTATCCTGTCAAGGAATACCTTTTAGAAGATGTAATAGAGATGCTTAGGTCAGTTTGAAAACAATATTTTGAATTTCTTTTTTTCACTGTGCCAGTAAAAGTTACATCAATAAGTTGTGCTTTTTGCCTTGTGTTATAAATGATACTGATTTGTTAAATATATATGGTTCTGTAATTGCAATTTTTTGTCTACTTCTGAAGGTACATTCCAGAAAACACAGATCGAAGACCACATTGGAAGAAGAGGTTTATGCAAGGACGCATAAGTAGACCTGAGAAAGAAGAAAAAGAAGAAATTTATCATGAGCAATGGCCAGATTATTTAAAGCAGTTGAGGGGACGGTAGGGGAAAAAAAACCTTTTTATATATTTTAATTGTTGGACACATAATGATAAAATTTTAATCCTTCCTAGGCATCAAGCTCTATCAAACATAATGGGCTTTACTTCTGAGAAGATATTATGGGATTGTACTGCATAGATAAATGTCAGCATCCATTCTGTTCAGAAGTATTGGACATCTCAGCAATATTTCAGTATTGGACAGAATTAAAGTTCTTTTATTCAGTCAGATGTACTGAATTATGAAAGAGTGGTACTGCATATTCCAGTATATTAGATTAAGGAAGATACTCCAGTGTCAAATACTAGAAGGTTTTGCACTATTCTTGAAAGAAAATAGAATCAGTGTATTGCTGCTGTCACATTTTAGTAGATTTTGCTGTCAAGCTGGTCTGCATGTGTATTAACATACTATTATTTTACCAAGTTGTGTACATATGTGAATTTTAACTGTTGTACATTGGTTTGATTGATGCTTTTGATTCATTCATAATTGGTTAGGTATTCAGAAAGTACAATTGATGCCTTGGAAATGATGGATGATGATAAAGTTGACCTCAATTTAATTGCCGCACTGATCAAATATATTGCTCTTGAGGAAGAGGTGAGTTTCAGTCTGGCTATTAGCCTTTAGGTTTAAATTATTTTGTTCTGTAATTATGTTGGCTGAATGTTGGTGGTAATCTATCTAAAATTGTATGTAAATCTGGTTGATTTCAAGAGGAGGCTTCCACTGCAACAGTGTACATGTTTGCCCAGAAGCCACAATGAATTTAGGATTGCAGGCTTAAGCACTTGATAAACTCAGCGAAATTAGTGAGATGTACAAATGTTTAGCATTGAGTGAATTGTCAAAATTGAAGCTTAGAAAATAGTTAGATCTTGTGTGCTGTGCTTGTGGAAGAAAAGATTTGGTACGGAGTTTATACTTGGTGTTTTTCTGGCCCTACTGTGAGAGATATGGAACAGTTGAAATTTAAGTTATTCTTCTGTTTCTGGTAATATTAATGTTGATCTTTGCTGTATTTTAGGTGTCATGCATCTCATTTGTAGCTATTGTATGTAGTAAAAATTACACATGTTTAGCCCCAGAAAACCACGTGATAGGTTCACCTTAAGGTTGCCATAAGTTGGAAATGACTTAAAGGCACAGAAAAACAAACAACAACAAGTAATTGCTCAACTATCAGAGTCTAATAGCATTAAATTTTGATTATAGTAAAGAAATGCTCAAGACACATAAGAAAAAATAAAAAATACTGCTTGCAAGCCAATTACACAAATATTTTCGGGACTTTGCTGGCTTTAACAGAATGCTTGAAAGGGTGTTTCTTTCACTACATGTTGTGACTTTTATATATAAGACAGAAAACCATTTTTAACATTTTTATTTCTTAATCACCAGAGAAGGCACAAACTTCCACTCCAGTCTAACTCTGATGGTTTGGTGATTCTCAGGGAAGGGAGGAGGGGGGAGCGTGATGAGATTCGAGATCAATGTGAGACAGATAAGTTGCTCAGACAAAATGCAAGTGGAATCCTAGCTTACTCGTGAAATTGTTGATGTGAACTGTTGCTTACTGTTATGTCTGAATGTTATGTCTGTTATGTCCGAAAATGTGTGATTTATTTGTGGATTTAAGTATATATTCATGTTTTCTTTATACCCACGTTTGTGTAGGAAGGTGCAATTCTGGTATTTCTTCCTGGATGGGACAACATTAGCACTCTACATGACCTTCTTATGTCTCAGTTCATGTTTAAGTCAGGTAAAAATTAATCACTGAACATGTTTTAAACTAAGAGCGTGATGCATTAAGAATCTGTTTTTCAAACCATCAGACATCTTGTTTGTGATATGCTTGCATTGACATGATTGTTGACATTGTACTGATTATCCCTGTTTGGCATACACAGGCTAGAAGACCAAATCTGTTAAGACCTGACTTTAAGAATTCAAACTAGTATAGTTTCTCTTAAATTGTCATGAGCAACAAAATTTCATTGTCGAAACACTTGATCCTAGAACAGCAGGTTCTTGGAGTTTATAGAAGTCAGCTTAACTTGTTCAGTTAGCACTTTGATGCCCAGCTCTTCCTTTGCTATCCTGATTTAGTTTTCTTTGCTACTATTAAATGGCTGTTAGAACCCTAAACCTAGTTATCATTTCCAAAATTAGCATATATTTTGGACAACGTTATAGTTGGACTCTTATCTTAGTAGCCATTGTAAGTGGATAGGAGGCAGAAAAACAGTAGCACTTGTGGTGGTGGCACTGAAATGTGTTTGCTGGTAAATCTATCAGTTTTTCTCAGCCATGAGATGTGGCAGTAATCTGTACAAAAATGCATACATGCACATGAGGAAGAAAAATCCTCTGAACTCTTTGGGTTAACTTCTACAAATTGTCTACTGAAAATACTGGGCATAACTGTTGCCAACATTAACATGGTTTTAAATCAAGGCTGGAAACACCCCAGAGAATTTCAGAGGATTCCATCTCACATGATTCATTCCGTCCAAACTTTTTATTATTTATTTACTTATTTACTCAGTCATGCAAAAAGGTTCCTCACAAGCTCTAGAAGCATGGGGAGTAGTTTTGCTGTAGAGAGAGGGAAATCTCACGTGTTTGAAACCCAGGAGAGCCATTTTTCAAAATCAGAAGTGAATGGATTCATTTCTATTTTTGAGGGAACAGATGGGCTTTTAAAACAGGCCAGGGATCCCCCAGATATTGTCTCCCAAATTCCTTTGTGGCTACAAGGGGATTTTTTTCAGTTAAAAAGTAGTTTGCAGTGGTGGGTCTTATTGCCGCATCTGGCCCACAAGTTGCAGTTTGCCCACCTGTGCTTTCATGATGACATCTTGTGAACATGTGTTGAGATAGAATAAATGCAGCAGTTATATCAATGTCTGCTTTTACCTTATTGACAATGTGTCGGACGGCTTACATTTAGTGTTTGTTTAGCTTCCTGGAAGATGTGGGTTTGGCTGTAATAAAACACTGTGGATACAGTTGGCTTGTTAACATTAATGGATCATTCATTTTGTAGATAGAGATTGATTGTTGCAAGGCACTCCTTATATTGGGAAATAGTTTATAGAGTCAGATTATTGAATGGAAGCATTAAGGTGGAAACTTAATGATTCTAGAAATAAACTTTTTATAGGTTTCTATTTAGATTATATATAACTTCCTGAATTCAAAACCTTTTCAGGACATAAGAAAACCAGAGGGCAAAACATAATTCTTATCAAAAGAAAAATGAATTATCTGCAGTTCTATCAAAACTTGCAGTTAGATAAATAGGGTTTCTTTCTGACTATATAATCTGTACTTTAACTCTCCTGAGCAAAATGTTCTATTAAGTACTGTTCATACAACTACGTTCCATTTTTATTCTTCAACATGTACTCATTTTTTGTCAGCTCTGCTTTCAAGCTGAACTTTACATGGTGTTTTATCTCTGTCTTAATTTGCAGACAGGTTCATTATCATACCTTTACATTCGTTGATGCCTACTGTTAACCAGACTGAAGTAAGTGCTGTAACTAGTAACCTTCATAATAACATCTGCCTACAAATAATGAATGTATTCTGTGTACAGCATTTCTGATTTTCTTCAGTGTTTAAACAAAATCAAAATGAGTATTAAAGATGAGTTGCATTTACTGTATACTCCTCTAAATTTAATATTCTGAGGAACAGTTGAAACAAATTTCTTCCTTACTATTTTTAAGATTAAGAGCTTGTGCAAATAATACTTATCCTGGAAGCTGCACATAAATGCTTGACTAGGGAACACGCCATGAACGCACACAACCCCTTTTCTCTATGAACAAAGGGTGTGTTTATACTTTCAGCTATTATAGCTGTTGGATACAATTTAACTGCTGTGGTTCTCTCCTCTGGAATCTTAGAATTTGCACTTTGATGAGGTTCTTAACAATTGTGGCTAAAGAACACTAGTCCACTCTTCTGAACTACAGCAGCACAACTCTCTTGCAGAGAATTGTGGTGAAATTCTTCTCCAGACTACAAACCCTACAATTCAATAGGATGGGACCATCATGGTGTCAGGGTGCTTTAACTGCCAAGTGAATACAGCCAAAGCCAGTAATGGTCACACTAGGTGGAATGATGTTGCTTTGAACACAGTCTCTCTCTGTTGTATAGTCCATGTGCTTTTCAAGAGATTAAAGCTCATGACGTGAATCCAGACATATGTAGACTAGATTCTCTGAAATCAGTGAGTCATTAGCTTATTTCCCATTAATTTTGACAAATCTTCACAAAGTATAATTAAATCCATATCCAGTGCCATACTCTGTTTTCTGAATAAATTTGTTTGCATTTTGCTGTTGTAATACAGTGTGCCTGTCACGTATGTGGGGATTCCGTTCCAGGAACAAAACAAAACAGCTCCCATTATCCCTGTTTGTGTTGGTTGGAGGTGTTGGAAATTGTATTCTAACCATAACTGCAGGGAAGCTGGTTTTCTGTCCTTATATTACTTGCTCTGCTGTGTACAGTTGAAACTCTGAATTTTGTAAAAAATTTTATCATGAAAAATAGATTCTTCATGTGTCTTCTTTCTCTCTGACTTGGTTTTGTGTACATTTCTCTTTATAGGTGTTTAAGAAAACACCTCCTGGAGTCCGTAAAATTGTAATTGCTACCAACATTGCTGAGACCAGGTAAATGTTTGTTTTCTGCAATGCTTCATGTTAATTTATTAGAATACGTCAATGCCAAAAAGTAAATTAAAATATTTGATCTCTCTGGGCAATATGAGGAGCAATAAAAGAAGGTAAAATATATGCATCAGAGCTTTTTTCTGCATTTTAGGTCATCATTAGAGAATTACGTTTCAAACTTTTATTACAGTACTGGTGTACAAAGAAGGATACCTTTTTCGACATTTAAAAATTAGTCTGCAGCTCTCAGCCTAAAGTCAGGTTCATTGTGTGTGTGGAATAAGTTGGAGGTATTAAATGCTTTTTTCGCTACACCCCAAAACCAAACACATTGGTAGGGGAAGAAGGAATACAGTCCAAGACATGGCAAGATGACAGCTGACTATCTTGGCAGTCTGCTTCTGACTCTTTCCTACATAGTATCCATACCCTGATATATAGGAAGTAGTGCAGGAATGAGACCTGGCCTGGATTTCCCTGCTGGACAAAAATTTGAGCCCAGTGCTTAAAATTCGTAGTCTTATAGTGCCATGCTTAATGCTTTGTAACATAAGGTTGCAAAGCTAAGCATGCTTACTTAAAAATTGTATTAATTTAAAACAATTGCTTCCTATAAGCATGCTTTTATTTACTACGTGTCTTTTAAGTGCTACACTGTGTGTCCCCTGACAAGCTTAATTTTATTGTACTTCACGAACAATGTTCTTGCTACGATTTCTTGATTTTGTTTGTTTGAGTTTAATGCATGATTTCCTAAGCCAGTGATATTCACTGTTCTTGATTGTGTGACCACCTACAGAAAGAACATGTGTTTGCCTTATGAACTTTTCTGTGCCAGCCATTTTTTACTGAATAAAAACTAATAATTCCTCTTTTCTTCCCAATTCCACAGTATTACCATAGATGACGTGGTGTATGTTATAGATGGAGGGAAAATAAAGGAAACTAATTTTGATACCCAGAACAACATTAGTACAATGGCTGCTGAGTGGGTCAGCAAAGCAAATGCCAAGCAAAGGAAAGGTAGAGCAGGAAGGTAAGAGATGGCTATTACTATAAAATTAATTGACACTTACTTGTCATAACTGTATTCTTGTTTAAACATTTAACTCACCTTTCCCCTTTCACTGAAGTGACTCTTGATTCTGAAGCTTTTCCTGTTGGGACTTAATATGCTGGTTTGGTAGCACTATATTTCATCTGTATTCATTTTGATATCTTTTTATGGATGAGACACCCAAAAAATTATAGCAGTATCAGTGCATTCTAAGAACAAATAAGTTTCTGATCTCAGGTAATACCAGTTTTATCAAATATGCCTTTTTTGTGTCATCATCCATCTGACAAAGTAAGCTTTAACTTACAGAAGTTCATTTTAAAATATGTTTATCTGCACACTGCCACAGAAGTAGAATTGATTCACAGAACTAATTCAGTTAAATTGGTGTCTCCCTTACATGCCGAAATGCAGCCATATAGGAAAAAAGTCATCTTTAAACGAGTGGAGAACAGTTTTAAGAAGTATTGGACTCCGCTGAATAAAATTTTACAACATGGTCTACTAGTATTGTAGCCGAAGCACCTCTACACAGATGTCGTTCTATAACCTGCCTGTGTGCATTGGCATTTAATAAGAAGTTGTACTCAAAAGACAAGTCTTTAATATTGAGATGCTGGTGTCATACCTGTAGTGTAAACGAATCATACTTTTAGCATCTTACAATAGCACTTTTCCATTCCATGCTTAGAACTGCTAGAACATTGAAAATGAAAGTTCATTTTACCAGTTTCTTGTGATGTTTCACTCCAGGATATTAATATATAAAAAGAGCTTACATCCTCCATGGAGCCACTTAATATCTGTCTACACAGTTCAGTTCAGACCTTTTTGTCTTGTTCCATCTTTGGTATATGAACCCAGCTTGAGCTTTGGATATTCAGCACACTGTGAATGACAAAAAAAAGTATCTTATATTGAATCTAAGACCAGCCTGAGGTTGCCTTAACAGCCTGGTAGGTCTAGATAGTTGTGATGGTGTCCAGTATTCGTTGACTCATCATGTGTAAGACCAATTGAACACGTATTGTTACTGTAATGCAGATGAGATGGAATCACCTTGCAAAAAGTTACTGTTATATGTTGGCCAGGTAGTGTTGTGCTCTTGTACATAGTTTTGTGGTGACTTGAAAATTGTTAGAATGGCCCATACAAATGTAACTCCAAGTCCTGCCTCCATCAACTCATATTCCTGTTCATCCATTGTCGTAAAATATAAGTAGAACTGTCCCATTTTATTGCTCTGGTTTGTTCCCCAAATCCTTGTATATCTTCAACATTGTGATGTGAAATTTTGTCCTCATACTATAGCTATTCTAGTTTCCTCTGGTAAAAAATTTGTGTCACTTCTCTGTAGAAACAATAGTGCTTGTAACTTTAAATAGCATCCTTGTTATTGTACTTCTGTTGGAGAAGAAAATACATGACAGAGAATACTCCTTTTTTTCTTTTAAAACAGAGTCCAGCCAGGTCAGTGCTATCACTTGTACAATGGTCTTCGTGCAAGTCTGCTGGATGATTACCAGTTGCCAGAAATCTTGAGGACACCTTTGGAAGAACTTTGCTTACAAATAAAGGTAATGTATATCATCATCTGTAAGTTGTAGAAGTAGCAAACCCTTCTCGATAAAGAATATTATGTTGAACTTAAAGCTTTAGAATGTACCAAGGTGATTTTGATTCAGATAGAGTATATGTTTAGGGCTTCTGTTAACCAACACTGCATTGCTTCTGCATCAATTTGCATTGCTGTGCAAACCCTCCTGCAACTCATTTTTGCAAATTAGGTAGTGGACTGTTGTATGAAGTGGCAACAATCTGGCATGGAATAGAAGTTTCTTATTGCCATTATCTTGAGATTTTTGAATGACCTTTTCAGTGACATATGGTAACAGTTCTCTGTTCCAGTTTTTTGGGAGAGTTAAAAAAAACTCTTGTACTGGAGGGATTTTGGCAATTAAAATTTTTGTGAGTCTTCATTGTTCCTTGCTATGAGATGTTACCATGTTTGTTTTATAGCCATTATTTATGCTTTTGCAACTCTGCTTGATTGTTTTCATATTGTAAGTGCCTCAGATTTTGAAGGAGGATTTAAAAGGTTTAAGAACATTTGCAACCTTTATGGGATGAGTTGTTAAAGGTGTATAGTTGAGTGCTTTATCCTGACAGTTTGTCAGGCTTGCTTCAAAATAAATAATTGAGTACCTTTTTCAATAAAATGGAAAAGTTTAAATAGTTCCCTGAAGTTAGATAATACAATCGCAGCTAGAGTAGCTCCATTGAATTGATAGGACTTGTATAAGTGATTTACCAAGTCCCTATTAATTCAGTGGGTCTACTCTAATTAAAACTAATTTGTTTATATTTGCATTTATGTAAACTCCATGCGCTTCTATAAGAGCCACTCAGAGCCTGCAATTCAAAGAGCATGCTTTTTTCCCCTATCCCTGACTTTGTACTATGCATGTAGCATGAACAGCTTATCTTCATGACATCACACACACTGATTCCCTCCACCCCCATTTCAAAAGCTGCAGCTTGCAGCACTAAGATGAACGTGTACAAAGTCTTGTTCGACATACAGATTTAGGTTCAGAATATTAAATCAGGGCTTGAATAATTTGTTTTAGACTACCAGATTATATCTGTAGTTTAAACACATGCCAACTCAATAACAAGCTTTGAATTGGCCCAGTGAGAACAAGTCCTATGCTGTCTGAACTCTCACAGAACAAATGCAAACCATAACTTGCTGGTTTAGATGCAGCTGAATAGAGGCTTTGACCATTTAGTGTATTTGTTTTTAACTCATTTGCTATTCTTGGAACTAACCCTCATCTTGAAATGTTACATAACTATGTAACTTTTAAGGTCTAATAATTTTAAGTAGAAATTTTTTGCTATCTGCTGCCATAAGGATCTTTTTTGAAGGTATGTTGTTGAAATTCTGTAGCTAGCATTTTGTGTTTAGCAGTCAGTCTGTGGAAAAAGAAATAACTCCAGGTCTGGTAAGGAGACTTTTGAAAGACTTAGGTCATCTTGCCACCCAGCACAGGGATTACATAACCATAACTTTTGCATCTGATTTTATTGAGCAGGGGTCCTGCTCCAGTTCTGCATACTTTTGCCTAGAACAGAGCTCAGTCTTTCTTGAGTTCAATATTATCTTCTCACCCAGCAACTCTTTTGTTATATTCTCAAACTTTTTTACTTATTTTTTATCTTCCTTCTCATTACCCCATAATTTGGAAATGACTTGAAGGCAGCCAGCAACAATCTTCTCCCCACCATCTGTCCATGTTCTGCCCTCACATACCAATTTCAGCAATACGTGTCCTTTTACTGGGTGACTGTTTGCACCAGACTTTCCATTTCCTTCCTTCTTTCTTTGGAAACAAGCTGTGTCTGCTTGGTGGTGGTGATGGAGCTTTTAATCTATTTATTTTGGAAACTGGACTGGCTGAAAAAGGAGCTGATATTATAGTTATGTGGTCCCTTCTTTTTTGGGTGGAAAGAGAACCAAAACCTATCCTTTTCAGTGCTTTACTGATGGAGGGAATTTTCACAGTAAGTACCAGTCTCCTATTCCATGGAGTCTGTGGGGTCCCTTTCTCTGAAGGTTTTTAAGCAGAGGCTGAATGGCCATCCGTTGGGAGAACTTTGATGTGTGTTCCTGCATGCAGGGAGTTGGACTGGATAGCCTCTTGGTCTCTTCCAACTCTGATTCTGTGGTGACTGTCATTTATAAAGATCACTTCTTGACATGTAGTTCATCTTGAGTTATAAACATATGTGAACTTGGTTTTCTTTCAGATTTTAAAGCTTGGAGGAATTGCTCATTTTCTGAGCAAAGTGATGGATCCACCATCAAGGGACACAGTTTTACTGTCCATAAAACATCTTATGGAGCTGGTAGGTTTTTACATACTCCATATATTATTTAACTTCTCCAGACTTGAGAAGGTCCAAACACTAACAGAGTTCTTTACAAAAAGGCATAACATTCCTTCTCTTTGATACCCTGTTTTTTTAGCGCAGGGTTTTTTTTACTTTTTTTAAAAAAAAAGAATTTGTATCAGTGAACACTTTTTATTGGCTACATTTATAACTCAGCTTTCCTCCACTGAGCTCTTCTTGTGTGGTTCCCCTCCAACCTACTTCATCCTCACAGCATGTGATCCAGTTGGTATTGGAACCTGTACGTCTCAAGCACCACTCTAGCATTATGATCACTACACCACACTGTCTCTTTGACCAAGATCCAGTAAGCACTGGCAGAGCATATGTTTCCAACAGGCTTGTAGCCTGTACCTGCAACCTGAAAGCAATGAACTTGATATAATTTTAACTTTTTTAAAAATGAAATTTAAATATTTTAAATTAAGAATTTAAAAGTTGATTTTTTATTTTACTGTTGAGAAATAATTGTTATTTGCAGCAACCATTTCTTATTGTGATCAACCAGTAGTTATGTTTCCTGATGATGTATGAAAGCTGATAGTATTTAGAAGGAACTGGGTATGTTAAAATTCACAAAAACTAAAAAAAAAGTTGAAGGAAAGATGGACTGTGTAAAAAAATTCAGGAAGAACTGTTTGGAAGGTTAAAGACTGTGTAAAGCTTCAGTTTAATTAAGATAGATGTCTTCAAGAATCTGAATATTCAGTTGCACAGCAGTTTTCAGAGATCTAGTCCTTCTTGGTGTCACTCTTGTTTTTTCACCCCCCCCTCTCCATTTGTGTCCTCTTTCTAATAGAATGCATTGGATAGGCATGAAGAATTGACCCCCCTTGGAGTCCATTTGGCCCGGTTACCAGTGGAGCCTCACATAGGAAAGATGATTCTCTTTGGAGCTTTATTTTGTTGCTTAGATCCCGTTCTCACTATTGCAGCCAGCCTCAGCTTCAAGGATCCTTTTGTTATCCCTTTGGTAAAGTATTTAACAAGAGATGTAAAAGCAAAAGTATAAAATGTTAATTCTTTGTTCTAAAAATTCTAAGAAGTGACAAACAGAATGTGCAATTTCAGAAAAAAAAATCCCTTCACATTGGCTCAGTTTAGATACTATTTTAATTTGTTGTATTACTCAGATTTTAAAACCAAAATGTGTAAATTTGCTGAACTCTTTTTATTATTTAAGGGTAAAGAAAAAGTAGCAGATGCACGAAGAAAGGAACTATCCAAGAATTCTAAAAGTGATCACCTCACAGTTGTGAATGCTTTTAAGGTAGATATATTCTAATTGATTATATGGTTGATTCACAATGGAAGAAAATTGCCCCTACATATATTACCAAGATTGACTTTCATTACACACATATGAAATATTGAGGTTGCTTATTAGTTCAGTCTGTTCTTGATTTACTAGTGGAGATGAACTTTATTTTGTATTTTGAATAGTTCTTGTCTGTAAACGGTTTATCTTCATATTCCAAGCATCATTATGTTAGTTTGTATGTACTGCGATTTATCCTAAATAATTATGGATTTCATTTTGGATATGTGTCCCTTTGCACTGTAAATTTATGCAGTATCTCTTTTGACTTGTTTTTAGACAATAGGGTTGATTATTGCCTTTGTGGAGCTTTAATGATATGAAGGCCTGGGAAAGGGGAAAAAAATCAATTTCTCTCTCTCTCTCTCACACACACACAAATGCACACTAGTTTTTGTTAGTGTTTTTTTCAGCCTTTTTTTCTGAAAATACTGAAAAGTGGGGGGATTGATTTTGGAATATTTTCTTCTGGAATGATTAATGAATTTTAAACTCTCCCGCAATTACTTCTAAAAGCTATATCACAAAAAGACTTTTATGTAAGACAAGGGATAACATATGGTATCTGAATAATGTACTTGCTGTTTTTGATATCCTTCTCTTGTTTCTTATGCAAATAAATCCTTTATGTCTTTGTGACATGATAGTTGACTAGAGTAGAAAAAATAATTTTCTGTTTAATGCTATTTTGTTTTGGGTTTTGTTGTTTATGTTTTTTGGAGGGGGAGATCCTGCTTTTGAGAAAGTGACAAAACCAAAGAGGTTCTTTTATAGTTCATGACTTTGTAGCTTGTACAAAACTAAATACTTTAAAAAGTAAATTCTGTTTGTAGCTACTGTCTAACTGAACTAAAGTTCAGTACTTTTAATATACCAACAATAACAGCATTATGTACATGCCACATCTTATGTTTCTAAAGCAATAAATTGATTTTCAGCTTTCGAGGATGCTAACATTATATTTTTTTCTCAATTTTTCTGAAATTCCTTTTTCATAAATAAACATGGGGTTTTTTTACCCCCAGGGTTTCAAAATTCCCAGAAGTTTTGCATCTGTATGGACCTTACTCTTCTGCAAATAATGGAATACAAGAAATGTAATAAAGGACGTTCTACTACCTTTATGTTGCTGAATTGATTTTAATCTGGGTTAATTTATAGAAATATGTAACTTTATATAAGGTTTGGTCTTTTAATTTTTTTGTTGTTCATTCTAATTGACAGGTTTTTGACTTTACTTAGTATAGCTTGTAAAATGCCTTCTCATTTTTTCAGTATGTAGCATATAACTCCATTTAGAAACCATCACTGATATATTCCATATTGGGGTTTTTTCTTTTGAGATACTTTACTGGAGTGATACTAAACATTTTATAATTTCAGGGTTGGGAAGAAGCTCGACGACGTGGCTTCAGGTGTGAGAAGGATTATTGCTGGGAATATTTTCTTTCTCCAAATACTTTGCAGGTAGTATTTTGTCTCTGCTAACAACATTTGTGCTTTTGAAAAAATTTTTTGGACAGACCTACAAGATCTCATCGGTAAATTTGTTTTGCTTTTTAGATGCTGAGTAACATGAAAGGGCAGTTTGCTGAGCATCTCCTTGCAGCTGGATTTGTGAATAGTAGAAGTCCCAAAGACCCCAAATCAAACATTAACTCAGGTAGATTCTGAAAAAGGAGTAAAGTAGGTTTGCTCTCAATTCTTCTGTTGTTAATTCTGCTGTACTTCATCACTCTGTTAGTGAATTCTGTCTTTTTACAGACAATGAGAAGTTACTGAAGGCTGTTATCTGTGCTGGCTTGTATCCAAAGGTTGCAAAAATTCGAGCAAACTTCAGCAAAAAGAGAAAAATGTAAGGCTTTTGTTAGTTTATTCTTACATTCTTTACCAAGAATATATGGAGATTGAGATACTGCAACATATATCAAAATGCAGCAAATCATATTCAGTATATTGAATACTGAGCACTGTCAAAAACACTCTAAGTCGACATACCTGCTGAAATCTAGTGACTGCAAAGACCATTTGAGACCACTGTGAAAAGAATATGTAGTTCAAAAACTTGTAAGTACAGTAGTGTAGCATTTGTAAGACATAGAAAGATATTGCTAGTCCTCTATAGCTTAAATGAATGACAGGTCAAATTGCTAAGTGTGTTTCTACCTTACATTCCTCTTCCATTGGTTGCCTGGCTGCTCGAGTGAATTATATTGCACTCTCTTTTACATCAAATTTGATGTTTTTGAAATATTACATTAATATATATTTAAATCCCACATCCCTTCCCTTTGTAAACATGTGTCTGGTGGAACACTGTAAACTTTAAGAAAATTCTGTAATAAGTAACCTTCCAGTCTAACAAGGATGGTATGGCCAGAATGTTGGGCTGTATTGTGTTCAGATTGTTGTACAATCTAATTGCAAATTCCAAACTTTCCCTTCAAATCTATTCATATACATAATTTTAGGGTAAGTAATAAACCTTCAGATGGTCTGCATTTCATGTAGATTCTTTCAGATTTTTTTTCTGATACATGAAAAATATGTGCCCTGCCTTTCTCCTGCCAACTTAATTCACTCAGAAGAAGCTTTAACTTAAACACAACAAAAGGAACCAGTTCTATCTATGATCCATTGCTTCTGTTTGACTGTTTCCTGCTTCATCCTTTAACAAGGCCTTGTCTCCACATTTTTTGCTTGTCGTTTGAAGCTCTTACATTATTGTAATTGCTGCATCTGTAAACTGAGCTCTTTCAATAAACTGTCACAGACACTTGGGAAGCATGAAAAAAATCCTCTTTAAATGGAGAAGATAATTGTTTTCATATTGGAAGTTCAGAAAAGTATATTCTCTCTCCTTTATGTTAAGCCAAATTTAATACTAAGAGTGGATATCACAGTCCTTTAGGGTATTTTCAGCATCACTTCAAATTAAAAAATTTAGATACCTCTTGTAAAAATATATATTTTCTCTATAAATTGCTTTCACAAATTGCATAGTTGTTCAGGCCAGTGTTGAAATTGCTTTTAAAAAAATCCCTAAATGTCTCCTTCCCTAAATTGGAAAAGAAAACCCATCAGTACTGAACAGGCTAAAGAACATTTAAAAACAAAGAGGAGGATTATATGTTGCCTGTTGTTTTCCTTTATCTGAAGTACCTGAGGTGAATATTTAATTTCTGTTTAGGTTATATTGAAACTGTCCCGAGAATGAGGGGAAAAATAAAGAAAAGCCAGCCAAGAAAAACTATCTATATAGCAGAGATAGCTCCGCATAGCTGTCAAAGCATGCCAAGCTGCAGAGAACACCTTTAGCACCAAATGCACTAAGCCAGTAACATTCACCCACTCAGTTTATAATCTTCCAATGTGGAGGCTCTTTATTCTTTGTTACAAAATATGTACAATATTTACAAAGTCCAGATGGCAATCCAGCATATCTAGCTTGCTCTTTCCAGCAGAACCTCCAGCAACATGCATCAGGCAACATATGCAGTTGTTGGCTGGGATTGTGCTACCCATATACAGACATCTAGCCAATCCTGGCCAACCCTTGTATTGTTTGCACCTGGTGCTCATCAGCATGACTCAGCACAAACTAGCTGGAGTCACATTCCTTTCCACAGGTGCACTTCCCAGTTAAAGCAATTAAAGCAACATGACATTTACACTGACATCACAAAGTATTTTTCTTGAGGTTTGGTCCAACCTTTTCTGACAGAAACCCCCTTTCTCCAATAATCTAATCTTTAACCATTATGTCCTTTTAAAAATCTTTAATTTTTAGAAGGGAGAATAAATATGTATTTGAAATTTAAAATGGCATATTTCTATGCATATTTGTATGAATAGCTGCCTTTTTTGTAGAAAAACAGCTAATGCAATCTTTCTGAAAAGCTATTGTAATGCCTGCCATTATAAAAAAATAAATGTGTATTCAAATAGAGAAACAAAATGATTGTCCTGTTTAAATTGAGCAAGTTGCCGTAGTGTTCTTTTTGCTAGCAGGTGGAGCTGCAAATAAAAACTTTTGTGCTTCCCTTTCTACAGTCCAAAGATAGCTGTTCATTATTTGATAGATGTCTATTAAAAAACAGTAATTATATTTGATCTTGATGGTGCTGAATAAGAATAAAAACTGTGGTATAAAATGGCTTTTCATTACGTTCTGTGTAGTTTCCCTCTGCTCGAAAGATTAATAGATTTCTAAACAAATACTATGACTAATTGAGAATATGTTTATATAGGTAACACAGTGTGAGAATGTTATCTCATTTGCATTGTTGGGATTATCTTTATCCAAACATGTTGTCTTCATCATTTAGAACATAAAGAAAAATAAAATATGTGTGCACAAGGGAGTTGTAAAGTATTATTTTACTAATATTTTCAGAAAAACATTTTGCTGGTATTGATTTGCAGTTTTTTTAAAAAAGTTTTTTAAAAAAAGTTTTTTTTAAAGAAGCTAGTTTTTTTAAAAAAAATTCATTTGTGCTTAATAGCACAAATGGAACCCAAACTAAGTACAAGACAAGCTTGCATCTTTAAACTGTTTTGTATCCAATTTACTTGAACCTGAATTCTGACCCCCCTGTATGCTTTAAGGGTTAAAGTCTCCACTAAAACCGATGGAACAGTTAACATTCATCCCAAATCTGTGAACGTCGAGGAGACAGAGTTCCATTACAACTGGCTTGTTTACCATTTGAAAATGCGGACCAGTAGTGTAAGTTCCTTTTTAAATAAAAGTTTGTGTTGATTTATTCTGAGTACTCCCTCCATTACAATCTTTCACAGCAACTCTATCTTTGCCTTACTCTGCTTATTGAGTTTGACCTTTGAGCAGTCTTGTTAACTGCTATCATCACTGGGCACAAATTGTTTTGTGTGGAGCACAGAAACAAAGGTCAATAAATGAATACAGATTGCTGTTAATATGTATAGCTTGCCTCATCTTCTTTACTATCCATCATTGCTTTCCTTTGCCATTTTCCTGTTCTTTCTTCAGGGTGGAATTCTTGGATTCTCGGGATGGCACGGAGGAGGAATTCACTACGTTTGGGTTTATCCCCACATGCGAACTGGAACCAGCAGAAATTCTCAATCTTCAGTTGTGATGTTTAGAATCGCTCCCTTCTCCAACAGTTTTCTTTCCTGCTGAGTGAACTGGTTGGGATTTAGCCCTTCTCCAACTAGTGGCGTATTAGGTGTATGGAAAAGAAATCGGAGGAAAAAGGAGCTGAGTGTAAAAAGAAAATGCCAGAATTGCATAAAGACATGAATTCCCAAATGCCCACCACTCCATGAAGCTCTGAGGAAGGAATAAAAGAGAGCGCAAAAGTTGCCTTGTCTCAGATACCCTCAGATCAGCAGGGTTCTGAGTTTGGTAATGGAGAAAAAGGGAAAGGCAAATTATCCCAGATGACCGCCAATCCGCAAGTCTTTTGAGATGACAAAAATGAAGCACTCAGAAAGGTCTTTGTTTCCTCTAGTGAGAGTGAGATGAGGAAGTATATATGGGTTTGTAGCAGTAAAAAAATTGATAAGATGGACAGTAAGGTTAAGAAGGTGGCGTTACTTACCAAGAAAGAGGCGAAAGGTAAAAAGAATGAATCGGGATTGAGGTCTGGCTCTTTAAGGCACAGAAAAAGGTATCTCCAGCGTCTGGAGTTCAAACGGCCAATTTGGACCTCCATCTTGTTTTTTACGATTCCAAGGAGATGGTAGGGGCTCGAAAGGAGTGATCCTCAGAGGCCACAGATGTTCCAGAAGGGCTGATGCAACATTCCGTAGGCTTGAAGGAAGCGTCAGAAATTGGTTTGGTAGCACGCATGGCTTCTCCTTTGGTGTCTGTGCAGCTGCATAGAGAGGAGATTGTCCCTCATGCCCCCATTCCTCCTCAGCAGCCAGTTTGGTGTGGTCATGAAGACGCTTTTAGCACGGGAGCACTTCATTTCCAGCGGAATGACAGCTGGCCTTTGGAAGGTGGTCAGTTTATGAGGCCGGCTGTGTCAGATATTTACAGGGGCAAATTTGTGTCAGGAGGAAGAGAGAATAAATTCATCGCTAGAGATGTAAGGCAATGTTTTATGAGTCCCATGGCGAGGTTTTACAATGAGCATGGGCCTAAAACAGTCTGTGATGCTGCTGCTAATGAATTGCAATCTATGATTAAACAAACAATTTCTAATGAACTAGGAAGTATACTATCAGTAATGAAAAATCAATTTAATGATTGGAGTAATGCAGATATGGTGAGTTTGCAACTTGATTCTGATATGAAGAAATCTGCTAATGAGAGAAGTAAGGTCAGCGAGAATATAAGAGGAAGAGAGGAAATATTGGAAGTTAATCAAAATGAAAATAGGAAGAGAAAGTTGGATGTGAGCTTGGAGGAGGGTCGGGACGTAGTTGAGACTGGTGGTAAGAAGAGTTTGAGGAAGTCAAATGATGTGTGCATCCTGGAAATTGAAGTAGATGGAGGTCAAGAGGAGGAGATGCAAGTTGATGAGGAGGATATTGGAGATTCTGCAGCAGAGGAGGAGGATACAGATGTAGATACAAGTAGATTATTTCAAACAGAATTTTAGGAGTGTATTGAAGAAAGTTTTGCATACATTGGGATTGGACATAGAGGAGAATGTAGAACAAGATAGGGAAAGTAAGGAAAAGGTGAGTAGGTTAGCTTCTGTAATAAGGAAAAGAGAAGGTCATATGAATGATATTCCGATGCCAGAAATGTTTAAGGATCTGATCCAGGCTGAGTGTGAGTCACCTTTGAACAAACACAGGAAGTTAACCTATGTAAATAAACTGTATTCTTTCCAAAAGAAAGAGTTGGAGGTCCGTAAAATCTCGTTGGTGGATGGGCCCATAGCGGCACTGATTTCGGAGGCATTGGTTCTCCGGGAAAGAGATACAATGCTAAAAGAAGTAGATGAGAGATGAGCGGAGTCAGCATTAAAGAAAGCCCGTAAAAGTTCAGCTGCAGCTATTAGAGCATCTGTTGCAACATCAGTTTTTGCTTGGGCGGTGATTTTGTGGATGCAGGAAATTATGGAGGCTGAGGAAGTAGAGTCAAGATCTGTAGGTAAAGTGTTAGAGAGAGTTAGTAAGGTTTTAGAGTACTTGGCTGATGCAAGTTATGATACAGTGGCATTTGTGGCGAGAAGCATGGGTGTTGTTGCAGTTGGTTAAGGCATTGTGAGGCCAATCAAAAGTCTAGGAATAATTTAGCTTTTATGGCATTTAAAGCTGAGTTGTTTTTTGGTGGTCAGGCATTGGATAAGGTGTTGATAGAAAATAAAGAGAAGAAGCAAGTGATGCCAACATTGCAGAAAAAGAAAGTGGATGGGAAGCCCTTTCGAGGGTTTTTTTTATTCCTTTCGAGGGGGTAGGAGTCTGGGAAGAAAATTGGAATTCAGGTTTGGAAGACAACAATGGAATAGAGCAAGAGGACAATTTAATAGGATGGGACAATTTGGTAGACCGAGGGGATCAGGTTCTGCTCCGAAGAGGGGAAGGACTCAATTCTGACAGAAGGATTTCGGGAATAGGGGGAAGACTTCTGCACTTTGGCACTCGTTGGTCTCAGATAACAACGGACCAATGGGTGTTAAAAGTTGTAATATCCGGGTACAAGATTCTTTTCGACAGGGTGCCGAAAGTCAGATATGTGTCTTCCCCAGTAACTAGAAGTGTAGAGAAGAAGATAGTTCTGAATAAAATAGTTCATCTATTGGAGATTGGTGCAGTGGAGGAAGTTCCAGAAGAACAGAATTTTTCTCGCATTTATTCCACATTCTTTACAGTGCCCAAAAGCAATAGGAAGCATCGTCCTGTGTTGAATCTGAGATATCTCAACCAGTTTGTGAGGTATCTGAGGTTCAAGATGGAGATACTTCAAACAATAAAAGAGAATTTGCAGTTAGGGGATTGGGTGGCCTCCATCAATTTAAAGGAGGCGTATCTTCATGTGCCCATGGATGTCAGGGACAGAAAGTACCTGAGGTTTCAGTACATGAACAGGCATTTCTAGTTCAGGACCCTGCCTTTCGGTTTGGCTTTGGCACCAAGGGTGTTTATGAAGGTTTTAGTACCTCTGGTGGCATTCCTAAGACAATAAAGAGTGCATCTTTATCCATATCTAGGCGACATATTGGTGAAGGCCAGTTCTCAGGATCAACTGCTTCAGGATTTGAGGCAGACCATTCTCTGTTTAGAGAGGTTTGGGTTTCTAATAAATTACAAAAAGAGTCAATTGAAACCAAAAAAGTTGCTGACTAATTTGGGTACTCAGACACAGAGAGGGGTCTAGTGTGTCTATCAGAGGAATGGAGACAGAAGGTCAAGCAGGTAGCTCAGGCAATGAAGTCAGCGGATTTAATGATGTTAGCTTGTGTTATGGGAATTCTAGTTTCAACAGTTCATTTAGTGCCCTGGGGAAGATTTCATGCCAGGGGTCTTAAGAGACTATTGGTCCCACATCAGAGCAACATTGGAAAGAATAAACATTATTTGGTGTCTTTACCCCGCCAATTTAGAAAGGAGTGGAGTTGGTGGGTGAAAGACTCCAATTTAAACAAGGGTGTTCAGTTAAGGATAGAAAGATATGTCAAAGTTACAATGGATGCAAGCCTAACAGGATGGGGAGTGCAGTGTCAAGGTATGTCGGCCCGGGGGTGTGGATGGGATCGAACAAGAGACACAGTATCAATTTCCTAGAGCTGAAAGTGGTTCGTTTGGTGCTCCTCCAGTTTGTTCATTTGATGGAAGGTCAGCATGTCCAAGTATGGACAGACAACATAACAGCAAGAGTGTATGTTGTTCATCAAGGGGGTTTGCATTCGAAGTATCTGGTAGCAGAGGCGGACAGGCTTTTCCGCTGGGCGGAGAAAAATCTGCAGTCAATTATGGCAGTTTATTTGAAAGGAAAGTTAAAATGTCAGAGCAGATTACGGTATTTGAGCAGGCACAGTTTACATCCAGGGGAGTAGATACTGAATTACGCAGTTTTTCTAAAACTGAGCAGGAAATGGGGCTCTTTTCAGATAGACTTGTTTGCCTCAAGAAAGAACGCCAGGCTGAAAAGGTATTTTGCCATAGATGGCAGTCGTCAGGTGGAGGCAGGAGATGCTTTGTTGGTTCCCTGGCCAAGGGGTCGACATTATGCTTTTCCACCGATCTAGATCATGCAGAAAATGCTTTTGATCATGCTTTTGAAAATAAAGCACAAGTGAACGGAAGTTGTGTTGATAGCACCACATTGGCCGAGGAGCCCGTGGTTTTCTCTTCTGAAGCAAATGTCAGTGAGGAAACCATGGAAGTTACCAATTCAGACAGATCTGCATTCTCAGGGACCAATCAGTCATTAAAATCCACAGTGGCTGATTTTGATGGCTTGAGACTTGAGAGGAAAACCTTAGAAATGCATGATTATTCTTTTGCAATGATTGAAACTATTTTGTCATCTAGGAAGAAGTCAACACAAAACATTTATAACATGACATGGAAGACTTTTGAAAAATGGAGTGTGGAACAACAGCTCAAATTGGCAGACATTGAAGTTAAACATATTTTACAGTTTTTACAGGATGGCTTACAAAAAGGTGTGAGGCCAAATACTTTAAAAAGGCAGCTGTTGGTGTTGTCGGTGATGTTGAATTATAAAGGAGAGTCGTTATCAGCTCATCCGCATGTTGAAAGGTTCTTACAGGGAGCTACAATTTCATCTTTTCCGACAAAACATAGATTTCCAAGTTAGAATCTTAATCTGGTTCTAAATGCATTAACGAGACCGCCATTTGAGCCAATTAGGGAATCCACATTAAGGATGATGACTTATAAGACAGCATTTTTAGTGGCTATGACATCAGCCAGGCGAGTTTCAGAGTTGGCAGCTTTGTCTATAAATCCGGCCTTGTGTAAATTTGAGGAGGATAGATTATTGCTAACATTGGATCCAACTTTTCTTCTGAAATGTGCATGGAGTAAGAAGGTTCCAGACGTGATTCACTTACCTAATTTTTGTCTTCAACCAAGGCATTCTGAGGAAAAAAGATAGCACACTCTGGATGTAAAGAGAGCAGTCAGACTATATGTTAAGAGGACTACTTGGGTGAGATGTACAGAGGCTCTCTTTGTGTATTATAATCCAAGGACTTTAGGGCAAAAAGCTTTGAGAACAGTAATTGGTAGATGGATCAAGGCGTGTATTTTCCAGTGTTATGATTGTGTGGGAAAACCGAGGCCTAAAAATGTTTGGCCGCATTCAACGAGGTCAGTGGCGACCAACACTGCTTATGCAGTAACTGCATCATTACAGGATATATGTTCAGTAGCTGGTTGGACTGAACATTCAGCCTTTATAAGTCATTATAAAATTGATAAGTTCAAGTCAGCACAGGCATCTTTTGGCAGGACTGTGCTGCAGTCAGTATTGAAGACTTAAGGATATTCCCGCTTTGGGTATGGCTTGGGTAGTTCCCAAACGTAGTGGATTCTTCCTCTGTGCCATCCCAAGAATTAGAGATTTTACTTACCGTGAAGATTCATTCTGGGATGGCAGGAGGAATCCATGCCCGCCCCCCCCAAAAAAAAATTAATAAAGGAAAGGAGCGAATGGAATAGGAGGAAGATGAGGTTCATTTCGGCTATGTAACAAAACTGTTAGGGGAGCGATTCTAACGGTCATAACTGAAGATTGAGAATTCCTGCCAGTTCAGGTTGGCACATGGGGATAAACCCAAACGTAGTGGAGTCCTCCTCTTGCCATCCCAGAATGAATCTGCACGGTAAGTACAATCTCTCATTCTCATGCTTCCATTTTTCTCCCTGCCACTGTATCATTAATTTGCAAAATGGAAGAGCACTGAATGGGAAACATAGCTCATGGAATTGGTGGAGGTGTGGTTTTTCACACACAGACACACACACACAAAAAAGTCATTTTAGTTTACTTCAGCACTTGTTCACATGTCATGCTGTTGTGGAAAACAAAAAACCATTGTACAGTTATTAGAAGGTAACCAATTTTGGCTTCGCAAAACCTTGTATATAAAGTTGTTTTCAACAATCAGGGCTTCCGTGCCCTCCGTTCCTTTTTTTTCAGCATGGTTCTGATGAGATAAGAAGCTTTTACATCATTTTAGACTAAATCTTCTTGAGACAAGACAGATTTTTAATTAATTTAAACTTGCCTTTATCAAGCAAACTTAAGTAAAATGAATCAGTCTGTTTGTTCATATGATACAGAAAGTTGGTTAATACAAAAAAAAAAGGGGAAAAAAGCAAATATTTCCATATCTCAGTTTCTGAACTCGGGAACTAAAGAGAGCAACACTTGAGTTTTAGAAGGGAGGGCTTGCTCCCACCACTTGAAAGCATAGGTACACAGTTGTAAAACAACTCCAGATCTAATTCTGAGAATGCAACTAAGTATATCCTACTGTTCTTAATGTACTACATGCTGCCTGTTTTTCTTGTTACAGATCTACCTGTATGATTGCACAGAAGTCTCTCCATACTGTCTTTTGTTCTTTGGAGGAGATATTTCTATACAGAAAGACAAAGATCAAGATACAATTGCTGTGGATGAATGGATTGTCTTTCAGTCTCCAGCGAGAATAGCTCATTTGGTCAAGGTGAGTAGCAGACTATTTGCTTTGCAGATTGATATTGAAAGAAATGAAGCCTGAGTTCTTAGAACCACTTATAATTGTTGTATCTTAAATTATTATGAATCTTTTTAAGAGCAATATCCTTGTCAATGGTGTCATTTTCTAAAATGCATAAATATGAAAGATTTTCAGGCATAAAGTTTCTTTCCAGGGTGGAAATGTCAATCCAAGAGTTAATGGGAAGCTTGCTCTCATTCTTTCTTAATGTACTAGGTGTGAAAATGATGAGAAGACTTATATTTAATTTCTGTATGGTACTGAAACAGGCATGGTCCTGCTACCCAGTCTCAGTTGAGGGATTAAAGTTCTTTGCTTTATGTTTATCGTTCTGTATCTAGCTAGTGTTTTTTGGGTTTTAACTTTTTGGTCACTTGTGCTCCCATGGTTGTAAAATATAGTATCTGGAAGGCAGATGAACATTAACATGGCTCTTAAGAATCTCTTACGCTTTGGACTGATAGGAAATATATATAAAAGAATAGCTGGAGGGTTTATGTCTTATCTGTATTTCTTATGTACAACAATTAGTATGTGCACCTTACACACTCCTGTGGAGGATGATCATACCACAGAGACTTTTTCAGTCTTCACACATTCTTTTTAAAAAAGACGTTGCATGATCTAGGCATATTGCATCTATAGACACTAGGCATTTTTTTGCATGTTACCTTTTGTATAGAACATTTCTCATAAGGCACATTCTACTTGTAGTATATTGCAGCTATAAAGAACATCACCTTAGACAGTATTGAGACATCATACTCGTATTTCATTTGTTGAGCTTTGCAGACAGGCATTTATATACTGTAGTACTTGGTAATATTTCAACCTTTTGAGTACATTGTAGTGCTTGTAAAGCCTCTGGCTTCTTCTGCAGTACAGATCAGGTAAGTTTCAACTCAATTCAGGATTGTAGTACATTTACAGACACTGCATTCATGCAGAATAGCTATAATCATCTGGCCAGAGTGGAGTCATTCTCTCTGTTAACTCCTACGTAGCTACCTAGAGGGCCTAATATTAGCAAAATATAACAGCTTGGCCTATCACAACATCTTCCTTATTCACCTGATCTGTTTCTAGACAGAACAGAAATTTTGGAGTTGAAATTTTTTTTCTTTATGTACTAAATTCATATATCACCTTTCTCCCAAGATGGTTTTTGAGATGGAGCAATGAGGTAGATTGTTTCAGGTAAACATAGTACAATTCTGTGTACATAACTTGGCACAGTTTATTTCATACACATACTCTATTGTTAGGATTAATTATTTTCTGGAATTTAAGAAGTGAACTGCTTATAACTTGGGAGTGGGTGACAAGTAGAGGAGGATTTAAAACATCCAGTTTACTTCTCAAAGACTCATTCTCTAAATTCAGTCCTCCTCTTTGTCTAAATTCATACAATTGCTCTTCAGACTGAAATCTCTCAGTTTAGTATGTCCTTGGTCTACTGTGCTACCTTTATATCTGTTACTCTCTGTGGAGCTGTATCAAGAATCCTGACCAAAATTTGCTTTCTGTACTATGTAGTGATTACCTTTTAAAGGTAGGTGAACTAAAAACTTGAGCTAGGTTCCAGTCATGTATTTCCATTTTGGTTCTGCTGCTTCTTTCAGTCCTGGTGGGCCTTCTCTCTGAGCACCACTGCAGAACAGAAAACCTTCTAGAGTATTATTGGTGCTGTGAAGGTCTTCGTCAGGAGGAGGATGGGAGGAAAGTCCATTCTGCTGGCTTTGGATATGGAAATACAACACTGGAATCTGAAGCTTGAAAACCAGGTCCTTGTAGCGCCTTAACTGCTTGGAAAGTATTTCCTTTTGATAATTTCCAGGACCTGTTTAGTTTCACTACACAAAGTATGTTGTACAATATGGTACTTATTCACTTATTCATTCAGTAATTGTTCATCGAACAGGTAAAGCTATTCCTATACCAATTAAATTTACACAGAGCTAGTGAAACTTTCAAAAAATCTGATATCTATTTGACTGGAACATAGAAAAAAGAGTGTCCTTTTTATTCTAAGTTGTGTTGCCATTCCTACAGAAAAGTAGCATTATCTGTCAAAACTTGCAGCTTTTTGTTTCTATTCCAACCATCATTCTTTTATCCACAGGATTTGAAAAAAGAATTGGATGACCTTCTACAGGAGAAAATAGAAAACCCCCAGCCTGTGGACTGGAACAATACTAAATCAACGGACACTGCAGTGCTGACAGCCATTATAGACTTAATCACAACACAGGAGAATGAAACTGCCAGAAACTTTGCCCCTCGTTTCCAGAATGAACAATACAGTTAACACTGTTCTTTGACTGCTGCAGAGGTGACAGCTCCACCAGATTTTTGTTGCTGTTTTTCCTACCTTTGGGCATCTTGGGATTTCATTTTTAGTGTCAGTTTATGATGGCTTTGTGTATTGATTGCATGCAGTGTATAAAAGTAACTGTTTACATAGTTGTCATTGCTGCACAGGCTGTTGTATTTTTGTGTATGTGTTGTATCTATGCTGCGGCTTGAGGACTGTAATCTTTGACAGGTAAAACCTGGATGAAATGTAAAATGAGTTTAAGAGTTTTTGCATTCCACTCTTTACACTGTTTTACCGCTATGTTTGGAATTGACATTTTTGGGAAAAAAAAGATCAGCATTACTAATTACCCCCCCTCCCATTTTTAAGTCAGTAGCCTTCTATTTACATTTTCTTCAGAACTCTAGCTAAGCTCTTGTTAGAACAAGTATCAATTGTTGACAATGTTATAAACTGAATCAAAGCCAGCCCCAAAAAGAGATATAAAGGCTGCTGTGAGCAGGGTTCCTTTTTAATATTCGAGCAAATTTGTGCACTACAGTCCTACTAAGAATCATGTACTATCACAATAAGAAACAATTTGTGCTGTGCTGATCCAGCAGCTAATACTGTGCCTAGACAAAGAGATCCAGTTAGGTACTGTAAATATCATCAGTTGTCTGGGATGCAGAGCGAGATTTACTCTCTGCCCATGGCAAGGAGTATACAGTCAACCCTCCACATGTGTGGGTTTTCACACATTTGATTATTTGCAAGTTTCTGCAACCCCTGCCCCCACGCTTCAGGTGCTTCTTTTCTGGGAAACTTCCCTCTTGGCAGCTCTGATCAGGCCTTGCAGTCCTTGAAAAGCCCATGCCTGGTTGTCCGCCACCAGCCAATGCCTGGCAAGCTAAGAATGGCTCACAGCCCGATTTCTCAGCACCACAAGCCCCCTCCTGATGCCTCTCACACCCAAGAGAGGAGATGGGTGAGAGAAGAATTACAGGGTTACCATGCTAACCTGCTACCTTTCCCTCACCTGGTTTTGACTCTTGAGTGCCCACTTTCCCTACTATTTCTTGGCCCACTTCTCACAGACATGCACATATTGATATTTGTGGTTTTTCCACTTTTGCAGGGGTCCTGTGCCCCTAAACCTAGCAAATGTACATTTGTATTGGGCCTGGAAAAACAAAATCCTTTAAGTTCCACAAGAAACAAAAACACACTGACTTTTACAATAGGTAGCAGCCTGAATTCTGTTTCCACAATGTGAATACAGCTTTTTTAAAAATTAGGAGTTCTTTTTAAAAACAAGTAATGAATAGATCTCTCTCATAATTTTAATTAAATTCCTATCTCTTTGCCAAATGCCCATATCCTAGTTATTTTTATGCATGCGTTGTTATTACCAAGAATAGTGACAGTGTTAGTGTATTGATTTCAGCTATAGAGAGTGCGCAAGGCATTCTTGAACTTTCAAAAGATGCATGTCAGTAAAAAATTTGGTAAGCACAACTCTAGTGGGGTATTTGTGCCCACCAGCAGTTTTTTTTCTATGCAGTTGTTTAAAATTGTAGTGATTTTCAACTGGTAGATTAAACTGCCTAAGTTGACCTTTTCCAAAATTGCTTACCAAAATACTTGTCACAAATTTATGTTGGTATTTGTAGAGAACCAGTGTGGTGTAGTGATTTGAACAGGCTTGATTCCTCACTTGGCCACAGACACCCACTGGGTGTCTTTGGGCATGTCATACACTCTCAGCCCCAGAAAACTTTCTGTTAGGTTCACCTTAGGGTTTCCATAAGTTGGAATTGACTTGAAGGCACACAACAACAAATTCATATTTGGTTGTTGGACTAGGACCCTGGAGACCAGTGTTCCGATACTCACTTAACCATGGAAGCCTACTGGGTGACCTTGGACAAGTCACATTCTCTCAGCCTCAGTGGAAGGCACAGGCAAACCCCCTCTGAACAAATCTCACCAAGAAAATCCCATGGTAGCATCACCTTAGGGTCTCCATAAGTTTTAAAATAGGATTTGAAGGCATACAACACTACCTTTTGACAAGTAATTTCTGTGTAATTGATTTTCAAGGTTGAGTTTGCACCTTGATACATTAAATGCTAGTCTTTAAACAGGGTTTAATTGTTGATCATTGCCTCACATGACATTCTAATAGTACATATTTCTGTTAACATGTATCAGCTTTTCCAAATACTTGGATTTCAGTCAAAACACTCATGTGAGGGGCTTATGGTTTATACCAGCTACCAGTAGCAAAACAGGTGGTAGTATAGTAACCTCTGGTGCTGGATCTCAGGAAACTGGAAACATCCATCAGAGCCAGAGCACAAATTACTGGCTTGGGCAACATTTATTATTCTTCAGACTAAGTTATGTTGCAATGGTTTTTGTACTTAATCTGCTTCACAGTTTTTGTAATTTCTTGTGGTCCAATTACACTTAAAAAGAGTAGAATATCAAGGAAGTTGTCTAGCTTCTGTGACTATGGGATAAATAGCATGCTGGGTAATGAGTGTGTTCTGCTTCCCTACACCCATGTTTCCTATACCCTTTCAGGATGACCCAGAGGGTGGGTGGGGTTTGGAGGCTGCTGTTCTTATGATAAGGACAGATGGATGAATGTATCAAACTAGAGTTGACATGCAAGAATAATTATATCTGTGCTGTGTTTAACAATTCTTGGTGCAGCTCTTAAGTCCTGTGGGATCAAATAGAATAATAGATGAGCTTTAGTTTTGTTTACACAGGAACAGGAGATAGGGTCAGATTGTGCTTCTGAGTATCTCATCCAAAATCCTTCTGACAGAGTTTTCTTCTGCATCCTGCATCTCTCATTGAGCTTTTGATTGTTCTTTGGGGCCAGCCTTCTCAGCTATTCTCTCAAGAAGTATTCTCTTAAGACCTAGCTTCAATCTCCTCAAACCTGTAGGTAAATACCAGAGAAGATCATTTTCCATTGGAACCTTACCTAGAAATCTTCAAGGGATTGAAGTTACTTGTTCCTTGAAATTTTTGCCAAGTGAATGTAGGGTAGGAAGGAGAGAATATTTAAAAATATTTAAATGATACAGCAAACATGGGTTTCCTGAGTATCAGAAGAGTGTGATCAGGAGAATACCACAGGAACCAGAATCTATCAAAAATAAATAAAATGAGGGTGGGGTGGGGGTTCAGACAGCAGCATTTTTTCTGCACAGAAATCAAGTTTCATGTACAGAAAAAGATTCCTGTACAGAAAAACTTTTCTGTACAAAAATGTCTTCATCTGCTAATAGTCTTCAACTGTACAGTTTTTGAGAACATTCTCACAGTGAGGAGAAATAGAGAATTACTGTTGCTTGTGAAAATGAAATTTACAAAGATTTACATCCCTAGCCAGAGGTTCTTTCTCTGCCATGAAATTCCCTCGGTAAAGCCTTCTCTGTTCCTTCTCTCATTACAGGAAACTTGGCCCAAGCTAGGTTGGTTGATACTTGGCTCAGTTGCACTCCAGATGTCAAAGATTTAGGTTGCTGTGATAAGTTTAGACTCTCTTACAGTTGTACTGCAAAGCCAGAAAACAAGATCCCCTCCTTCCAGCCTCCCAAGGATGTATGCTGTTAAGCGTTACTGAAGGAGTAAAAACAGTTCCTTTAACCTGCATATTAGTGCTTGAAACAAACACTAAAGCCTCAAATTTGCATTTGTTTTGTTTCACATGTGACTATGTAAGCTTCATACATCATGGGGAAAGATTCCATTACATCATTCCATTACATCATAATTATGTGTTAAAATTCAGTATTGTGTTACACTACTAAGTCACTTCCTGTTTTCATGAAAACATGAAAGAAAACACCAAGAAGTCTGCTGAACAGTGTGCTGTGTCAGACCAGTAGTATACAGAATAACTGAGTTGGTGGGAGGGCTGGGGCATATTGCTCTAGTTTACCTTTGGGGAGCTCTGCAAGCATTAGCAAGCTGTATGGTTTGTTCAGGATTGTAAAACCTAGCATGTAGAAGATCCTTCTCTTAGGCTTTGCCCCAACAATGTTTATGAAATGACCCTAACAGGAGCTCTAATTCAGTGCTCTGCTTTCAGTGTTTTTCCATTCCAGTTCTAGGATCCCAGTGAATTCTATCAATTGGGTGGATCTCTGAAGATGACCCTATAGGCTTAAAATCTTGCAAAACCACACACAATACCTAGAATCCTGTTGGTGGCTCATGTCCTTTTGGGGTGTTGCCAAAGAGATTTGTACCATCTTGGAAGAACATCCAGTACCCCCTGCCACTCCTACTGCCACCATTCCAGGTAGCTTAGCAGCTTCCACATGCTGGGGCACACAGCAAAAACATTTATTGGTCAGGGAGGTATGGAAGATGTCCTGGCAGCCAGCAGAAGAGACTACCCAGATCTTCAGCCACTGACTGTGCATCTTGTGTGAGAGAGCTGTCACAGAGGTGATGCACGGGATGTGGAATTGTGTGGGTAAAATAGAGGATTCTAGTCTGTGGCCCCTGTTTGCAAACTCTTCCTGAGCTTTACCATTTTCTCCTCTGTTGGAACAGCAGTACTAATAAAGCACAGTGTTACTATATGCTACAATCTCCCAAGCTGTAGTTTTTTTCTTCGATCTTTTTTTTCTCCTTTTAAAATCCTTTTTAAACTTTGGAAAATTAGCCTTGCCCCCTAAATACAGAGCTGTAAACTATGTAACCAAGCTTACTGTTCAGACTGCTTGTATAGCATACGCAAGGTTGATAGTACCTACCACAGTAGGCATTTAATGTGTTTTCACTAGATTACAGGGTTCTTCATCTAGTAGTGATGTGATTTGTCAACGAGGATAGTGTAAACCAGTGCTGCTCATGATGTCTGATGTTGGGCATGAACAACGTTTTCTCCTAGCCTATTAACTACAAGTTTGTCTTTTCTGCAGTTTGCACCCAATGATTCATAGATTTGCATTGGTCCACCAGCAACCACTTCTGAATAGCTGTGGTATAGACAATCTAGTTCCTATTAATGTATAGAATGGTGATAACTCTGTCTGCAAGAGGCCTGCTGTGTCAGGAGAAAGGCAGGATATACATTAAATAACCACAATGAACCATACCTCTCAACACTGATACTCCATTGAGGCCAAAGATAATATACAGCCTGAATTTGTATCATAGCTTCCAAGACAGTACATTAAAAATGAATGACCATAAGCTGGCATCTTCTCCCTCATCTCACTTGGGTGCCCCAGGTGAACAGGCATCTTATACACACATCCCTTAAGGCTGGTGCTGACTATTATAAAAGCCCACTTAGAAGTTACAAGAGACATTATCACTGTTAAGCTGTCTGTTTTATAAAAAGCATCAAAAGCCATAGGGAGAACTTGTCAAATATTTGTCCTAGGGAGTGATGACTGAAATGTGTATAAAGAATTAAGAATGACAGTACTAACTTTTTGATCACTTGAATTAAGTACACTGTTGAAGATTGCCTACTGGCAGCATCTAGGCTGGTTTTCATATTCCAGACAACTGATTAGGACTCCTTACGATGAATATGGACACTACAAGTTGTATGATAATGTCTGAAAGGTTTAGCCTTCCACCACAGAACCTTAATACCAGTTTTTGATCATGAAGCATTAACATTTTTAAGTTGCTTTGATTAGTATCTTGCCATTTAAATAGCACATTCTTAAGAGCATTGGAGGTGTTTCATAGGAAGTGTTGAGGCTAAAGTAAGGATAACTTACAACACTGTGTAGAACAGACATTAAAAACTAGGTAATTCTTAAGAAAAAGAAAGACACAAGCTGGTTTTCATTTCTGTCAAACATGGGCACAGAATAATTCTTTGAAATCTTTGAGGTATCTGACTCAGTGGTTCTAGATATATCAGGCTAACCACATTTGTAAATTTTGATGTTAAAATCAAGTCAGCATTTCTAGATTGCCTGGGCTCAACAGGTTATTATATAGGTAGTATGAATGTCCCCTCTGTGCATAATTTATGTCATCTTTAACCTTTTTCAAAAAGGTGATGAATGAAAGAATTAAAACACAAGATGTACATTTGTTCCTCCACCAGATGATCTCTCTCTGCAAATTTATATAATGTTGATTTGACTATATGGTGTCAAATTTATCTTGTACATAAATATTGGATTGATAAAGCCATAAAAGAAGATGGAGAGAGAAACTAAATATGAAAGCTCTTCACTAATGACTATAACATTCAAAAATGTATGCTGTACCCCCAATTTCAACAATTAGATCTCTTTTAAATGTAGCACATATCTTAAATGAAAGAATTAGCTGTACCTTCATTAAGGTAAGATTCCAAGGAATCCAGTCTATCTTCTGTTGTCCCTGGAAGCATTTTCTCTCACTGTGAATGTGGAATGAGACTTACCACCTTTAGTATAAGAAGCAAGCAGAACAGTTCTAGCATCAGCACTGCCAAAATGGTGAGCAACACTGCACATCATTTGGCCTGGATGAAGAGAGTATGTGCTCAGGGTTGTTTCTTCCCTTTCCCATGCTTCAGCGACCATGTTGAAACCATCTATTGGAAAGTAACAGACTCCAGCTGTATCAAGTTTTGAGATCTACAGTTTATAATTTCCGCATTATTAAAGAACATACTTGCATGATCTGTTGCATGAGCGTGGAAACAAATTTATTTACATGCAAAGTGACACAGTGTTGCACAGGCTGTCACCCAAAGAATTGCATAAAAAACGGACAGCAACATAATCTGTGTGGAACAGTTTTAATTGTACAGTTTTTCAAAAAACATACACACTTTCTGTACACGTGGAGGCTTCAGTTGCCTTATAGTAGGGACTTCAGCACCTGCATTGTAACCACTTTGTGCAAGATGGATGTATAGGTGTAACTACTCAACTATTCACTGTCTGCTACAATTATAAACATTACAGTACAAATCTTTTCATCCACTTTGAAAAAGTCACAAAGTTTATCACATTTTACTTTTTTCTGTAATTTCTATTAAGTGACAAGCAGTGCAAAGAAAGGACAAAGTTCTTTATAATACATGGTGTAGAAAATGTCATGCCTATTTACATAAAAAGGAAATGCAATGCAAATTAATTGCTATTTATAAATTAATTACAAATGCAATTACAAATTAATTCCTATTTACATCTTCACTTGACAACATAAATTGCTGTCAGACTCCAAAGCAGATATTTACAATGAGACATTCAGCAGGCAATGCCATCATAACAGGTCTCCCCCTCCAAAGGAAAGGGAGGACACCACAGTTGAGCCACAGACTCTGTTGATAGAAAGCCAGCTATGCTAAAAACCCATTGAAATTAATGGGGCAAGGTATCACTTCTAACATAATGTTTTAGAACAAATCAAGGGAAATCCCTCTCTCCATGCTCAGCAAGCCTAGTGTGCTTTGTATTACAACCTGTCTCTGACAATATAATACAAGTCCTTCTGAAACCACTGAAGACCAATTTCTGGTTTGTTTTAGGTTCTTCAAACTCCTTGTTCAATATTAGTGAACAAGTAACAA